>VZRW01004802.1:937232-1035273 GCA_013398125.1 Aegotheles bennettii | reverse complement strand
GATTGCCTAGGAGCAGTTCATGGGGCTTGTTCTCTCCATCCACTCCTGGGAGAGAAGTGAGGTGGGACCGGGCTAAGGGATGGTCTTTGAGGTATACATGTCCTTGGGGGCAAAGACAATAGCAGGTGCCTTTATAAAACAGCATAGGAGACCATGCCTCTGGAAATTACATGTTTCCCATCCCAGATATAAGGTTCCCTTAAAGGCAAGAGGAATCTATTCTAGAAAATAGCTCTACCTCTGATAAGTGTGCAATGGCAGAGGACAGAAGTACCTGGATATCAGCTCTTCCTTCAGGTAGCTGAGGCTCAGGAAATCAGGCAGGTTCCCTGAGCAATCTGCTGATTGCCTTCCTGCTGTGTCCAGCCCTGATTCCAGCTCTTCCCCAGCTGCTCCCCCAAGCATGGGTGAGGACCAGCAGTGAGGAAGTGCTGGAAGAAGGACTAAAGCGAGCCTCTCTTCGCCTGACCTTCTCAGCCTGGGCTGGCACAGGAGCAGGCTGCTACTGCCTTTGAGTCATTTCTTCTCTGGTTGACAAGAAACCTGTCTTCTCCCACTTCAGCAAACCTGTTTGGAAGTGTGTGCCTGACTGTGTGATTTCCCCTCGGTCTAGACTTGTCTTGGTTTCATGCACCGGGAAAGAGAAAGAGCCAAGCTTCTTCTTGACTTCAGGATCAGAACCTAAACTGGATTAAAATATTGCTGCTTGAATTTTAAAATGTTGTTTTCCATGACATGATTATGTGACCTACCTTTGTTTATTATAAATCTAATACCACAAGTTACAGTTCAATGAATTCACATTTTATTCGAAATTTTTGTCTGAAGTAGCCTAAAGCTCTTCAAGAAACAATTGCACAAAACCATATGAGAGCTGCTAATTTATAATCTGCAGCATCACAGCACAACTAGCTTTTCATTTGGTTAAAAGGAAATGGTTACTTAGAACAACAAAGCAAACCATGTGTCCATAGTTTATATTAAATGATCTTGGTATTTATTGGGGAAACACAATGTATTATCTTGAGAATATTTATTTTCCTGTAATTTCAACAACAGTAAAACAAAATAGAAAGTAATACAGTGTCATCCCTTTGCCAAACCGTAGCAGATCTTGGGACAGTTTCCTGTTGAAAGAAAATTTGAGATCCCAAGTCTGGGTAATAGCTTAGTGTAACTTGTTTGAGTGTGTACACCAGCCCCAGAACAGAGGCATTCTCAAAGAACATGCAAACATCTTTGCACCAGGAATCTCACCCCAGATGCCAACATCTGGTTCTGCTGTGTTCAGCCCTTGGGCTTTAGGAACTTCTTCCCTATTTGGACACATTTCTCACTGAATTCAGGAAGTATTTTGTCTGGCTGAAAGACAGAGCCAAAGAAACCTGTGGAAACAAGCTGCTATTTTGTCTTGAGAAGACACCATGTAAGTGCTAGAAGGTATTTAATTTTCTCTGCAGTCCACATGGCCTTTAATCCAATTAATCTCTGGTTCTGGCAACAGAAGATGAAGTTTTGGTCCCTCGAACCCAATGGCAAAACTCCCATTCACTTCTTCAGAGTCAGGATTCAATCCATGGAGCCAGTCCCAGATGCTCCAATGTAGAACAATGTTATGGGCTGATTAGTACTGAAATGCCTCCCAGGGCTTGATAATTGCTCATATAGACCTCAGCCTCAGAAAAGCTTGAGACAGATTAATCACAAAACACAGCTCATTACACCTGTTATTTTCCACGTTCACTTTTATGGAAAGTACTGATTCTTTTCCCCAGTCTCAGGGAGGCCATGCTGGAAGGAGGAGGTGGCAGCAGAGGATGCTGGTTGCAGTCAATACCAGCACAGCGTGAAAACTCGAGGCAAAGAGGGGAAGATGGGGAGCAATTTTGTTGTAACAATAAATATCTGTGGCATGAAACCTCAAAAAGGGTTTTCAGCTAGAGCAGATCTTGCTTGGGACAGATGGCTAATGGTCAGCAGAGCCTTTGGGCTCAAGAGGAAAGTTGATTCTATCCCAATTTTTTTCCTGGACAAAGGAAAACATGACAGTGTTTCACCATTAGCAGCTATGGAAACTGCAGCTTTAGGGGGAGAGTTAGATCCACATACATGGAGCTGAAAGGCCATGTGCTGGTACTAACAAAAGGTTTTAATGACTGAGGGAAAGGGCATTCTTGTAACTGTGCAAATTTCAGGAAGCCTGATTTTTTAAATTAGAACCACTGATACCACTATGAAAACTGAACAAACTTCCAAGCATATTAAGTCTGCATCACATCTTCAAAAAAGACCTGTGAGGGAGCAGTTTTTGTGCAGAACACTCAGTTTGTGGAGCTGTAGCAATGAGAAAGTTGCACTGAGCTGCACCAGACAGGCTGACAAGCCAAAGAACATTTTGATATCTTACTTCCAACCTCCTCAGTGTAAGACAAGATAGTATGTGCCTAATGTAAATGCTGATGATGGAGACCAGCAGCTCAATTCTGAAGTGCAAAACTTTTCTCTGAAATACTCCAGCAGAACAAGAACCCCCAAAGATGAAAGGTTGTTCCTGTTGCTGCACACTGCCGACCCCTGTCGTGAAGTGACAATGAACACACAGAGAAACACTCATGACAAAAAGAAAGCTGGTTGGGCTTACTGCAACTTCAAGTTTTTGTCTCTGACAGTACTCTGCAAGTGCTATTTTCAGTTTCATAGTTATGGTGAGAAACATGATGTGTTTTCATTCCTAATTTAGCCTGTTTATCCTGAGACATTCCAGGATCTTCATTTGAAAGATAAATTCAAACCTTGTTTTCCCTTTGCAGCACACATTCCATAACAAAAACATTGCATGCCATACTTCATTACAGGGCTTGGAAGACCTTCCCAACCATAAATTTAGGAACTTGTGAAACACAATGGACTCCAGGATGGATACAAGCCAGTTGGCCTATCTGGTCAGGTCCATCCCTTCTGTTTGAATTAACAGCTGGATTTCACAGTGGGAGAAATCCGGCAGTTCTTTCTCAGGCAAAATTCTCACAGCTGGATTTGCCTCCAACTGTTGTAGCTAGGGTGGGAGGGAGCACAACTTACTTTGTTATTTTATGTTAGCTCCCTGGGTAAAAAAATTCCAGAGCAAGTTCTGTAGGACTTGGACCTACCCTGTTCTTTAATTTAATCACCCTAAGTGCAATAAGAGAGACATTCCCAGTAAAACAGAGACAGAGGGTATGTACTAGGTTCTTTGTGTATTGCAGTTCATATGGTACCCATGTTCTGGAGAGAGCAATGAGAAACTGGATGCTGAGGTGAAATAAAAAGGCAGGACCATTTGTTACTCTGAGAATTTTGTCTAAGACATGAGTTGCTGGCACAGTTTGGCAGACTGTGTGAGTAGAGACATGTATAACATGTAAAGTTTGGTTTCACATGTGCTATTTAAATTCCAAAAGTAACTGTACCAAAGTTGATGGATTTGCAAGGATTTGCACCCTCACAGCAGGGAGGAGATTGTGTCCCAGAGGAGACAGAGAGGGGAGAGGCCAGCTGGAATGAGCAGCGCAGGATTTCCATGTCTTGGGTTTGGGATCTGAAGTGCTGATCATGGACAGGGATTTGTGTCACACTGCCAGAGGTGAAGATTAAAGCCCTGTTTGCTTAGGAGTGTGTGGGCTACCTTCCCTCGTTTGCCTGAGCTTGACTATAGTGGGACACTGGGAAGATGCTACCCTCAATCTACAGTACAGAGACTTGATACCCAAGCCCAAGGGCCCTTGCACTGTACCTTTTGCTGAGTCCGAACCAGCTCCGTACTACTGGAATACATGTAGCAGAGCTTCTTCCCCAAGGCTTGACCCTCCAAACCCCTTTCCCTCCCATGTGTCCCCTCTATTGATAGACAGAAGAGAGGACACACACAATTTGGACCTGAACAGGCAATCACCACCCAAATGAGTAACTATGACCAGAAAATGATGCAAACATCTCAATCCAGCTTCAAGGGAGCACACAGATTGCTCTGAGAGGCAGCTGAGGAACAACCTGCTGCACAGATGAGGAAGACTGTGACAGCCCAAGTAACAAGATGGAGCACAACAGAACAAAGGCATGGGGAGAGCCAGCTCTCCAGCATAGTTTGACCTTCAAATGCTCCTTGAACACAGTCTGTTTATACAGAGAGTTAATGGGTCTCAACTAATAAGATCTATCTGATTGGCAGAAAAATAGGGGAACTTGGCTTTACTGACAAAGAAAAGATTTGTTTTCAGCTACCCTAATTTACATCAATGCTCCCATAATGAGGAGGAGGTTCTGCTGGGGGAGAGGTTCTTGTAGCTGAGGTGAACCACTGCATTGGGTGTGATAACAGAGGTTAGATATGGTCTCTCTTCACTGATGATGGGCGAAAAAAAGTGCTGCATCCTTGCCCAAGTACTTTGAATTTCATTCTGAGGCAAAGCATCATCTTGTTGTGCAAAAACGAATTCTGTGACACCAATGACAAAAGTCTGAGAAATTAAATCATTAGAAGTCAAATCGCTGCAGACTAACCTGGCATGGCTCCATCAAAATCTTTGTTTTATCATAGGAAGCCTTCCTTAAAAAAAGATAAATAAACAAAACACCCCAGGATGCCTCAGTGAGGCTGAGCCCAGCTTCTCCCCAGCAAGAAACTTTTAATTTAATTTATCCTAAAAGAAGAGGACAAAAGGCCTGTTCTCCCCCCAGCTTGCCTGCCAGCCCAGCAGGGAGGACCTGCTCTCCCATGCCCACTCCTGCCTCATCCTGGGCTTGGGACAGGCAGTGTCAGTCCCCAAAGAAAGCACCTCCTTGGGGTTAGGAAATCCAACAACTCATTCTGTGTCTCTCTTTACAATCAGGAAGATCCCTCAGTGTGAGGAATTGAGCCAAACATCAATACCTTCTCTCACTTTGGCTGCTGTGCACAGCCTAACCAGCCAGGTGATGGTCATGGTCGGGTGCAGATCCCTACCCTGCCCTGCTCAGTCCTGGCTTCAGCTCAGCTTTGCACCTGTGTACCAAACCAGCTATGTCTGGAGAACCTTCACCTGCTTCAACCCAGGGGTGTTCCTGTGGGATTTTCTTATTTCTTTGGTTATGGCTTTATGTAAGGGGCTGACAGGCCGTGATGGAGCTGAAGAAATAGCTCTAGACTCAAAGTGCAGGGATAAAAAGAAAAAAAACCTAGACTTTTTTCCCCCTTCCCCGAGAAAAGGTAATTTACGTAAATTTATCCACGGCCAGCATACGGCAATAGCTCACAACTTTGTTAATGGAAACCTGGTGATCCATAACACTTGTGTGGGAGACATTTGCTTGGGGGTAATACAATATTAATGTTAATATCAATGATCGATCAGAGGATTTGCAAGAAAGGCATAAAGTATTTAATTATAATTACATTGGGAATGGCTTTGTAATGGCTACGACATTTGAATAAGGTCACGTCTAGCCCTCACCCCTGTTATGTTGTTCTATATTAAATGCCATTCACTTTAAGTGCTGGAAACCTTTCTGGAGTCGTCAGAATATAATATACTGCGTAAATTGAAATATGTCCCTTCATTTTTTGAAATATGATTGATATCCTTTGCAAAACAAATGTTAACACCTATTTGTACACAAATTTCTTTGATTATATGTTAGGGAAACGCAAGTATGACAGTTTGTCCTAGCAGGCACTTGGCTGTGAGCAAAGGACGTGGCTGTTTGTGAATATTAATTCATCTTACTGAAAATGGTTTCGACTCTCTGTTGTAAATCCACATGGGTGTATTTCTGCTTTTCCTGATGCATTTATCCTATATTGCTTGGTAGCCGTAACTGTATCTCCACTGGTCTCAGCAGCCCACTGTGTTCACCTGGGTAAGGTGTGTGCCTAGTAGGAACTTTTGCTGCCATTAAGTTACCTTCTGCAATAACAAGGAACACATAGGAAGAATCATATTCGCAGATTTCATGGTAAAAAATATATATTTCAAATATATCACAAATGTGTACTGTAACTATCAGCATTGCTGTGTTTGAAACAAGCGAGAAAAAAATCTGCATATAAAGCATGAATATATAAATGTAAGGTCCTAGAGGTGCACACATACCAACCCCCATGTGAGTGCATGCATACATTATAGTACTAAATGAAGACATGCTCTTTCCACACCTATTTACTACAGAGCATAAATACTAAAGGAGCAAATTCTCATCCTTTTTCAAATGAAAATCCATCTGTCCAGTGATCCCAGAGATTTTCTTCTTTTTCTAATGTCAACATAAACAGCGAATCAATCAGGTCTAATGAGTCAAATTTTGCTTTCAGATAATCGCCCAGAATAACCATTGATTCACAGAGAACTGAAAGCTCCCATTTGAAGGCAGAATTTACTCACAACAAATCATCCCTTCAAAGTTTGGAAGACATGCAGTGATGTAACTGACATGATTTTCCATTTTATCTTTTCTGAAGAAGAAACACAGACTTTTACATGCTACGAAAGTGCCTGAAGATAGCAAGTTTTATAGTTTTCCAAAAAATGAACATTTATTACAAAGCGGTGTGAAATGCCACTGATGGTAAATTTTAAGTATATGGCAGGAGTTTCAGCATCATGACAACATATATCATGCATTTTTACAACATATAAGTGCAGCAATATTGCTCCCTTTCTCAATAATAATATATAAGAATATATAGTATAAATGTACAGTATATATTAGACACAATGTAAAATAACTTAGTGAAATGTCAAAGCTTCTGCATAAAAATTCAAGTCATGCCTGAGCATACCTCTAGCACAATTTTGCTGAATCTTATCTCGTATACCTTCATTTACCTCTAGTTCATGTTGCAAAGATAATTTTATCTCTCTACATATAATTGCTTAAAACCACCAGAATCCTTGTCTTTTTTTCTTTTGCCTGCAGTAGGTGAAGGTTGTACTGGCCAAGCCAAGCCCATGATTTTGTGGAGTCTTTACCAATGTTGCCCTTAGGTATTGGGAAACAATTCATCATAAACAAGTTGTATAAAAGCAAGTTCTTGGATGCTTGTTACAGTTCATCCTTATCCATCAGGTTCTGTTCTGAAATACTCCACTGTATGTAAATGGTAATGAAGCAGCTTTCCTTAGGAATGGAGCTCATGATCTAACATTGCTATCTGTAAATTATAAATCTCCCCAGCTTTGCTGAAATCATATCAAGTACCACTTCAGTAATTGCTTGCACAAAGGATCAATGGAAATCTGTTTAATAGGAATAGACAACTTGTCACAAAGCAGGCAGATGGAATTCTGGCTTGGGTCAACACTGGGTACAGCTTCTTGCAAAGCCGTGTCTCCCTTCACACTTGCTAAATGAAAAATGTTCAAGGACTATCCTGCAGCATGTCAGGAAGCTTTCTGATAGTACAAGGGGAGAGGGTTTTTTCCATTTAAAACCAAGTCATTGAAGGCCTCATGGCTTTGTCACATTAACCCTCAAAGTTTACAATAGTTAACCAGCCTTGCAATTAGCTTTCTTGGAATTATTTTGAATACAACTTCACTTCAACAGTTTAAACAACTCTGCCCTGAATATCAATAAAAATATGCTTTTACACATTAATAACTACATTTTCCAATTAATGATGAATTAAAGCAGCACAACAGTTTGAAGCATGATGTTAAAATAAAAAATAAGGGAAGACAGAGTGATTTTCCGTGATTCCTTTTAAGAAAACAAAGCCCCCCTTACATTCTCAGCCAGTGTAAACCAACAGAATTACACTGTCTTAGATCAGCTCAAGTTCTGCCCTATATACTTCAGTGGAATTGCTCCTAATTTCCACCAGTAAAATTGGAAGAGAATTTGCTTTATCTTTAATAAAACAATAGGTGATAACCAAGTGTCTTTACTGTTGGATTCTGCTTGAGAAAGGAAATTCTTTGTGGTGTTAAGTGATGTCCACAACAGTTCAGAAAACAAAGCTAGAATTTCATTAATTTCAGCATAGTGAAAACCGATACTGGTAACTGTTATTTATGCTTTAACCTTAGCAAACTTCTTTGGGTACAGACAGGGTATCAGCTGGTGGATCTGTAACCCTTTCTGAGTACTGCTCGGGAAGAAAACAAGGAGGCAGGCGGCTGATTTTCAGTGACATGAGGCTGCTGAACACACCACAACTCAGACTTTGTTACTACGAATAAATAACATCACATTGTCCAGAACTGGAGATTAATTTGCTGGGCCTCCAGTAGATGATATTTATTTTCTTGCGTATTATACTGAGATCTCAGGACAGGCAAAGGGTCGGGGGCTGAAAGAATGTAATCAATGCTGAATTTAATTTCAGAATCTGATTTTGCTAAGGAGGAATTGCTTAGGCTCTGCCTGTTGGTCATGCTGTTCGGAGCAAACCCACGAGGCTCCAGTAGTCTTGGTCCCGATTCAATTCTTTCATGTTTACTTTCAGAAGAGGAAATATTATTTAAAACAGAGTCCACAGAAGACATATCGGGGGATGAAGGACTTTTCCCTCTGCTTGGTCTGTGCTCCTTATGTTCCCTTTTCACGTTCCTCCTCCTCCGTCTTCGCCTGTAATTCCCATTTTCAAAGAGATCCAGCATGGATTCGCATCCCGTTGCAAAGCTCCAATAGTTTCCTTTCCCCTTCTCATTCCCTTCTGTTCTGGGAACCTGTATTTATTTAAAGGCAGTTCAGTATTTGTATGCGTTACAGATGCTGCTGCTGAACATCTGCATTCATTTACATTCAAGAATGGTGTAAACACATATGACAAGACTTTTAAGCCTATTCTCTTTCATTATACAATAGGATGTAAACTGCATCCTCTTCAATTTGTTATCTTTTAGCGTGCATCAGACAAGGACATGCTCTTTATCTCTGTAATTGACAACTCAGAGAGATTTTAAGTGATTCGCAGCTCAGCTGTTTGTTTCCCTTGTTTCCTAGTGATGAGATTATTCCTGCATATATTTTTTTTAGCCATGCACAGTGTGTATGTAAGTATACAGTTACTGATCTTACCTTTACAAAACAACTATTAAGTGATAAGTTATGTCGGATGGAGTTCTGCCAGGCTCTTTGATTTGATCTGTAGTAAGGAAATTTCTTCATTATAAAGTCATAAATGCCAGAGAGGGTGACTTTATTTGAAGGACTTTGCTGGATGGCCATTGCAATTAAGGCAATGTAGCTGAAAAAAGGAAAACTTGCTGTTACACCATCCCCTCACTCACATAACACAGTTTTCAGGACAACACAGATACTTGTGTGCTTATGTCCCACTTTCCAAAGTTCTCCCGGTGGATCTGCACTGTGATATCCCAGAGATAAGCCCCAGGCATGGACCTGCCTCTCCACTGCAAGTCCTCAGGGCGATACACAGGAGTTTCTCCCAGGAAAAGAGTCCTGACTGGGCTATTTGCCCTGGCACTCAGTGGGGAGTGCTTAGATACAGGAGGATCACAGAAAGATCAGACACCTCTCAAACCCTGTCAGAAAAGTTTCCCTGAGCTGGAAGGCTGCAGTGAAACAGAGCAGGCTCAGAGACACTGTCAATGGAGACCTTGCCAGCTCGTGGAAAGGACCTTAGCTTCCCCTGTGAACACCTGCATGAGCATCTTCCCCCCTCCTCGGGGATTATCTGCAACAGATCCATTCATTGGCACATTGCACATTTAATTCTCCTTCTCCAGGGACTCCTGGAGGTCAGAGGGAGTCATCTGATGTCTGGTGTCTCAACAGCATGCCAGAGCTGCTGTGATCCCGCACAGGGGGAAGCGAATCATGAACACTTCAAACACGGAGAGGGGGGGACATCTGCCTGCTGCAGTGCCTGTGCTGGGTCCAGCCTGACTGCACACACCTGGAGAGAGGTCCCACACTCCCCCAGAGCTGTGATCCCACCATCCCAGAACTCAGAAACCTTCCCAGGGATGGGAGAACTTAGAAAAACTTCAGCTTACCTGTACGCCGGTCTGGTGAATTTTTTCTCTTCGTCAGAACTACAGGTAGGATAATCATCCCCATCATAATTAAAGCAGTTATAGGGGTATTGCGTGTTGTCAAACATCGTCCTGCTCCTTGCTCAGCTCCTGTGGAGTGAGAGAGATGGAGTGATGTTTCTCAGAGCTTGGACTCCCTCCTCCCTTCTTCCCTCCCCTCTGTCTGTCTCGTTCCCTCTCTCCCCCCTCCTCACACTCCCTCTCCTCTGTGCACACATACTCTCTGTGATGGGGTGGGGATTGTTTTTGCAATTCTTGAGTCCCAGACAACCCGTCTGTTACGATATTATTTTTTATTTTTTTTTTCTGAGGGGGGGTTGTTATTGTTGTTATTGCTACTGCCTCCAGTGGGGTGGCGGAGGCAGGCGGCTGGTGACGGATGGAGCTGGTGAATCGGGGGTGAACCTTTGAACCGGGGTGTGCACCGCTGGTAGCTCCGCTCAGCTCGCTGGGTGGTCCGGGCTGGAGAGGGGCCAGTGCTCCCCCCCACCCCCCGCCACATCCACAACGTGACAAAAGCAAACAGCATGATGTTAATAAATCACGCTTCAAGGTCTCTACTTGGAAATTAAACTTTGAGAACAGAGTGCAGCTCCCCCCAGGCCCTGAGTCCTCCCCCTTCGTATTTCTCTCTCCCTAGAGAAGCAGCGTGGCTTTCTTATTTATTTATTTTTAGAAAGCCAGTGTACAATAAACAGACGTTCCAGGCAGTAATGCACGCTTGTCCTGATCTGCAATCTATAATACAGTATAATAGACATAAATTATATTTCCATAACTAAAGGAAAATGTGTATGTTCAAAGAAAGTAGAACAGAGGGATATGAGGGACTACTGTCAGGCAGGAAAGTAAAAGGAAAATAGCTGTAGGCAGGAGAGCTGCCTGTGTGGGCTTTGATCTGAAGGATGAATTAGACTAATAGCCCTGTGTGTTGGCATCCAATACTGTAACAATTTAATAGTTTTTCAATGCTTTGGAGTATTTTCCAACAAGTGATGTAAACCAAAGGCATCACGCACCATTTCAGGGGGGACGAAAAAGGTGTAAGCCACATGATAATTAAATTATTTGAAGACAGTTCTGTTCCAGGAACTAGCCCCTGGAGGAAATGGGTATTGGAAAAGAGAAAGCAAATTGGTGTGCAGAGAATTACCTAGATGGAAATATAAAAGCAGAACCACTAGCCATGCAACTTTTGTTTTCTATACTATCTTTCATACAAAGTATGTCCCTAAACCCCTTTTGGAGTTGAAGGATACAATTAGGGGAAAATTCATCCAAGTGATAAAGAGCTCTTTAAAGTGATGCTTAAGTGGCTCCTAGAGTTTCCACAAAGATGGACAAAAGAAAGATTTTCTGTGGATTATAACAAAACATTATAGCAGGCAGTAGGGGCAAAATACATGACATGAAAAAATAGATACAAGAAGTGTTTTATTTGGAATATGAAGCCAAAGCAGATACACAAAATAAAAAATTATCTTCACTTTGAAATATATCAGCAAGCATATGCATGAGGCACTCACTGCAGAGGAGGTCTTAATGCAAAGGGTCAGTTACTGCTGCCTAAGGCCATAGCAGGACTTTAATATTGAGTAAGATAGAGCAGATTCAGTGGTGGAAAAGGAAATACGGAATGTTCTTCATTTATACTCTGTCCAGCTGGACTGAGAAGGTTTAAAGTGAAGAAGAAGCTGGGCCACAGACTTGGGAAGATTTTCCCTCACTAAAAACCATGATCCTCGCGACATAAGTAAATGTCCACTTTGATTTTTAGCAGTGATTCTCTTTGGAGGTGTTTTATCTCACTGAGATCCCAGTAATTCTAACAGTGTCACACATTTAGCAATGTTACTTACCTCAATTCCTGTATTTTCTTGATGTGGTGAGTGTAATCAGCTCGCCCATGTCTAGTACATCTTTAACGTGTATTATGGTTGGTGGTAGCTTTACTCTCTGTGCAAGAGCTCACTCACAGTTGCCGTGTTCCTCACCCATTTCAGTGGAAAATATTGCTTAGATTAAATTTCCATGTCAGCAGCTGGTTTGTGAGGCTAAATTCAGCAAATGGAGGTGGATCATAACAGGCAGTGCTGGGATCCTTGTGCAGAATCTCAGGAGTGAGTGGGACCACGGGTGGGTGCAGCAGGCAAGATACACAGGAAACTCCTGCCACTGCCATTTGTGTAACACATAATCTGTGGATAAATACTATTACTTCCTGAGAGCCAGCAGTGGGCTGGAGGATTTTGTTTCTGGCTCTGTAAATATCACTAAATTCACATGCTGCAAATTCATACAGACCATAGGAAGGACACAGATCATTTTTGAGTCCTGCAAGATCAGAAACAAATTATATATTATCTCTCATAAACTTGCTTCTGAAATCCAGATATGCGAAACTGGCTGAGTATTTCTCAATCTATTTTTTTAAAGCCTGGATACTGATATTTTATCCCCAAGTGAATGTTTATGGTCCAATTACAATCCTTGAAAATAATATTCATAAAGAAATGCTAACATGCTCTTATATGTACTGTGGTGGAGCTAGCAGGTGCCATGCTTATGGTGGCAAAACATGGTGTACAATAGCTTTTTCCTAGCATCTGTGCAGCCATTAGAGTTTAACTAGAGTAACTATAACTCATCCTTGTCATTATCATAAAAGCATAATTTTGCCAGGCTAGTGTTTTCTTACATTGTATATTTTCAGAACACAAAGTTGTAAACCATTTGATTTGAGATTGTAAATAGGTAATAAAAGTGCTGTGAAAGATTTGTCTATTTTTTTAACATTGATATTAAAAAGTTATTTGCAATTTTTGTAATTATGACACAGACTATGAAAATTGTTCATGAAATTCAGACCGGTCATAAACCCAAACAGGGCTGAATTACTGATCATTATATCTCCTTGCAACAACAGTGTGTTGGACTGCATGCTGACATTCCAGTCCTCTTACTGGTGTAGACTGGTGCTTCCCAGCAGCAAGGCTTTTCCTGCTCTCTCACTGGCTTGGGAGCCAGAGCTGGTTGCAGACTAGGACTTTATCCCAAACTTTTAAAATTTATCACAGAATCATAGAATTACTGGGGTTGGAAGTGGCCTTTTAAAGATCATGCAGTCCAACTCCTCCCAACATGGCAGGGAGGACATCTTTGACTAGATCATGTGGCTCAAAGCCCCATCCAATCTAACCTGGAATATTTCCAGTGATGGGGTATCCACAACTTCTGAGCAACCCATTCCAGTGTCTCATCACAGCCACAATAAAAAATTTCTTCCTTATATTCAATATAAATCTGCTCCCTTTTGATTTAAATCAGTGGAAACAAGTGGCGGCCTTTAGCAGGCTTTGGATCAGTCAACAGTAGTCTGTATCACCAGTGAACTGCTTTCTTTCTGGTACAAGACCTGTAGCTCTGGCAACCAAAGAAGAGAATGGGGAAGTTAGGATGCTGGTACTTACTCTCCCAGTTGCTCTGATATGGGAGAAGGAGTGTTCCCCAAATGTGGCTGGGTATTTGGCTGCAATGGCACCTGGTACCCCTTGTAAGGGATCTTCTGACACTCAACTTAGTGACCCTCATTTCTAGGAAAGCGATGAGTCTTCTGCACTGTCCACCTGCATTTAATTCTGAATTGCTCTCTGCTTCACCCATGTCCATACACTGAATTGCTTTCCCTTCTGCTTCTCTTTTGTGTTCATACGTAGAACTTCATGGAAATGCAATTTACGCCACAATTTGTGGTTTTCTGCTGGAGCTCAGTGAGAATTGTTTATATTTCCTAGCTAGGGGATTATTTGGAGAGGCATTCCTCATCTGCATGCCTTCTAGCTGCAGCAGTGTAAAACTCATGCATAAAACACAGCACAGGTTTCTACCAAAACAGGAACGTGGATAACAAACCTGCAATAACAATTCATCATGTTAGGGGTGGTAAATAAGGGAGCAACTATATAAACCAGCTCAGACATATTATCCGTGCCCTAGCTAGATGTGGAGATTCACAAGCCATCTGTGAAAATCCATTTCTGGAGATGTTCATTGTGTTTTGGTAGTGAAAAATAGGAAAAGAAGGGTTTTCAGGTGAAAGGCCATTTCTCCTACCTACTCCTGGGTTGTGACTATTGGTCAAAAAACTTTTTTTTCAGAAGTTCCAGCTGGCCAAGCTGAGGACTTTTCACAGCTTTGTGAAGCCCTTGTCACCAGAACAAGAAGGAGGTTAGATGGCACTTTCTTACCTGCTTGGTGTGCAGACCTGGTATCCCACTCCATCACTCTTCAACGCAATGGACTGTTCTTTTTTCTAACATTATTTACCTTTCCCAGAAAACAGTGAATCCTTTTGTAGTAAGAAGCTCTCAAAACAAGTGAAGTGACAATCACCAACTGGGACAGAAGCTGGGAGCTATGGAGAAAGCTTGCAGACCTGTGAGACCAGCTCCTGGGAGCTCTGGGTTTCCTGGTGGAGCTGTTCTTACCGATGTTTGAGGATTGACTGTGATTAATATCACTCAAATTAGCACTACAATATATTATTTCTCCTTTACTCCCATGGGATCATGGCTTCAAAGACAGTGGAGAGAGAACACGAGCAGATCTCTAACTTTCAGCCACTTATTAAGCAAAATTCTTGAGGTTTTTTTACTCATTTTCTACTTAAAACTAAAAATGGTGTAAAGAGAATTTAAAAACCTTACAGAGAATTAAAAAAAAATAAATCAGTTGGACAAAATTGTTTGGATTCAGCTAAAAGGATTTTCTAAATTTTACATTCTGTCCTTGGTTTTCCCAGCACCTTTCTGCAGGAGAGTCACTGGCAGTTGAAGGGACACATCCTCATTTCTTTATTTGATATGGATACATGAGGAAGAGGTTCAGAGTTTAACTCTTGTGATTTGGTATTCTCCTTTCCAGTGGCAGAAAATGAAACCCTCCTCTTTGACTTTGCAGATAGATGGGATAAAACACAACAGGGATATGCAAGGTCACACAGGAGACCTGTCCTTTATGTTGGTGGAATTGTTCCTCCCCAGGGTGTGAAAGTCTCCAGAATCACTAATCCACGAGGCTTCTGGAGATGAATAGGAAGAGCTGGAGGGTTTGAAGAGGGGATAGATGAAGAGGTGAGGTCTATTCTTTGCCATTAGAGTGCACATCTTGGGCCGGCACAAGAATTATGCCTTGACTTAGTCTACACTTGTTTACCAAAACCGGACATTATCTTGGGCAGCTGCCCTACCTCATCCGTCTTCCGTCATTTCTCATTCCAGCTATGTCCAAAATCATTTGGCTAAAGGCCTCACTTCATACATTGTTTGAATTCTGCACCAGACACAGCTAATAGCTTGGGCCAGGAAACTTGTTCCAGATGTTAATTAACTCCCTCTGCATTAACTGGAA
Organism: Aegotheles bennettii; assembly: GCA_013398125.1. Lineage (NCBI taxonomy): Eukaryota > Metazoa > Chordata > Aves > Caprimulgiformes > Aegothelidae > Aegotheles > Aegotheles bennettii. Next base: position 1,019,848 of record VZRW01004802.1, on the reverse strand, counting down.
TCACACAATTAAGGCCTGATTATTTATAAAGCCATTTTGTGGAGAGAATTAGGAGAATGAATGCAAACATCCTGGCTCACTCTTTCACACAAATGTCCATGTGCTGTTAAATTGTGGAAACTGGCACGAGTTGTCCCACACATTTATTTTCAGCCATCATAATTATTCCAGGGTAGAAAGGACATCAGTCAGGCAGTCATGGAGGAGCAACGCTGAAGCAAAGAAGCTAATTCCTAGCTGAGCTAAGGTCCTCTCTTGTGGCACCAACAGGCCTCAGAGATGCCTATCAAATATCTCATAGTCAATGTGACTCTGCCATAAATCTAAATAACAGAGCAGCCTCATTTTACCCAGTCACAAATTGCAATATTTAGGAGTTTTGTAGCTACTCAGAGGCTGGAGGGCCTGGCCAGTGTCTATGGTGCTTTGCTCTTTATCAAACATTCCTTGGTTTAAGAGATTTTTTGGGAGTCACACAAGCACTTGACAGATCAATGATACAGCAAATTCAAACTAGTTCCACCCTGGCTCTCCCATCTGTCTTGCACACAGCTCATAGTGAATAGGGAACTTTTTATTATCTGGTATTGCAAAATGGACAAATACAAAGCAAGCAAATACAAGGTGCAAGCAAGCTTTGCCCAGGCTGACTGTACACAGGTGGTCCTGTAAGTGCAAAGGTAATAATGAGGTGGGCTCTAAGCTGATGGAACACATGCACAGCTTGAGTCTCTAACCACCAGAGATGGTCACTGTTAGAAGCCATGACCCTTCAGGGAGTGTTTGAAGCAAGCCTGAATCAAGGGGCCATTTGAATCAAGAGTCCTGTGACTCTTGATTCCTGCCTTAGACAAGCCTGTGAGGTCCAGTGATGTGTATTGAGCCAGGACCCATAGCCTCAGGGCAAAGGCAGGCTGAGCAGCTGATGGGTATCTACTGACTCTTTCTTTGCCTTGTTGGCACCTTTAGCATTACATATCCTGCACCTTGGGGAGCAGAAGGGGTAGGGAGATGCAGTGCTGTAATGTTTTGCTGGTTTTTTTTTTTATGTGAAAGTAGTAATTCATTCCAGTTCACTTACTCATAACTCTCACCCACACAGAAGTTTTCTGGGAGCTGCATGAACAACCCCAGAGCAATGCAGACCGAGCTGGCAGGACAAAGTAACTGGAAACTGGTCCCTAAGCAAATGCTGTTACTGAAGAAGGGGTTGGTAGGCAGTGACTGCATCTTCATTTGTAGCTGAGCTGCAGGATTATCTCTCACCAGGTTCCCTTCAGGCATAATTCCTTCTAAGCTCTCAGTAAGGTGCAATTTGTGGCTTCATAAACCTCCTAAGTTTTCCACAATACCCATCTTGAAAATAGGATCACACTTTGTAAGATGTTTCCCACCTCTTAGTTACCAAGTGGTAATAATATTTCCCCATTACCAGCACAATTCCTTTTTTTCAAAACCCACCCGTCCTCACTCATAGATCTGATTTGATGTATTTCTTCTTGTAAGTTCAATTGTCAAGGTTTTTCTTCATTCTGAAAAAAATTGATGTTTTGATAATACCAGTTAAACTACTTGACTTCATTCCAGGATAAATGCTTGATGGTTATTATGCCAGGGACATCTGATTACATTTTCCTCAATGCCAGACATAAGCCTTCTTCCCTTCCTCTGAATTAGAATAATCAGTCACAGTTCATAGTTTATCATCCTTCAAGTATTTAGCTATCTATCACATGAAAGCAACTCTCAGCAGAGACCATCAGCTAACATTGTGTTTTGAGGTTTCTGCTGATAGCACCTTAAAGAGGTGTAAGCTCCCTTCTTGCTTTTCCATCTTTTTCATCTTATGAGAACCCTTCCGTTGTGCACAGTGGAGTCTGAAGAGAACTAAGCTTTGATCTCTGCCACCTGAAGTGCATTCTCACCATTAGTAGTTTCAGGTGAAAATATTTGTAGTGTAATGCTAGTCCTATGTTCTGCTGTCTTTAGGAAGGTTGGGAGCTCTGCTGTGTATCTATTTGTGAAGTCACATTTTACGTTTGAACTGGGTAAGTGTGAAAAAAAGAATATAGAGAGATAGAAATATAAAGCAGCTTTGTTTCTGCTTCTTCTCATTAAGTTTTGACCTTAGATTACTTTTCTTCATCAGCTTTTCAGTTTGAAATGTCTTTGGGCTTTAGAAGTATCTGAAGCCAACTTGTAGCACTAAAAATGTCTCATTTTCCTTATGCTCAGCGTGCAGCTGCCTTCCTTTAGACAGCTGAATTGAACAAAATGAAGCCTTTAAGAAGTGTAGTACTTTAATGGAAGCTCAGCTTCTTCCCATTCATCTGGTGTGTGGTGCTTTCAGGTATATATAGACAAGTTGTCTGTAAACTGCATATCTTGATTAAGAGTTGAGGATTTCTTATTTCAGAGTCAAATTCTGTGTCTTTTCTAACTTATTTTTGCAGTAGCATGTTAGGCTGGGTGTGTAAGCAAAGGGGTGGCTATTTACAGGCATACCTCTCAATTAATGAGTGCTTGTGGGAGTAATTTATCTCTCTTTAGTATCTTCCTTATTTTCTAGTTGTTCATTGATTCCTATGAATAATTCCTAGGACTTCAGAATTTAGAAAATATCGGTCCTAATTCACCAGCTCTGGCTAGAACACTTATGGGTAAATAATAGAAGATGTTTTATATGTATTTAACTGCCGGTGTGAATTTCTAGGCAAACAGCAATTTATGAAACTTCAAGGATTCAGGGACTCTGTGTTTGGCTGTATGCTCAAAAACTAACAAATAGGATCTCTGAAATCACAGGGGAGCAAAGTCAGCAATTCTATCATGCAAAATATGTTTCCAAATCTAACTGCTTATGTGCTCATCTGCTCTAATACTGGTGAACAAAGCACAACATCTCTCCTTAAAGCTGTAATCCAGCCACATGGTGACAATAGTTATGAGGTATTCTGCAGTGTGAGCGTTCACAAGCAACAGAGCTGGGTTTGTGCCCTGTTTGGCTGCTCAGAAAACAGTCTGCAGCCACGGCTAGAAGGGCACCCAAATACCCCAACATTGCACTTGTAAAATAGTCACAAGCAAAGGACTTGAGTCAATCAAAACCACAGCAGCTGCTTGGGGTGAAGAGAAGCAGAGAGGAGGAGTTATGTGGGTGGTGAGAAAGGTAGTGACATGACCCAGGAAACAACAAGGAATGGATCTATATTTAATTGCAGATCCTGTTAGTAATGATAGTCTCAAGTAGGAACTTCAGTGGTACAGTTTGCGGACTGGTCTGAAAAGGGGAGATCAGTGGGTGGAGGTGAGACACGGGGGTGATTTCAACCATTCTTTCTTTGTAGCTGCCCGGGAATCTTGACAAATTGCCTTTTCTTCTTTTTTTTTTCTTCAATTTGGAAAAATTTTCAGTCAATTTGGAAAAAAGATAGGCACATTCAAAGAAAGGAATTTTAAATGATTGGAGGCAATTGCAGAATGTGCTGACTCTCCAAAACATGTTCTGCCACTGCCCAACACGTGACATTGATGTGAAAGGAAGCAACGATAGAAGGCAGTTCTGGATATTTAGCTTCGTGTCTCTAGTTTTATCCCAACCAAACAACACTGTGCTCATCCTAAACTGAGAAGCAGCAATGTGCAGTAGAAGCAACCTTGGTATGTAAGCTGCCTTTTCCAGTGCAGTGCCTGACAGCAGGAGAACAAGCATGGCTCTTAGCTGGACTCGGCAGTGTTATTTATAAAGCATACTTGGGACAGACCTGAAGCAGACTCTTACCTGGTATTGGGGTCTGGGGCTGCTAAAGGCAATTTATGCTGCAGAAGTAGCCTACAAACAGAAACAATCTCGAAAATTGCTCAGATGTGGAGAGATGCATTGGTATTAACAACGGACATTGGGATAGAATTAAGATTTCTAGGAAGTAGGGTGCAAAGCAGCCAAATTATCAATTAAAATAAGCAGAGAGTCCTATTCTGCTACCTACTGCAGAGATATCTGCTGGCAGAGTGCATCACTGTATGCTGGCAGGTGAGAAAACTGGAGCATGGGAGTTTTACAGGTTGGACAATGTATTTCTGAGCTATTCTGTAATAACCAAGATTGGGAAGAAAACACTTCTCTTTGTCCATTTTATTTACTAAGTAAAAAGCAGACACCAAGATGAGAAGAGCACGGAATGACTGTCTGAATCATGAATTCTTATTTACATTTTGAAATATAACTCAATAGAAATCTTGGATCCCAATAACTCTAAATTTGGAGCATGTAGAATTCATCTCAGCCTTCTTGTGGTGAAGAGCCTATATATCTTTTGCTAGTTTTTGTGGGGAAAACTTCTAAAAAATAAAAAAGACGTCACAACTCTTTATGTTTGTTTGGTATAGGGTTGAACAGCATCAAGCAGAGAGCCAGAGATGTATTTAGATTCAGATTCATTCCCCTGGAATATGGGTGGGGATGAACATGTTCTTGATTAAAACTTGGAGTTTAAGAGATTGTTTCCCAAGGTTATTTTTGGATGCTGGAGCCTGGGTCTGAAGCTTGTCTCCTGGCTCCAGCCCCAATGCACTCATATCTGATTTGGGCAATTTAGAGCTTAATCTTTATTTGGAAGCAAAGGAGAGCAACTGTTCACAGATTTCGAGGGATGTCCCCAGTACTCCTTAGGACAGTGTAAAGCTATTTGAGCAGTCTGAGTCTTACAAATGCATCCATCTCACAGTTTGTCAATGTATTTTGTTATCAGAAGAGGGGTAGATTGGAAAACCTCTGAATTTCCTTGGGGTGCCTAGGGAAAGCACAACGCCTTATGTTAAGAGTACCTATTGAAAAGTTTTCTTACCCCATTGCCCCACTCTGGCATTGGCTTCTGCATGCAGTGGTGCTCAACAACATAAGCTGTGTGATGATGGGAGGTGAAATGATGATGTGTTGGAATGGGAACTGGGGATTGTGAGGACAGATCCAGCAGATTCACATCAAGAAGCTCCTGCTCCCCTCCATCTGTAACAGAAAAGGCAATCCACAGATCCTGCAGATGGCAAAACATGACATCTGAGTGATTATCCATTCAGTGGCTCTTTAATGTGATTTAAAGGGATGAACTGCTGAAAATGCTTAGTGGTCAGAAGAAATAACTAACTTGTCCATTCTGAGGAAACTAAGCCAGTGGAGTTAATGAAATCATTGTAAGACTTGCATTACATGAGGTTGTCAACAGCAATTTGGCTTCAAGTTGTCATGTCAAAATGTGTCCAGAGACTGGCAGTATTGTCATTCTGGAGCAGGCTGCCACCACAAAAATGTCCCCAGAAAGTGTTTGGCCGTGTCCTGGGCCACAGCATCAGAATGCTCCAGGAACAGCACTGGAATCTGGCAGGATGAAGGGACCAGGCGAGGGAGTGAAGTGCCTGCTCCTGCTCTGTGCTGGGCAGGGATCCCTGACAGCTTTGGCCTCTCTGTGCTCATCTGGGTGGCTCAAACAGGCTTGTGTGGGTCTGTCTAAGGGGAGAGCACAGGGTATGTCAGGCTGAGCAAAAGTGGAGGCTCCAGCATTGTCTGTTCCTTCAGGGTCAACTGCTGTTCATTGCTTGGCATCAAATCTCCCTTAATCTCTCGGAGGGAAGGACCCCAGATGCTGCCTGCTTGGTTTCATTACACAGAAGCAGAGCTGAAACCATTAGAGAGACAATTTCCAAGCACAGCTGCCTAAAAACTTCATGATGCTTATTCAGGGCTTTTTCCCCCAAGACAGCTGAGCAGCAAGGACTTTTTGTGCAAAACCCATTTAAAGATTTAACTCAGCTTCTGTGCTGAGCTCCCTGAGGAGAGGAGGGTCAAGATCCTGCAAAGACGAGAATGATGCTAAAAGTCATTAAACTGCAAAATGAGGGTGACTACCACTGCTCTGGCCATTTAATTTGTACATTTCCTTCTTACTCCCCCAACAGATAATGTTACAAGTCAAAAAGAAAATGATTTTCCTACTGCAGCACCACTAGATGCCCACCTTTCTAGCTAAATACTCCAGGGACTGGAAATAGATTTTTTCCTTTTTGAAAGATAAATATTCTCCAGCTGTCACAGTGTTTGAGTGGTTGCTTTCCTCACAGATGACCTCAATTCTAAGTTTTCATGGATTAATATGTACCCTGGCAAAAACATTCAACCTTCTCTGAACAGTGCATTGATTAGTACAGTAGTGTGTGCTAATAACCTAATAATAAAGTGATTAATGGTTTGAAAATCCAGCTGTCACCCAACAAACCAGGAAATGATTCCCTTGGCAAATTAAGAGGTTGCTATAAAACTGAATGTGAATTTAATCAGAGCATGCATGCAATTGCTGGCTCCAGGTGGTGGACAGCTTGACTGCAGGCCGTGCTTGGTAACATTGAACTTTTGATGGTGAGGATATGTTTTTGAAAAAAGATGTAAGCAGAAGGAATGGAAGAGGTCTGTACACATTGCATTGTATGAAAGCTGCTTATAGCTAGAGACTGACCATAATAACAAAGGGTCAAAGAAAGAGCCTGATGCTGATGAGAGCAGGGAAGAGTTATCAAGGTTGGGGTCAAGTTCCTGAAGTGTTTCACCCTGCTGTGGCACCACAGCCCCTTGCCCTTGTGTACCTCCACAGCCATTCACACAGAACCAGGAAAATCTTTTCAATAGCAAACGTTCCCGCAGAGCTGCCCCGCCTGTGGCCAGGAGACAGTGGGCAGATAGAAATATTTTCTTTACAGTGGGATAGGGAAATCTTTTGGCAGCGCTGGTACCCTCCAGGAGCGCTTGGGAGCCTGAGCTGGGTGATGCTGTTGCCGCTGCCCTCTAGATGGTGCAGTCTGATAAAAAATTCGAGAAGAGACTGTAATTTGCTTTGCTTGGGTTCTCTCTATATCTTTTTTTTCTGGGCAGAGATTTTTTTAAATTGCATTTACAGGAGGTCATGCTGCCAATGACTGGGAACTGGAACACCACACTGCTGGCAATTCCTTTAAGTGTTGGGAGGAGAGCCAAATCCATATAGGATATGCATATTTCCTAAAACCCGGTGCACTGTACTGTATTGTACCTTGAGCTGTTTATTTTGCACATAATGTTTCTACATAAACCATTCTATTAAAATTTTTATTAATTAATTGATTTATTTTAAATCCAGGAGTCTGTGTCTGGAATGCAAAATATTTTGGAGGTCAGACTGGGAAATACCATGGAGCTGAGTAAGAGACCTGATTTAATGGTTTTGAGTACTCACAGCTCAGGTACCTGCAAATTTTTAGTGAACAAAACCAATAGTGTGTATGCTGTGCTGCAAAGGAGATATTTCACAAAGCTCATCAATTCCACCATCAGGTGGAATTGAGTTAAAAAAAAAAAAGAAAGAAAGAAAGCAAATGGGAATAAGAACATGCCAATACTTAAAATGCAAAAAAAATCCCTCTACTTGAGACAGAAGACATCAATTTGAGGTGAAAGCCTACTTTAGAGTCATTGACAAAATAAATGCACCAGTTAGAGTGTTAAAAGCAACAGATACCACATGAGAAAGAGAGTGTGTGTAGGAACGGGCAGCAACTAACATGAAAAGGAGATTATTCCGTCCAGAAAATGAATCTAAAGGGGGAGATATATATAAAAAAAATCTAGAGCAGGAAGGGTTAAGGAAAATGAAAAGAAGATTTGTTTTTAAGCAAAAACATATCCTAGCAACACCACAGGCCTAATATTAGGTGGAGATACTGAAGCTGACACAGCCATGGAAAAGGGAGGTATCTGTTGGATACCTCTGGTATTTGGAAGGCAGGTCTCTTCTCATATGAGCTTGATTAATACCTCTTGGTCCATCCAGCTAGGAAAATGTTAGACATCATCTGCTAGTGAAAAAAATCAGACTTAATTATTCTTGTCACTTAGCATCCCAGAAGAATTGGCCAAGGAAGTTCCTGGCCTGTGAGAATTCCGATCCTGCTGGTGGAACATCTTGTCATCCAAGAGGCAGATAATGAATCCTAGGAAGATTAAATGCGTGGGCAGGACTATAATTAATGCTAAACAAATAGAAACCAGATTCTCTAGATGGGGCCTAAGTTTACGAAGTTGTTAATTGCCTAGATGTGGTCTGACTGCTGAACTGGAGAGTAGGTAGATAGGAGAAGGTCATTTTGTTTCTGCTCAAGCATGTGTGATGCCAGTGACGGGACTGCTCATGTGCTGAAGGGTTTGGGAGTGCTGATGGGAGCTCAGAAGAGACTGCCACTGACTAATTGAAAGAGCTTAGCTGAAGGGAAGCTTGCAAGGGAGACTGAGTGCAGTATATAAAACGTAGTGAACAAGGACATAGCAAAAGTAGTGACACATTCAGACTGCAGAGAAGGCCCCCGTGTTTAATGGAGGGCATCAGGATAAGCTGCCCAGGGAAGCATGTCACTTCACCATTTCCTCATGGCTTCGAATCAACTGTAGTTGTCTTTCAGGTAACTGCTTTAGTCAGATAATTACTGGGCTCAGCCCAGGGATACCTGGTGAAACACTGACATAAGGAAGATCAGGTTTAGATCAGGTCTTAAGGTCCCCTCCTTGCCTTTAACTCTGAAGTAATGAAAATTGTCTCTGAAGAAAGGTTGATAGAGACAGTGTGTGAGAGGAAAGGATAAGCAGGGAATTTTTTTCTCCCCTCTTATTCATGTAACTTGAATTTAGTTGCTTCTTAGCTCAAGTCTGGTAGGTCTCTGACTCTGCAGAAGAAAATAACAATATTTGCAAGGAAAAGCCTTGGGATATTTTTAGGGATGTTCAGCAGCTGTGAGTATTTGAGGACAGTCACACCAGCTCCACAGCTGCCATCTGGGTCCCATAGAGCTGCGCTGGCACAATGTTACACCTGAGCTCAGAAGCCACACTGAAAGACTCATTCCAGACATTTCAGCAATTCACTGTGTCCTCCAAGGCTACATGTCCCCTGAAACACCTGGCAGGTCAATGTCCCACTGCTGGGGATGGAGACATCAAATCTCAGTCTGTGCCCAGGTCTAGGGAGCTTGCTTGTGGATGTCCCTTAGTGGGGTTGGACACATCCACAGCAGCAACCATCCTGCCCAGCAAAGCATCAGAATAAGAGCTCTAGTGCTGGAAATTTCTATGAATTTTTGTGGGGTTTTATTTATTTATATTTTAATCTTTACATTTCCTTCTCAACATATGATTGCTATTTACAATGAATTCTTCTTCTCCTGCCCTTTGAGGTGACCTTTGCTCAGACCTGCTCAGACCTTCCTCTTCTCTAGACTGCAAGGGAGATTGCATGGCTGGAGCAGCTGGGACTTCTTCAGACCCGAGAACATGATGACAAAGGATATGGCTGTTCTTTGCAATAGACTAAGCTCCAGTCCAGTGGGTTTATCAGAAGTGAAAGGCTACATTTAAAAAATGTATAAGCAGGGACTTTCAGCACTGCATGCCTTCATTCATAATTCACCAGTGCTCATTTCTGAAGAAGATTTGATATTTTTACAAGGTAAATGTACTTAAAAACTTTCCTTTGCTTTGCAATGAATGTGCGATTAGGTGAACTTACTGAAAAAGAGGAGAGGGAAGCAAGCTTTAGAATAGGGTGGCCCAGATAGCTGTGAATCAATTGTAACTTTCATGTAATTTAGCTGTGATTGGGAAAGATTTTTGCATTCCTGTTCATAGTGCAGTCATGGGGTTGGTGCAGGTAGAGTGACTTTTCTGAAGAGATGTCCAAATTTTCAGCTGGTGCCTGAAGAGAATGAGCTGCTCGGTGAAGAGGAAGGAGCAATGCCATTCTCATCTCTCCTTGACGTACCAGGGCCCCACATTGCTGAAACTGGTTTAGCAGACTGATCTGGCCTGAAAGTTGCACCAGGGTGTCCTAATACCTAAACCAACCCCAAAGACCTGTTGATATGTAGGTATGAAAGAGAGCTCTGTAGATGGTAAACTAGACTTGGCATGGAGCAAATTGTCCACTGAGTACAAGACCATTTGCTCAGCAGACCAAATGAAAAGGTGATGCCAAGTCCCTGCCTCCTGCCCACAACCACAAGGTCTCACTTTGCTCAGCTGTGGTGGTGGGCTCAGCCTGGACTTGCTTATTCCTGCAGGCTAAGATTCACTTGTGCTGCTTGCTTTCCTCCCATGGAGCAAGGACACAGGCTGAAGCTGTCCAAGTTTTAAATGATCTTCCAACAAATTTCCTTGGAAGTAGAGACCAAGTTTTCCCATAATTCACTGGGAAAGAGTTATGGGAACTGTAGGCCAGAAGCTGAGTGGAAAAGCTCTTAAGTTGGGGCAGACATCAAGTTACAGCAGTTCAGGTCCAGTTGTGCCAGAAAGCTCTTCACACTTTTTCACGCTAGCTAAGCTACCCCAGGACACAAGTATGTGCATACTTGATTTAACTCTGTTACAGAGATACACCAAATTGATCTGTGCAAAGTCACTGTCAGTGGCAGAGTAGGGAATGGCACTACAGTTCAGCCACAAGCTGGGTCTGATGTGAGATATTGTAAGTGCTAATGCATTACACCAACACGTAGCAGCTCTCTGGCTCTGGGAAGACTTATGCTTGGCACGACAGACTGGTGCTGTTGTACCTTTAGGATCATCAGCTCCAAAAAGGCTGGACTTTGGTCCTTGAAGGCAGAAAGACTCTTGTATGGGACACAAAGTTCCCCTGAAGTGAGGACACTTAGTGCTGATGGCAGCACATAACCTTACTGAAGTCCATCGTGCTCAGGCTTCTGCTGGCACCAGCCAGCTGGTACCTGCTATGCTCCCACCTGTATGTGGTCTGCTTGCCCCAGACCAGAGTTGGCATTTTCACAGATCTGAGCTGGGGTAAGGATGGAGAAGATGTTTACTCTAACAAGAGATACCCACCGTTTCAGTCTCCACAGTAATTAGGAGCAAAGCACTTTTAAAGCACCTTCCCTGCACCTATTATACAGGCACAGTGTGAGGTGCAGCCATTAATCAGACAAACTGCTGGAGATAACTGCTAATTGAGAGCAGCCTGACTCCCTGAAGTTTCCCTTCCTCTTTCTACCCATGCTGAAATATATAATTTGTTCTGTACACTGGTGTTCAAGAGCAGGTCGTGGTTTTTCGCTTCTACTGTGCGGGAGGTTGGAGGAGATATTAGGCAGTGTTTAGAACATAATAATAGAACATAATAATAGAACATAATAAAGCCTACGTGGGCTAGATGGTCCTGTCCACATCTATGCAATGGTGTGGATGCTCTGTGTTCATACTCCAGCTCTGCAGGAAGATGTAAGAGTGGGTGAATGATAGGAAGCAATTGGGGGATTTCCATGGCCATCTGACTCTGTGTCCAAATTGGTGGCCACCAGCTCACTGAAGCAACATCAGTATAAAGAGTGTTTCCAGTTGGTGTTGGAAAACTCAGCATGTTCAACTCATTTGCTTAATACCAGATTACATTGCAGTATCCAGTACTTCAATATAAGGAAGACTTTGTTTGCACTAGTAATCTTCTTAAAGTCAGAGAGCCACTTGTGAGTGAAAGTGGCACTCACTAGCAGAGCTCCAGAGCAGGACTAACTGAGACTACATAGAGACATGAAGAAAAAATTGTAATCTCATGTATGGCTGAATAAAACAGTTGGAAAATTAATGGAAACCAATGAACTTGCAGTACAGTGAAACCAAAGTAAGAGGAATCAGGTCGCATGTCCCAGATGTGCTACACCACATTCAGCAACCTCTAGACAAGGTTACTGCTACCTCAAACACTGCGATTCAGCACCTGCTGCTTTATTTTATAGCCAAAATCAGCATTTTAATCCTAATTTTCATTTTCTGCAGACAGATGCATTTTTTACTCCCGTCATGATCATGCACAAAGAGTGCTATTAAAAACTCCATTGTCAGAATTAACTACGAGAGACTCTTGATGTGGCATACCCCTCTTAGGCACTCTTCTCCTTCCTGTTTCTGGCTGGGGTGGGTGAAGAGAGGCATTAGCAGTCTGGGCTCCTTCATACAGAGGTGGATGGGACAGTGACAGTTGCTCATGTTGCACCTGGAAGGGAGTGAGGAACCATTGCTGGTTGGACCCAAGACAACTCTTTGTGTGGGGCGTTCCTGCTTGTTTTTGTCCCCAGCACAGTTTAATTATCCAGAAGAAAGTGTTTCTGGGAAAATATAAGGAAAAAAGCCTCTCTCCCTAACAATGCCATTTAGGGACAGTTTCTGCCTAAGCTTGTTCCCATGTACTCCTCACATGGATCTGGCTTTTTTTCCTTTGCTGCTCAGCTCTTCACCCTTTAGGAGTTGCCCAGGACTCAGCGATGAAAGCCTGCCTCATTCCCTCAAAGGATCAAACCCATTTGGCCTGTTTTACAGCCTGATTGATGTTTATATCAACTAATTGTTTTCCCTCTCATTTTCTGATTTCCTACTGATTTCACAGAAAGCCCTGAAGAAAACAATCTTTGATGGAGAATAACATATTTCAGAAGACAACTTCCCACCTCTAGTGTTTGTGGATAATTAAAAGATTGAGTATAAATGGCTTGCAAAGCTGCTTATTAATGTATTTTTCCTTCTGTTACCTAAAATAGTTCATTTCTCTGTGCATTTGAGACATACTAGGTTCTTTTCCATGCAAAAGACAGAAGTGACCCCCCTCTATGTGTGTTGTACATGTCCTGGCAACTGTGATTCTAACCAATATCTAATTTTTAGCACCTACTGTGATGATGACCCCTGGTATTTGTGCACTGCTTTATCTTCCACATACATTAGCAAGTGAGAACAGATTAACCCACAGACTTCCCAAGACAGACAGGTCCTGTGAGTTTCCATAGATGGGCAAATTGAGGTGAAAAAATGCAGTGACATCATGAGATCGCAGGAGGAATCAAGATGTATTCTGGGACTGGAGATTCTCCTATCCAATAGCTTTTGGCTCCAGATGAAGGTACACGTTAATCATGGGATGGGACCTGATCTGAGTCAGGTTAAGGTTTTCAACTTTTAGCAAAGCCAGAGCTGGGAATTCAGTGGAAAAAGCCTCTTGAGTCACCATATATGGCAAACTCGTATTCAGGACAGATGGTATTTTCTAAAAGTAGCTGTTTACTCCTAGAATTACTCTTCTTCCTTCCTGTGGCATTTCTTCCTCATTCTGTGGTGCTTCTGCCCACAAACTTGTCTTTTTCAGCATATTTCTGGTGGCAATTTTAATGATCTAAAAAAAAAAAGTCTATAAAAAAACCTCTCTCTGTCATCATCTTCTTACCTTCGTGTTCCTCTCTGGCAATATCCTGTCCTAATTATGGATAAATGTACAATATTTAGTTATTTTGGAAAATTACGTTTATCTTCATATAGGACATATAATTAGCAACTCGGTTCATCTTGCTTTTGATTCAGCTAAATGTCACACTCTCTATTTGTGTTGTTGCCCTGTTTCCGTCTAAGTAAGGAAATCAAGAATAGATTGCAGAAAGAAATATACCTGGTTTCATTTTCTTTTAGAAAACTGCTTTCAGCTGCCCTCTCCTCTCCCCCTTTCACCTTCCATAAAGGACCGCGGTCTGTTTCAGATGTTTGCCACTATGACCTCTCCTTTCTGACAAATCCCATCTGGTTGTATGTCAATTTGCAAATCAAGAGAGATCAGGATTTGGCCCAGCAGAACCAAGAGGAACTGTACACGGGGCTTGACCCAAATCGTTAGGCACCTTATGGGGCACCCAATTAAACACCTTGAAGGTGCTGTTCTGTGTCAGCCTCATAGTCCTGTGACAAGGTTTGGCTTTTGTATTCCTCAGTCACAATCTTGAACATTAGATCTTCTGCTATTTAAGCCATATTTTCTTTTACTTTAGATGACTGACTTTCCACTGGCACCGTATCCATTAAACTGCCTCTAAGCAGATAGCAGTATTCAAAAGTGTTGCTCATTAAATCTTGGAAAGCAGACAACTTTTCCTCTGGTATGTTGGAGAGGGCGAAAGTACTTGCAAAAGTCTTCTTCATAGAAATAAAAATAGTCCCATAAGCACAGCATTTTTTCTTTTCCTATTCCACCCAGGTTGCTCTGATAATGATTGCAACTAATACTGTCTTCTGTTATTTCTGGGTGTATTTATGATAACCACAGAATAATTTCAGAGAGATTCTTCTCTTCATATAATTAACTAACATTCTTGCTTTAATGTCTTACTGGTACCCATCGCCCTGGTTTCAGCACTCATTTGAGAAATAAAATTAGAGAAACAGATGCTGAACTTTGCACCATTCAAAAGTGCTGAATTTTGTTTTGCCTGCTTTTATCTTTTAGCTCTACACTTGTTATGAAATTAAAGGCATTCCAACTCTCAAAACATGTAGTTGCACTTATTTTAGGGGTAATGGAACTGCAAATGTATTTATTAACTTGCTTGCTTGAGAGAGAGAGAGGAAAAAAGGAATTATTTTGTACTGCAAAAGAAATATGGGAAAAGTGCTGGCTTCAGATTACACGTAATATGTGACTGAAAAAAATGGAGCCAAGTGGAAACCTGCAGTGCCAAACTGTTTGCAATTAATCTCTACTCACCAAAACTGGAAGAGCAGATTTTCAGCTGATATATATTACATAGCACCCTGGAACAGGCAGGCAGCAGCTCCATTCCTCTGGCAAAATAGTTGTCTGTAAGAGAAGAGTTCATCTGTGCAGGAGACAGCATTTTCTCTGAGGTTACGGACTGTGCTCCTCCAGAAGAAAGGGGCTGTGGGGAACCCTGCTGTTTGCTGCTTCCTTCCTGACGTGGAAGTGCTACTTCTTAGGCTTTGCCTTCTTGAGTGCAAACAGAGTCATGGGATCAGTTAAAAGGGGGGGAAAAAATCCCCAGACAAAAGACAACCTTCACTACATGCATTCTGCATTGGCTGAGTAAAACCAGCTGTGACAGATGTCAGTCACGCAGTGCAGTGCTGGGAAGTGGCCAGATACTCTGATGGTGGCAGCAGGATTGTTACTACAGCCTCACAGGCTGGGCAGAAGAAGCAAGAACAGAAGAATAACAGTTAGAATGTTGTAAGGCCACTTTTTAGGAAGCAGTTGTGTTTATGGACTTTTTCAGCATCTCCTTCTTACTAAAGTTTCCCCTGTGAAAGAGAAACCCTTACTATTCATTTAATTTTGGGTTTTTGGAGTGTTGTTTGTCATAACCACTTAGTTTAGTTTTTAAAAAAATTATTATGATTTTCCAGATGGTGCAGAGATGGGGATTTTGGGAGGACCTAAATCCCACTTTTACTGCTAAATGGAACAAATTTTGAGTATATTGTAGAACACTCTTGCTGCTGAATTTCCAATGGAAGATTTTGTCCATCTTCCTTGCCTGGGTGGGACCACTCTCCAGGTCTCTTTCCAATGTCTCTGTCCTTGTGTGAGTTTAGTCTTATATCCCTCACCCCCTCCCCTGGCTATATTATCTGTTGCTGCAGTGGAAGCACATAAATTCTCTTTTGAAGTAATTGCCTTAGATCCAGTCAGGTTTTCACCATCACAGCCTTTTAATAAACCTGGGCATGTAGAACTTTAACAGTCTTTAATGCTATGTTAAGGGTAGGAAAGAGCAGTTTCTTTCATTCACAAGTACCAAGCATATTACGGCAGTCAGGCACAGAGCGATGCTCTCATGGGCAACACTTATTTCCACTATTGTTCATGCTCATGCCAAAGATTAATTTCTTTGCCCACAGCAGTGCACTTGTCTGATTTATTTCTGTGCATGAAAGGAACCCTACCCATGGCTCTAGCTCTGTGCAGTCATTGCAAGGACATCCAATTATCAGTTCATCATTTTAGTTTGATTAAATGATAGTTATGATGAACAGTCCCACTTGGATTGTGTCCTGTGATCTTTTGTCTTGCTATTAATGCACACTTAGCACTGGCTGTGCAAGAGACCAGCCCTTGCCTGAAAGCAAAACCAGCTGAACTCTACAAGAGCCTTTTTAGAGACTTCAGGGGACCTTGGATCCAGCCTCTGATATGAGGTATCATAGCCTGGTAGTCATAATAATTTCCTTTTGCAATCCTAAGAAACTCCATGCTTCTAGATATAGCCAGCTCAAACAAATACATATTCAGATGAGAGCACACCATAGGTGGGAAGATAAATATAATTGCACCCGATTTTGCACTTGCACTTGTCCTCCAGGAGCTAAAATGAGATTTTTAATATACTTATTATGAATATGTGCATCTGCTCTGCCATTTTTGCATAATGAGCACATTCCTGATACTTAAAGAATTAGCTTCCTCTCTCTCTAAGAGATAGGCAAAATGAGGCATGCTGTTATTCATGTATTTATTTATTCATTCATTATTTTTTGCCTGAAACATACTGGGCAATCCATCTTGTTCTCAGGAAAACCCCAGGGGATATAGAGAAGGCTCGGTATTCAGCTCTGAACTCAATTATCACAAACCTCATCCTATAAATTACAGTGTGTTGCAGGAAAAAGAAGAAAATGCAGCTCCTTATAGTACATTTCCTGAGAGAGAGAAAAAACTGTTTCCGGACAGTTGACTTAAGAAATGCAGGGGAGGAAAATTATCCAGCTTCTTCTAGATCCATCCTGCAGGAAGACAAGGGACTGCTGGCTGGAATTCCAAATACATTTTGCCACATCATAATTTCATACACTGAACAAAGTCCAAAGCAGCAGTGATAAACATGGACAACATACATCAACCTCGACTCAAGTATCTGGAACTCAGACACGATCTTTCCCTGAAAGGAAAACAACTTTTCCTCCTCAAGTGAACCAAACCATGAGCTTTTATTTCCCCCTTCAATGACCCAGAGGATAGCTCTAAAATATATCATTTTCCAAAGTAATTCAGATGCTAGAAAGCCATCAGGAGAACACCTATATGTTGTATCCCTGCAGATGACTTACATCCAAGTGACACATCCCTTCTGCAGTTTGCCAAACCCTGATCATCCACAAGTTCATGATGTGCACCAACACCTCCAAATTCAGGAAAATATCCTCAGCTCATAGTTTTTGAAATATTTGGTAGTGCCAAACTCCCCACTTCATAACAGATTGATATAGCCAGTATTTTGCTTCAAGTGATGTTTGTAAGCAGATGTGATTTGTAACCAGGGTGATTATTGTAGCCCTCTTATTAACTTAATTTACAGCAAAAGCCAGACACACACTTATGCCTGGTAATAGGGGAACAGGGTGTGCAGATTGTGCCCATACACATATGGTATTAGGACCTGCTCTTTAAAACTTGCTGATGTTGGTACATTGCTGACCTTTTAATTCCTTTTCTTTGTTGAAATAGTGATCCTATTTAAACATGTGTCCTGGCTTTATATGACTTTTTAAACTGTTTTGTGTTCTGACTTAATTTAGACAACTGCAGCATTTCTTGTTGCAATAAGGGACACTACTCCTGGTACCTCTGCAGAGTTGTACTGAAGGCTAAGAGCTGAATGATGCACACAAATAGCACGGATGACCCACCCCTCTGTGTTGTGCTGGTGTAGGCGAAGCCCTGCAAAGGGGTTTGAAGGCTGGGGAACGAACAAGCAGCTTGTTCCTGGCTGAAGTGGTGCCTAACTGGTCAGTTCACCACAATTTTTAGCAACACTTGGGGATGTGTAAGGAATGGGCTCTCAGGCAGCTGTGGGATACTGTTAGACACTCAACATACCTGTGAGTCGCCAGCGCTCAACGTTTGGATCATCCAGTCTGGGGTGCAAAGTGTGGAGACCTGGTAAATAAGTGTCTGAACCTGTTAAAATGCTAATCAAGGATGACAGGCTTGAGGTAGGATGCTCTAATAAGAATGAGGATGTGTAAGGTGTTCTCATAAATATGCAGCAGTCTGCCAGCTGGTTTATATCTTCTTTGCAGGCTACACAGGACTACACAGTCCATATAATTTTTTTTTCTGATTTCTCAGCCTCCCTCCTTGGTAAGTAACATCGATTTTCACCTGTTGTAAAACTGAGTCCCATGTAAATAGCTAAAGGGTTACCCTTTAACCAGGAGCCACATATGCAACCTCCAGGTCAAATAAAACACCGTTAAGGTCTTTGAATTTTTAACATCCTTATTTCCAGGGGGTTTCTCAGAAGCTCAGCTCTTTACCACTGGAACTCTGCAGCTGCTCTGGGCTGAAACCAAAGAAACTTGAAACCACTGGGAAGTTTTTCATTAACTTCACTAGATTAGGTCCTCAAACAGGAAAATAGTGATCATTCCTGGTGAGTGAGGAGGCTTTGTGGGATGGCTCTGCCACTGCCTATTTAAGAAGTGAAAAAATGCACTGTGGGGACCACAAGTCCTGAACACGAAACTATTTTTGCACTGGAGATATCATTCAAACACCTGAGTCATGACACAGGTTTCCTAACCTTATTTTGGCTTCTTCAGAGAGAAGAGCTTCCTTCCACTTCTTGCGCCAAATCTGAAGATAGCCAACAGGCTCCTCTTGCTTACCCTGCTCTTAACAGCTGTTCAGAGCCTTTAGGACAGAAAGGCAATGAGGGGACCTGGACAGCTGAATCTCTAGTTAGTTTTTTTCCTTCATCTGTTGCTAACACATGGAGGAAAAAAGGTGTAACAGCTACCAGCATAGAACCAATCCCTCCAAACACTTCAGCAATGCTGAAGGACCAAAACACCAGTTTTAGTGCATCTTTCTGGATAACAACCAAACCCAGAAGGATCTGTAAGTACTGAATCAATAAGAAATGGGTTTTCTCTTACACCAGGTAAGTAGGTTGCTTGTGCCAACAACACTTGCAGTCCCTCCTGATGGAGAAAATAAGGGATTTGCTGTACTGAATTTAAGGAGCAAAGTTCAGCAAGGCTTTTCTACAAATACAGAGGCAGGGTCTTCATCTGTCCAGGCACAGATAATGCAGAAGTCCTCAAATATAGCCTTCAGATGGACAATGAGAGTAAAGCACTTGGTCAGGCTCTTATGAATGGCCCCTGAAGTGATTTCACCAGAATTATCACACAAGCTCCAATAGAAGTCTACTACACAGGTCACAAAGTGGGGGCTCTCTAAGCATGACCAGCATAAGGAAAGTTGCTGCAAACAGGTGAGTCTAAAGACCACTGCCAGCATTTAAATAAAGCTCCAGTTCCGATGCAAAGACTTGGCTATAGATGCCTCAGTATATAAATAATGAACTTTGGAGTTTATTCAGGCTAAAAAAGCATCCATTAAAAATGGAAATCCAGTGCAAATCAGTGAAGCAAACAGCCAGAAATACAGAGAAAAGATAAACAATAATAAATTATTTAAGCTTATAGCTAAGAAATCCATAAGAAAGGCAGAGAGACTGTTCATCTGTAAATGGGGCAGTGAAAGAAGATAATGGGCCTAAATTCTGCTTCTGTAAAACTCTCACTGACTTCACTGATTACGAAAGAGTTGCTTAAAAATCAGCAGAAAGCATTCTGATTTTGTCTGGAAAATGATATGAACTTCACTCAATGGGCAAACCAGAAAAACCTTTTATCATCACTATTTATAAGGCGCTGCCTGCGGCAAAGATTCCTGGCGCTACTCTAAGAGGTTACACAAATTGTTATGGTGAAGGACTAAGGAGGATATGCTAGAAGGAAAGCTGCTTGCAATTTTGGATAGCCTGATTTGCTTAGTTTACAAATCAGAAAAGGATTTGTCCTCCATTTCCAGAGCTCAGCCTGAGATCAGAGCAATAATGCTGCCCCTGGCTTATGTATCAGTGTCTGCAAGAAAGGATTTGACCATCAACTTGCCTTTGTCATTTTGGGTTTGGTTTCCCCCCCACACACACTTGGGCTTCCTCAGCTGCATTGCTTACATTTTGCTGACAGCTTTAACTTTCATTTGTCATTTAGCTGTGCATGAGGATTCAGAAGATGCACACAGACCATAGTCCTCGCTTGATTTATGGCACCTTGTGCAGGCATCCAGGTGCTCCAGCAAGCAATGCCAAAATACAGAGATCACTACATTTCAACAAACTCCAGCAACCACCTCTGGAGTGGCACATGGCTGGCGTTAATACAGCACCAGCAGTTGGATGGGTGAGATTTTAAATTGTCTGTCTTTCGGGTAGGATCTATTTTAAGTCACCCTGGGATGTATTTTGATGCCAGGGTCAACTAAAGCATGTAGGTGGTTTTGTACATATGTCTATCAATCAGTGAGCACCTTTCTAGAAGAAGTGGCAGAGGAATTCATGTAGGGATCCTAATGTCATTCATCATTGTGGCCAAGGCACAACCTGACCCAGATTCCCACATTCAGAGAAGTGAAGAGTGCTCTGATCTGACACTTCCAATTTCAAGATATTCTGCTTTAGCTCAAGCTGCCGATTCCATCTGCAAGCTGCTGGGTTTGGGCCCATATCTGAGCAAGATAACACATGCTACTTCTGACAGGGGATGGGCTGATTGACTGTGAAGGTCATTTGAAAGGGAGGAGCTGATTTCCCAGCACATAAGGCTTCATATAGTGGACTGGATACAAATGTGGGCATTCCCCTCATCCTGCTCAAAATCCCCTTACTTCCTCATATAACTACAGCAAAGTTGCATAAATGGAAAGCCTTGGGAACTATTTAATATTACAAAAAAATGGAGCAGCAGATAGCATGTACTCCAGCAGCTCTTGAAGACAATCTCTAGACACAAACTTTTGCTCTGACCTTACATTAGAGGAAGAGGTACTGGTACTGCCAAATCCACAGCCTCCTTTTTGCTTACGTTTCATTTTCAGACCTCAGTTCTCAGGTCTCTTGACCCACCAAATTGAATTGTTTTCAATTTTTCTTCTATAAAGCCCCCAAAAGCATTGGATTCGTACTTTACTAATGCAAATGTAGAAGCAAGCAGATAATTCCATTTGATCTGGTCACAGACTGAGTTATGGCTGGAGGCTGCCTATGAATCACTTTTAGCATAAAAAATATTCTCAAGGAATCCAGAAGCTTCTAACTGGTAATAGCTTGAAATTCCATGTGAAAACCTGTCCTGGGCAACTCAACATTTCTCTCAAACACTAAATTTACAGTTTAAAAACAATCTTCCCTGTGCATATTCATTTTTGTATATTAAGCCCCAAATATTTTAGTAAACAACCACTGGCAAGAAAGCCCATAGAAACAACCAATATCTGAAATAACTTCTGGAAAATGAATTTTGCGGGGTCATACATTCAGTGCTAGAAGAAAGTTTGCTCCATCAGGATGCAAATTATCAAGGCTCTAGTATATAGCCATCTCCAACTGGGAAACTAAATATGCTTAGGCTGGGGCCACAAAAGCCTTGATGCAGGGACAGTCTTCAGGTGGGGTTTCGATGTGTTAAGGGGATGATGCAGTTGCTGTGATGGAAGAGAGCAGGACGTTCCCCTCAGATCTATAGGTACCATGTACAGACCCACTAGCAGGAACCCAAATACCCTTAGGACACTCCTCCCTTTAACACTCACATAAAGAAAAGTTCATGTTCAGTTCTGAGCCTGAAAGCAACAGTCAGGCTGAAATCCCAGGTCCCCTCCTACACACTGCTTCTTGCTGTTGCTTACATTGCAACCTCCTTCGGGCTTGCAGCTTCTATATACATCACAAGCTCTGCCCCGTACTGCTGATCACAACAGTGAGATCTAATTCAAACAATGAGAGCTTTTTTTAAAACAAAATATGTGTGAATTTCCTCTGGTGCTTAAAAAACAGAAAAACAACAAACAAAATGAGGCTCTCCCTTGAATTACTCAGGAGAACACTGTAAGCTATTCTAGGCTGTCAGATACAGGTGTAATTATGTGCTTTTAGAAGTACAAAGTCTATTTTTATCTGTTATTTATTGTGCATACTATATTTATTGTGCTGAACAAGTTATGTCCCTGATAGACTACTGCAGGTTTCTTGGCACATTATTGCCTAGATGCTGCTGTTAAACCCATTTTTGAGATTCAGAAACAAACCAATTGGATTCTGACATTTATTTATCTTCTTAGAGTGAATCTTTTTGTCTAGTAGATATGTAGGACTCCTGAAGAGATGTTACAACGTGTCATGCTAATCCTCCTTACTGCATGGATTACTGACCTAATGCACAACGACAGCCCTTTCAGAGCCATGGGTAATCTGCTGTCACACTTGCGTGCTGAAGTGCATGACCTTTGCACATCAAACCCATGGTGTTCCCCCTATGAGAACACCCAAGAACAAGCTGTCCCTGTGCCTGTACTCAAACAGTACCTACTATAGCTCAGAGAGCCCTCATTGCCTGTAGAAGGATGCATTTCACTCTGGGAGAGCAACACCCTTTCCCTAAAGCCTCTCAAAAACCCATGAGGTTTTTCACGAGAAATTCAGGTCATCTGCTAGCTCTGTCTTGGGGCAAGGCAGATGCACCCTGATAACAAAGGTTTGCCCCTCCTTGGGCTGTACAGAGTAAGCCTGTGTTAGCCCTAAGAGCTGAAAAACAGAGCCACAAGTCCACTTCCCTGCTCCGGTTTCCCATCTATCATCCCACTCACCCCTGCCCACATAGAAAAGATGTATTAGAACCAGGCAATAATTCTTTTCCTTTCCTAAACACCTAGAAAATAAACATGAGCCAAAGCTCTAGCTACCTGGCAGTGTAACTACAAACACACCAGAGTCTCCTGGTAGACACCAAAAAGCAACTCCACAGCTCATTTCATTAATCAGCACTTCCACTTTATGAAATAACCCCTGAACTAGTCCTGGGTCCTCAGCTCTCCCGGCCACACACAGGGCCTGAGCTCAGCTGTTGCCAGACACTGCCTGCACACCCTGCCTGGGCATTTAGGCTTGCACTGCTTGGGTGGGGTTCATTCACCCCAATTTCTCATCAGAGAGCACAGAGTAAAGGAAACCTCTCCCTTCTTCCAAGATGCTTGCATGTCTCCTCCCAGAGAAGAGCCTCTCCTCCAGCTTGTTTGTCCAATTTGCAGCTGGAAACAAGAATTTTTATAGATCTAGAAAGTTGTAGCACAGAACTTGGAAGGGAAAGCATCAAAGTTCAGGAAAGGAAAGAAACTGGAGACTCTACAGAGCTGGTGACAATACGACAAGGATGAGTGACCTTTACTTAGTTATTCTATGGCACTACTGATCCTGCTTATAGAAATTCAGAATCAGGTGAGGAACAGTGAGTTTACACCCCTGGCAGCACGAGCAGCCCTCTGCAGAGACCTTCAGCTTGAACCCTCCTGCCAGGAGCTCCTGACCTACAACCCAGCTTCTACAGAACAAAGACCTTTGCTGTATCTGTTCCTCTCTGAGGTAGAAGACCGACAAGTGCTGCTTTCAAAAGGAAAATGAGGTTTCCAGACCCAGAGCCCCTGGCTGACCTGACCCCAGCAGCAGAAAGCAGAGCTGTGCTGGGGACTTCATTTTCTAGCCCCTGTCTACTGTCCTGGCACAATCCCATTGTGAGAAAAAGCTGCACCTGCAGGAAAGCCACAGCCAGGCATTGAGGATAAAGCAAGAAAAAGATCACCTGTTCCACCTTTAGAAAACCCTGAGTTTTAGGCTTTTGGGCTAAGAGACAATAGCTGCAGTGCAAGTGCATTACAGAGAACATCCTCGCTGCCACAGGTGGGTCTTGGGAAGTGAAAAAAAGCTGTGGGGTAGCAGAGAAATTTTCCAGGTTCATGGACACTTGTATAATCGGAGGTGTTCTGTTGTCTTTGTATGCCATGAATGTAAGAGTCGTGGGAATTTGAAATGGGCAGTGAAATAGTAAAAGACCTGGGTTTAGTGATAATATATCAACCTAAGAAGTGAATGAGACTATACAGCAGGTCTTTCTCTCATTCATAACTTTAATATGCTGAAATGCCTACATTTTAGTCTATCTGGCTACAAGCTTTTAAAGTATATGTTTATAAATCTTCGAGAAGAAAGACATAAAATGAAACAAATGACAGCTTTGAACTATAGCTGTGATGAATATCACCATAAATTCTCCCCTCCACCCAAAGGAGCGATGAGGGATTCCTTCTATACCACACCATGTTTTCACAAGTCTAATACAGCTATTTATTCAATTTATAGCTTGCTTTTGGGCTGGAAGTCTCCACACATACTACATGAACTCAGCTGTAAATGACTCAAAACTATTTGGTTGAGAATATTATGTTTCTAGACAATTTAGGCTGAGATTTTCTGGGTTGTGCAAGGGCTTTTGCTACCCAAGTCAGAGGAGCTGATGTATCTAAAACCTCTGGGCACTGTGTCAAGCCATAATCTTTTGGAGGTGTTGCTCTACAGCTTGTTTCTACAGCTATAATTGCAAGAGGAAGGGATGCTGAAATCATACTCAAAACAATGCTTTCATATGAAAGATTAGCCATTTTCAACACCATGGTCCTTATCCGAGTTGTAACGTGTATTAATCACCAATTCCCTACCTTAGCCCAGTTGGCTGTTCCTACAAAAGGGGCTGACAATTTAAACAAGTACTTCTGGAATACTTGGCTGGTGTGCCCAGCTTTGCTCTGAACAAGATTTCCAGTGAAAAATGAATCCATTTAGACACAATGGCTACACATTTTGCCATATCTTTATTGCACTTTTACCACGTTGCAAACAATTCCACAAAAATGCTGCAAAAGTAAGCCTAGAGCTGCCGAAAGCAGCTTTTTACCCATATATGTATATATTTACACAAAACTATCAAAAGCAAAGTTGAAAAGTAGCAGCTCAGCTATGATAGTCTAGAAAGGTAAGAGCTGCCACCTCCTTATGGACAAATAGTACAACTTGTCATTTTACATCACTTTGTAAAACCAACATTCAAGTATT
This sequence comes from Aegotheles bennettii, assembly GCA_013398125.1. Lineage (NCBI taxonomy): Eukaryota > Metazoa > Chordata > Aves > Caprimulgiformes > Aegothelidae > Aegotheles > Aegotheles bennettii. The sequence goes on along the minus strand of VZRW01004802.1, from coordinate 994,987 downwards.
CCTGTCAATGCACAATTAGTGAAATTCCCTTCTGGTAACCACTGTATTTATTATTATAATTATGATTATTATTATTATTTTTTGCTTTTAAAAGTTCATAATGCCTTAACCCTTTAAATGCTGAGTAGCTGGGGGGAAAAAAGCATTCAATTTAAATAAGATACAGTGGATTAGAGCACTTAAAGGGTTAACACAAAATACTAAGTGGACTGTCACCACAAATAAAGTGTGAGTCACAAAACTATGCCGTCCTGCTTAGTTAAATTTGGTAGGTAGGTCTGGGGATTCATAGATATACCATATATAAATACAAAATATTAAGTAAAGGCCTCCCTTCTATACAAAAAGGACAGGAGGTGTTCGCTATCAGACTGTTGTCTGTTAATGATCTGAGTATTTTCTGAATCTTTTCATAATCTCTCTTTAAGAACTAAAGAAAAGCATCACATTAGACTTATTTTTCTTAATGAACTAATCCTTTGCAGAGTCTACACATTACCTACTTTGGGAACAATTATAGCTCATTTCTGAATTCACTGAATTCACAAAGTGGCATATACAGTCTTTTGCAAGACTTTTTTTCCTTTTGTTTTTCCTCTTTGAATCTTCTTTACTTGGCTGGTAAAAACGTAGTCTTGCGATTTCACTACCTCTCGGTCGTAACAGTGTTAACATCAGTGTTAAAGTCATTTTCAACCACATTGTCATAACCATCCTTTTCTATGCAGTCACTAACAGCCTTGAGGACAATCCGCAGCCGCCTGTCCATCGCCTCCAAGTGAGGCTGGTAGAGAATGGGAGCTATTTTATCTTTTAGTAAAGATTCCTTCATCAAGAGACTGAGTTTGTATTCCTCCTTGGCTAACAACTGTAATCGCAGATAGGTAGACTTCCTTATTCTAAGAGAAAAAGGAAAAAAAATATGCAGATCAGTATTTTCATCACTATTGATCTTGATAGGGTGAAAAGGCTGATAGAGCCATAACAGCATAAAAACCTTATTACGTGATCTCAACAGATGAGAAGCAGGCACTGGCACAGTCCTAATGGGCAGCTGGCATTGTCACCTGGCCAGTGACCTTTGGGAGCCCTTAGAGGTGGAGAGGTTTTGGAGCACAGCTCTAGAGTCAAGTGCAGACAGCCTTCACGTTCCTCAGCTGGGTAAAGGCACCAACTGGATCTGATGCAGCACTCATGAGGTCACATCCATGAATGTCCCGTGACATTCATGATGCCCATGGCATTGAGCTGGCATGTGGCTGGTGCTGCCTTACCCCGTAGGGATGCCTGAGCTTCTGCAGACAAAGTGCTCACCCTGTGTCCCAGTTGGGCAAAGCTGAAACTCTAAATGTCACCTGTCCTCTCTGAAAATCCTGGCCATGGGCAACTTGGAAAGCTGTTGTGAAGCACTTGGACAAGCTGGGGAAAGTTTTGCCACTTGACTTCCATGGGAGGTGAATGTTGTTAATAAAGCCCCTCTCACAACAGCTCACAGCCATGCTCCTGCAAGGTCCTGATCTCAAGAAACCACTTATCGTGTTAGTGGCAACGCTCAGGGCTAGCTTGGGTCAGGCTCCCTGGGCAGGATCACAACATCTCCTTCTCCCCATGGTATGTAATACAAGATTCACTGGAACATTTCAGCCTTATTATGGAAACAACTGTATAAAATGGGAAACAACCCTGGAGGTGAAATGTACCTGCAGCACTGGTTTAAAGGCACCAATATGGAAAGTTCATCATGGGAATATTTTCCAAACCTGTTTAAAGATAAGAACAAGAACATTACAAAGGCTGTTTTAAAGACTTTTTTCTTGTTTTTCCCCCAAAATTTTATTAAAGGTATTTACCCTCTTCCATTATCTAAGTGGATAATAAATGTTTCATTTCCAAACTTCTCGAAGGTTTCGTAGTGATGTCGATCCATGTTACCTATGGCATAAAGAGAAAAAAAAGACCATCTTCACTCTGGCTTGTTTCTGAGCCTGCAGGTCAGGGAAATACAAAAGCTAAAATTCAGTGAGAAGCCCAGCACTCCCCAAACACAATAGTTGTGTAGGGCAGAGAAAGCAACAGATCTACTGAGCTCATCTGCTTCTGCTATGGAAAGCCCAAAGTGTGTGATACTGGAAGATGGACTGTTATGCCTCTGGGAGCATTTCAAGATCTCTGTAGCTTAAGCTCTAGAGGACCCATCAGGAGGCAAAACAAACCTTCTTACCCTCCAGCAACCCCTCCTGGGGTGCACTAAGCAAATCCCTCTCACGTAAGATGGCATCACAACTGCTTGGGGAGCCTGGTCATCCATGCAATAGCTATGTTCTAAGCCAGCAGAACTTCACTGGTGAAAAAGAGCCCTGCTGCTACAGCCCTGGGTCAGCATGGCGTGCAAAAAAGCCATGGTAACATGTGCTGGGTGCAAGGCTTAGCTTAAGGAAGGGAAAATTCATCCCTCAAGCAGAGATGTTAATCCATGTGACTTTGCTAATATTGTATTAAACTTTTTGAACCATGACCAAATATCCTGGTTTTCCCCTAATAAGAACTTGGTCCAAATCTCTGGCTGGCTGGAAAGCCAAAATGATATTATGGCTCTAACATATGGATTAGGGTGCTACTGCAGTGGTACAGCCTAACAGCTCTCTCTGGGCACCCATGGCACGCAGACGTGTGATCCGCTTTTTAAGGTCAATGTGCAGAGTACTGGTGCCAAGCTATGAATTTTGTCTTCATAGTAGGGTTCTTGAACCACTTATAGATGCCCCATATGGCTCCTGAGCTGTGACTTGGCCTCTCCTGATACAGCCTATTGCAGAAATCTCAGTAGTGGCAATGGCAGAGAATATGTCCATGCTGGCATGTGTCCAAGGATCAAGTATGTATGTTGGCACCTTACAGGCACATTAGCTGCAGCAGAACAGGTCTCATATGAGAATATCTCAGTGTTAACCAATGAGTAGGCTTGGAATAGGTCACTATTACCTGCTTGTTAATAATTATTTTATTCTGATCAGGCTACATAAACAGAAAAAAACTTCCTGATACACACTACAGTTGCTTTTGTGACAAAGCAACACCTCTTTGTTTGCTCCCTCTGAGAGTTTATAGAGCAAACAGCAGTGAATACTACTGCAAGTTGAGAGCAATGTGCCTATAATGTACAGCCCTTGCACGTGCACCCAGGAGCCATGTTACAATGGCACTCACTAAAGCAAACTGTGAAGCTCTTCACTGTTGTGAAGGAGACTAGCTTGACCTGTGTTCATCATCACTCTGCATTTCTGAACATCTTTGTTCCTTTAATGTGCACTGATGGGAATACATCACCATGTAAATCTGCATTTTCTCATAATCATCTAGAATGGCACATACAGTAAATGCAGCTTCAACCACATTTTAGCAAACTGCTGAGCTATGCAGAGCAGTGTAGAAAGAAATGGTTCTTACTCTAATTAAATGTTGCATTTAATTTTTGAAAGGGATGAAACATACCCATTAGGAAATCAAAAACTGTCATATCCATTATATCCAGAATTCTGGTCCCACTGTCGTATGGGGGTGTTTGTTTAACCTCTTCACAATAATCTGGATCAACTTCCCATCTGGAAAAGCCAATATTTTGATATTTTATGTGACATACAAAGCTTATTGAGTATTAAAAAAAATAAGTTATTTTGCTAAGATCTAGTTGTATCACGTTTGATTGAGGGCAGGGTCAGGTAGAAGCAGCAAATTCTTCAGGCTGCTTCCAGTAATGCAGGCAACCAATAAAGACTGTGACTGATGAAAAAGGAAGAAAATCACAAGACTGAAAACTACCTGGCTAATAGCTTCAAGATTTAGGAGACCAGCTGCACCATCAGTCATATGATAAAAACATCTGAGACTTGTTTAGGGCTGCTGATAGCAGTGAATCTTTCTTCATCTGATAGGACTTAGACAGGTCCTGTTGCATTCTGTCAAAGCCACTGGAGGAATATGTCCCATGAGGGAATTGCACCATTCAAGGTCCTTTCAGGTTCAGGACCATAAGCTGGAGCTCCTTGCAAGTCTAAGTCCCTGCCCTAGGTCCCTGCCCAGGAGCTGGACCCGCTGAAGAAATGTAAATGCTCTCCTAAGCCTCAATGCTTTAGATCAGGCAAGAGCAGGAACTGTAGCATTGTTTTATTTTCCTATCGCCCTTCACAGCTGGCAAACCCTGTGCTCACCACTACTCACTCTGCTTTCTTGCGCTTGTGGTACGAACGTCTCCAAGGGTTTCTCCAGGTTTTCCTTTTAGCTAAAGACAAATCAGGCAGGAAAGCAGCCAGAGACCCTTCGATCTGATCTGGTTTTCCACACAGGGCGTGCTCTGTTGAGCAGTAGTAGGAGCATTCCCCATAGAAGCAGATGTTGTTGGCTGGCAAAAAAAAGGAAGAGAGTTTTAAAACCTACCCTTAAATTACAGTTCAAGAATTCATAAAAGCACTGATGTTATGTATGAGCAGAAATAAATCTCAGACTCAAAACCCCGTTACCACACATAGTTTTCTTCCACTGAAACCACTAGAAAGACATTCATTTCAGTGGCTGGGATCACACCCTATGCTGAGCTCTCGGTGACTATTTCTAGTCTATTTATATTCCAAAACACCAATTTTTTATTTTTTTTTTTAATCCTTTCCCTTCTTCTTTCATTTTCCCTGACTGATACATCCTTTGGGATATATTTGTTACCCTGGGCTGGAACCCCAAATCCCACATCTGAACAAGTGGCACATGGCCAGAATTAAGTTACCTTTCAAAATCTTGGCTCATTTTTTAAGAAGAGACAACAACATTTAATTCATTTACTCGCTGGCATGAGAAGAACTGGAAGCTTTACTAAGGAGAATTATTTACCAGGAAGACTCATGTGGGGGTATGTGTGGAAGGTGGAAATAGCACAGATGTAACTCTGTCAGCACACATCCCAAACACAAATTTCATTCTTCACATGTCACGTTACTCCAACAACCACAGAAAAAGAACCTGCAGCAGGTTTTGGAGCGTGTTAACGTAAAACCTCCTGAAAGCTGCCACCACATATTTCTGTACCAAAAGGAACACCCACCTCTTTACAAGAACCCCCTTCCCACATGAATTCACCGGAGGTGGGAGAGAGCAGCTCATCCCCAAGCCCCACCAACGTTGGAGTGTGAACAGGAACATGTGCACAATACTGATCTCCTTGTTGGGGTGCTACAACTCTTTCAACATTGCTTTATGCACATAAAATGTTATTAGGGGAAGACTGTGCCCTTTCCTTATGATAATGAATGAAGCTGAGAAGTCACATTGATTTCTAATTCCTCACAAGGCCTCTAAATTCAAATACTGCTTCTGAGCTACTCTCCCTTTGGGCAGAATCAGTACAAATAAGGCAGGAAAAGGGCTGGTGAATAGAGGGAGGTGACTTTCTGCTGCTGCAGAAGACCACGTGGCTTGGAAAGGTAAGCTGGTGGGTTTTCATTGCAGTGTTATGCAATGTGTTTTCATCACATCACCATGTCGTCCCCTCAGTCCAGACCCACCCCATGGCTGGCAAAGCACCCAACAGAGATGGTACACTGCCAGTAGGCAAAGCAAGGGAGGTGGTGAGTCAAGAGGACAGGGAGCAATAACAGGAGGGACAGAGAAACAGGGCAAGGAGCTGCAACTGGGGCAGAAGGAGAAGGAGAATGTGGAAGAGCAATAAGGTCTTGTGATGTTTTTGATTGCATTAATTAACTGTACTATCTGAGACCAAATACTAACCTTGGAATTACATCATATAACTGGACTAACAGGCTGGGATGTCACTACTTGACAGTTTGTCTCTGCTCTTCATTTCCAAACCTCTATTGATGGCCATTGGATTTGTCCATTAAGTTGTGATTAAATTACTCTGGACACAGCCTTTTTGAAACCCTCTGTTGTGACTGAACTCACAGGGGCCACCCATCTATCTGTGCTCAGGAATAACCCCAACCCGAACTGTGTATTTACATTCACAGGGTTGGCTCATACCAGTTAAATACATCCTGACTCAGTCCAGAAATATTTACCCTGTGGTCAAAAACCTCCTTGACAATTACTGAAAGAAAAGTACTGCAGGGAAGAGAAAACGAAGAACAGAAATAACAAAAGGAAGGGAGCACTCAACATGTCTACACTTTTAATTTTATAATGTAAAGTAGTTTACCATGCAGAATAAACTTTCTTAAAATGATTTTTAAAACTTTTTCTTACATATAAGGCATATTTAGTCCCTTAACATTTTAATTAAAGGAACAGTAGTTTGAGATGTCTCATGAGCTAAGAAGTGACCATGTCCTTGGCCAATAAGCCACTCAGCTTGGCTATTTCCTATGAACCCCAGCACAAATCTTGACACTGCTCATCATATGACACATCTATTAACTTCTAAACAGAAACCCCACTCATTTTTCCTTTGAAGCAGCTCAGTAATATAACTCATATGTCTGAGAGTGAAATTTTGAAAACCTTTTTACAAATTGCATGGGAAAAGAGCAATCACAGTTAGGGAAACTTGGGTTGGAAGTGACTCTGGAAGCCTCTGGTCCAAGCTACATCTTCAGGCCAGCACTAACATCAGAGTCAGACCAGCCTTGCTTTCTCTTGTCCAGGTTAAACAAATCTGAAACCCTCAGCTTCTCCTTGTACACCAGATGTGCCAGCTCCAGGGCCATCTCAGTTGCTGTCCTTCATACTCATTTCATTAGTTTAAAATCAAGTGTAAAGTCAACATGTACACAAATCCAATCTAACTCAAGCCCCGGGCACACTGCCCTGCAGTCCATAACCTCTCATGAGTTCCCTTTTCAAAAATGCCATTGCAGCATGGACTTGGCATAGCTTTTGTAGGGCAAACACAGGTGCCTCAACTTCGCCTTTGATCATCCTGGCAAAACCAAGAAGGTTTCATGCGTCCCTATGAATCTCTTCCATAATTCAGGATGCAAGTGAAGAGTTGTCCAAGCATCTGCGGGCAGAGCTGCCAGCTGCAGACAGTTTGCAAGCAGGAGGATCATACTGGGCCATTAGGAAGGTTGGGATATTCTCAGCCAAGAAAAACTGGGGAAAAACATCCATGATTCATACCCTTAAAAAAAATTACTGCAGACAAAGTATTTCAAGGGGTTCCAGGATGCCAAAAGGGATGATTTACAAGAAATCACATACAGAAGCTGTTTGATGCAGGCTAGCACAGACAAGTCAAGAGATGTAAAGAGATCCCTTGTTTCCTGGGTGCCTGCTGCCTCGGTGGGAAGTGGGGCTCTCCCCTGAGCTGCAGCGAGGGGTTATGTTTCCAGCCATTTGAAGCTGCAGTGGGGCTTTTGCTTCAATTGAGCTGTGTCAGCATCACCTGCTCATCTGGGGAGGAAGGGAACCTAAGCAGATTTATCTTGATCGCCTGAGACAATTTATCTTCCAGGGTTTCTATGACCTGACTTCCACCCAGCAGCGGGAAGCTGATGCTCAGTTATCTGCCACTGTAACTGCTTTGTAAAGAGCAAAAGGCCCAGCAATGCCCCTCCCACACTATTGCAGCCCTCGCTGCTCACTATGTAAATCTGACCTTTCAGAAAAGGAATTATATTAAACACAGCATTTTGCACAGTGGGAAGATAAATACTGTGTTTAATAGTTTGCTTCTGAATTTAACTTTGGGAACAATGAAACCCTGCTCTGTATTGTCAACGAAAGCAACTGGGACTAATCATTTGACAGTAATCACGCATTCCTATCCGGATAAATCTTCAGGAAAGCTCGGGGGCTATGGCAGTGATGGCATTTGCTGCTGCAGTGACACAGCCAGCACGTGTGCTGCCTGCACCACGCCGGGCCCTTCATCCCTGCTCCCGCTGCGCTCCTCCAGCTATTGATTTTCCCACAGAGCCCCCATTGCCTGCAACAGGAGTCCAGTTCTCCAAGCGATGGCACGAGAAAACCACAAATGTGTTTCTCAGTGAGAAGTTACTTTCAATGGCAAAGCTTTTTCTGCCAGCTGTTGTTCTCCCTGCGGGCTCAGACCTGGGGTACTTATTCTCCATAGCTCCTGTCCAATTTCTAGGGGCAGTGGAGGTGAAAGGATGATGTATCTCAAGTCACTGTTAAGGAAATTAATTGCTTTGACTGATAACAGAATAGACATCCTGATATGTCTACCCTAATTCTTATATACAGGCAGTGAGATGAAGCAGCCTGAATTACCTGGGGAAACATTCATTTTTTAAAAAATGTTGAGAAAAAAAAAGAAGAAGAAAAAAAAAAGAAGTACCAAATATAGAAAAGCATAGTTCTCATTTAAGACTTTAAGGTGCAGCAGTAAGCCTCTTTGAAACCTAAGTAGGTGACCCACATTCTGCACAGCAGGCTGAGGGTGAAATTCCAGCCACACACAGGAGCCCAGTGCTTTGCTTCAATCCAACGCGAAGAGCAGAGTTTGGCCTTTCAAAGGCAAAACTCAGAGGGAAAAGGGAGATGAGGTCTAATTGGAGCTTGGTCCTTCTCTCATTAAAATTGCCAAGCCCCTATGTTCCTCTCTCAGACAATACAGGTGTTTCTGTACAGAGCCCTGTCCCTAAGCACACCTGCAAAAGAAGCAACTGCCAGAAATTTGTGCTCCTGCAGATTGGATAGAAATGGCAACAGCAGCAGTGCTGGCAAACCAGAAAGGGAGGGACGTTTGTACAGCCTGAAGTGTTCAAATGCTGCGAATCTGCAACATGCAAACTCCTTCTCCATTAAAAACCAGAATCGTTTCCCCAGAGCACTAAAGGCAAGAGAATCCCAAGCAGTGCTGCAAATGTCTGATTTTCATTGTCTGAGGATGAATGGATACAATTCGCAATGAAATCCATGCAAATATCATGGTTTGGTGATCGAAACTCCAACTAATTACAGCGATTAAGAACCAGAGTGTCTGTGTGCTCATCTGCACATTTTCTGTGTGTCGTCCTGATAGCTGAACAATAATTCCTCTCAGGAAGAAAAGGAACAAGTGGAGATACCTTAAAGCAAATTGCTTGGCAGAGCAGTTCTTTTATTGAGATTTGCATGACTGTTAATAGAGGACATTTACCAAACCTGTGCAATTGAAGTACTGGAAAGAATCCTGAATATTTACTAAAGCAATGCATGAAAAGATCTTTCTTTTACCTGCTCAAATGATAGCTAATTCAGAATTGCTATTGTTTGCTGAGAGGGGAAAAAAATCCATAATCCCTTGGAACTGGTTAATATGAAAAAAACCATAGTGCTCACTAGCTGTGTAACATTGATTTCTTTAAGCTGCTGCCTCAATTACTTCCAAAATGAAGGCTGACATCATTAATATGTCTCTTTTTTCCTAGCAAATTATCATTCATTTGTAAAAGTATCAGGCCTGCTGCAGTCTGCCCTACTGCAAAGGATGTAAAATTAATTTAAATAATTACTGACCTAATTCCATTCCTCACGTGGAGTCCAAACTGCCTGGAAGTGCACTTTTCTGCAATCTGCTTTCTCTCTGAATGCAGACAAGTGCACTGACTGACCAGTCTGCTCGCAGACATTCCCACTTTCCCATGGGAGAAGAGATGCCACTCTGCAGTGAGCTCTGCAGCTACATCTGCCTGCAACTTCCTGGCAGTAAAAGACCCCAATTTCCGTGCCTCATGGGACAAGTGGAAATGTAGTGAGGTTTCTTCTGACACATCCCTGCACCGGTCCAGGGATTAACACAGTGTATAGATGAGCATCGTCAATATTTATCCTCTGAGGGTTTCCACTGCAAACAGTGGTCTCCCAGCTTGAGGGGAAGAACTTTGTATCAAATCAATTACATTTAGTGCTTGTTTAATTTTAAGAGATGTATACGGGTACACGGAGAAGCATACCTTGCCAGCAGACAAAATGTGTCCCCATCACCATTGTCACTGAGCACTGCGGGGATGGAGACGCAGTAACACAGCCACCCCAAAGGGAGCCCTACAGAGGCCTCCATAGCTTCATGTGGGTGCACAGACTGGTTCTTGCAAGTATCTATATGGCACACCTCAACTTCTCAGCTTTGTAACCAGTTCTCCCTCAAAACCAAGTGACTTTGGTGCCCCTTATCTGCCTGAGGGGACAAGCCATTCTCTTCCAGTCTTCCCCAGGCCGCCTGGTCCATATCCATCCTCACCTCCCCAGGCTGCAGGGCTTGTCCCTTCTCTGCCCTTAATCTCCTGCTTGAGCTGTCTGCTAGGTTTGTGAATTTGTTTCCAAATGTTTAATTTAGGACCTTTGTTACTTTTTCATTAAGCATTAATTAATGCCTGCCTTTTAAGGTCAGTATGAAACAGAAGACAGAGGTTGGGCATATGTTAATGAGAATCTGACTAATTAAACTGGGGACTTGTAGAGAAAAACACTGACAAGAAACCAACATGATTTAAGCAAAGTATATTGATTTAGGAAATGTAAAACTGAAAGAAAATTTAATTGCTTAAGTGTTTTATTCTCTAGAAAAGCCTGATTCATAGTTAATCAAATACTTTAATTGAATTTATCTGAGGCTTCCAAATAAATTTGAATAAAGGATTAAGCTTGGATCCCTTGGATGTCTGGAATTTCATAATGACAAGATAAAGATCTTCATCCGAACCAACAGCCTTAACTGCATTGCCATGCTCTGGTGGCTGTAAGCTGCTCAGTACTTGAGTACAGTTTTGTAATTCTCAGAAATCACTCAAGTTCACCCCTAAGCCTTGATATACAACCTGGGAAGGCTAAAAAGCAAGGAAACCTACTAATCCGTGTCTTACTTGCTCAAATGGGAATAAAATGGCTTACATTTCAAATGAGCCAAGGTACCTTGTGCACATAAGCAGTCACAAGATTTTTTTGCCATCTTTTGTGTGTGGTTGGTTGTCTACGAAAAAATCAAGCAAAAAAAATATATAGACATAGAGAAACAGGGAGAGGGAAAGAAAGCAACTGAGGCACAAGTGCCTGGCTAGAACAGGCAGAAAATGTCTGCACATCAGGTTTGGTGAACACTGTCACCATGTACTGTAGATGTGAAGTTGGTGTGCTCATAACACAAGGTAAGATGAAACCTCTTGTAATTATGTAATGTACTTTACAAGTGAAGTTACTGGAATAAATAACTGTCTGTTCAACTGTGTCCTGCAGAGCTGAACACAAATATGAAGCTAAAAATAACAGCCATAATAATGACTTTATTGGTGGTCACAGAAGTGTGATAAACATCTTAAGAGAGAAAGCTCTGCCATGACAGGGCTCTAGTTTCTAGCTAACAGCAATAAGTTACAGTTACATAGGGAGAAACTGTAATTAAATCTTTGGATCTTGACTTTAGGGATCTGGGATAAACAGCTTCTGGCCAATCACACACAGAGCAAGGGAGAGATCTCCGGAGGTTTCTGCTCCAAATTGCCTGTTACACAAGTCACAGCCTGAGTTCAGCAAAGCACATTAGCACACAGCTGAAATAATGTGAGTTAAGCTCACTGGAACATAGCTACATGCTTTAAATTGAACATTTACTATATATTCTTTCTCTAAGAACATACTTCAGGATGCATTTTTGTGCCTTAAGTCAGAGCTTTAATTTCTCCATCTCAGCCTCCCAGATGCTGAACAAAGATGCTACCACCTTCTCCTACCCGTTGTCCCTCTTTTACCTATTCCAGTTGTATATTCTGGGGAGAAGGGCCTGGTTTTGCCCTGTGTTTGTAAAATTCCCACCCCGTGGAGCCTCGTCCTTGGCTTGGGCCATTAGACATTGTGAAAGAGTGAAGAGTAATAGAGAGTGGTATCGGTCCCTGAGGTCAACCCTGAAAGCAAGAATGAGGATTTGGAACAATTCAGGTCAATTCTACTCTGTGCAGTGGAGAATTTGAGCTGGAAGCAGGATGTGTTACACATCTATTTGCTTGATTTTTTTTCAAATTCTTGTAATAAAAACTGAAGTACATGACTCTTAGAAAATTAGGTTTTGGTCCTCCAGTCAAAACCAAGAAATAAATGCATCTGACCAACAGAAGTGACAGATCACATTGCAGTAGGAAAAAAAAAAGTCAGAATAACTAATGGGCTAAGTAATAAGGTTTTGGCTAAACTGAGAGCAACAGAAGAAATTGCTTTAGAAATTGCTCTACATAAAACATTTGTTGAATACATTGCTTTTGTGAACATAAAAGCCTGTCTCTGCGGATAATTTGTCAAGGGGAAAAGGCACTCAATTCAAAACAATAAAGTCTTCTTTGTAGGCTATGTCTCCACATTTATTTTTATTCAAAGGTCTAGAAGACATTTCTACTAGAAACATCTGAGCAATTAAGCAATCTACACATCGTTCCCTTAAGTATGCGTTCGGCGGGATAGAAAGAATATAGTGTTATTTCCAAGACTACCTGGTGAGATGAAAAATGTTCTCCAAAGTTTCTTGTCACGAGTAACATCTCGTATTTCTCTCGTCATGTTAACCAGTCTACCTGCAACCGGCGGCACACGACGGAAATCCAGGATCCTGGAAGAGAAAGAAAAGAGATAGTTTATGTAAAGGATTAAAATATAATGGTAGCGATAGGGTTTAGGAAGGTTCATTACACTCTGAAGGCACGTTTATCTGTGCTCTTTAAGGAGTAAAAAGCCCATCAACTTGAAACTGGATAATCCTTTGTATAATATATTACAAAATATGTCCTGAATATTATCAGCTCTGACCTGCCTACATAGTATGGAGCAGATGCAAAATACAGAAGAGTATAGGGACATGTTCCATGAAGATACACAGAATTCCAGAAATAAGAGACAGTAGAAACTTATTTTTGGCTTTGTGCTGCTTCAGGATTTTTATAACATGCATTTTCCTCACCAATTTTTCAGTCACTTGAGGAATGGCATTTCAGCCTCTTTCTTCCATAAACATCATCTAATAGTAATTTTTTTTTTCTGACAGTCTTAGTATTTGTTTTATCCTTGAAGGATTTGACTAGGATGGCTCTTAATAGCAAATTTACCGTGTACCACCCTCATTCTAACCATCAACTCCGAGGGCAGCAATACCACATGTACCCCCAAATAATTTGTGGTTCCAAAGCTTCAAACTTTTGAAAGGATGTTTCTTGGCACTTCAGGGTGTGAAAGATGCTTCAGTTCTAACTCCACCTGTGAAATGCCATACTGTTTCTAGCCATACTGTTAATAATTCATCACTAATTATTAATTCCCACTCCTAATCCAGGCAGGCTGAGAGGGCTGCAATCCTTTCCTAGTATTGGGGTATTCACCATGCAGTGCACTAGCTCTAACTGGTAGAACATTTTCAGCTCACAGGAGCATGGGATGACCATCATTGCCCTCTCCTTCCTACTAACTTGTGGCCTAAATAAGCTTCTGATACATGATGGCCCCAGCTTTTGCTGTGAAACCTGAACTCCCTCCCCATCTCAATTATTCCTCTCTGAATACTCACACCATTCCCCCTGCCTCACTCAGATTTGTGTTCCCTGGAGCTAGCTGGGGTGAGCCAGACTCCCATCACACTTACGTGACATATTCCCCGGGAGATGAGTCCTCTCCATAAGCACTTACAAGATCACAGGGGAAATTAATTTCTCGGCTTCTCCTCAATGTAATTTCTCTTCCTTATTGCCAGGTTTTGCATTCCCAGAGCAAGTCGCATTTCCTAATTATTAATCTACCCTTTCATCATCTGCCATTTCATTTATTCATGGCATTTGCCTACCTTTGTTCCATTTTTCCCTTATTTAAAACTAATTCACTTACAGGGCTGGCCAAGTGCAGAAACTTATCACAATATTTCCACTTTTCTTTTAATGCAAATCTGTTTTACTTGCCTGTCCAAATGAAATGCTGCTATTTCTGCATTATGTCTTTCATAGTCTGAGAAATAAAAAAAGTCAGGCGGGGTTTCTTGTTCTCTGGTTTGTCTGCAAAGAAAAACAAGGAAAGTGTTTTAATGAAGGGTTAGCATTTCTAAGGAGCAGTACTCAGCCATCAGCACGTTATTCAGGAGTTCGGTACTGTTTGCCTAATGGAAGGCCTTTAAATACTTCATGTGTGTGTTATTTGCAATGTAGCCTTCATCTTATCTTCTTTTTTAAACTACTGCAACATAAAACAGGAATTTGAGACTTGTGCATGCAGGCTGCTGTCACAAAGCTATTCCACTCAAGACTCTCCCTCTATTTAACCAGATCTGTTTTATCACTCTCAAACATTTCATTAGTGATAGCAGTGAAGACAATGTCATTTCATTAAATTATCATTAACTGTAATTATGAAATTTCCAAAAGTAATAACATTTTTCTTTCATTTTTGGCAGCCATGGTGCTCCTATCTAAAATAAGTCTCTCCTTTTGTATTACTTAGAGCCAAAAGTGACATGTTTTCCTCATTTCAGAAGAAATGGGATCATTGCAGTTTGACGGCCACGACACATGTCATGTTTCAAAGAACATTAACAAGACTGTGCTCCAGAGAGGATGCAGAATTTGTTGTTTCTTCACTTTAAGAACCCATAAAAAATGTCATTCTGATGGAAATAAAAAAACCTAAAGCTTCAACACTGAACTCCATGGAAAATAGAAAGCTCTATGTAACAGAGGAGCAAATCTCTGCCTCACTTTAGGCAATTTCCAGTCCTGATGGCTTTTGAAGGGAGCACAACTCAGGCAGCTGACCAGTACAATGTCTGGGCCCCACCTCAACCTGCATTATGCCTGATTTTGAAGTCTGAAATGGGAGATAAGCACCGCAAAGCAGTTCTGCAGAGCATCTGCAAGGGAGGACAGTTCCCAGAAGAGGAAAATAAAGCTCTTTCTCATTCCCCGCTGTCACAGGTGTCTAGCTGACAGCTCGTGTGTCACCCATGCTACACACTGGCAATTAAAATACAGCTTCTGCGCCAGGACCTTGTTGACTGAAAGGCTTTGGGGTGCTGCTGGTGCAGAGCCTAAACCTCCAGAGAATTTGCAGTAAGTCTTAATTATGGGGTTTGTTGGGAACCTGAAAGCTGTGTCCATCCACCGCCATCACTACTGAGTCTGGTATCTGCCTGCCAAGCTCTCCTGTACCCACATTGCTGGAGAAACCAGACAACTTGTTTTTTTGGCTATATGAAGACTTTACTATGCAACCAGCAGGGTTTCAAAGGCTGATACTCTTTCTCAGACAATCTTCTTTATATTAATATCTTGGTGAGGTACTCTATCTCACCCTAAATGATGAACATTTGCCATCATAGAGACACCAGTAAGATATTTGACTTGTTTTCAATATAACTCAAGGTCAGAGGGGCCTTCAACACCTCAGTGATGCTCTGGCCAAAACAGCACTGACCACTGTCATAGTAGTGGTCACACAGGTGGGCACTGCTTGGCAAAAGTCCTGCTAGGGTGCTGCTGTGGCTGCGAAGGGTTCAAAAGGAGACAGGCTAAAAGTGACTCTAGCATAAAATAAAAAATAGTATTTTGCTTTTTCTCCATAATAAATGCAAAAGGGGAAGGAGTATGCCCACAAAAAGGAATACAGGAGAGCCAGAAACCTATGGCACAACACACAATACACCATGCAATTAAGACAAGAGCTAGGAGAGCTGCAACCTCATTGTGCACATTCCCCTCAAAACTGAAGAAATGAGCCTTGAATATAAATTCAAAGGAAATGATTAACACATTTCTGTTGGGCAGAAAAATTACACAATTGTATATAACTTTCCCTCCCCTTCAGATTCTAAAATTGTCAATTTCTTCAATAAATCAAAGAAAGAAAGATTCATCCCAAGATTCTGCAAACTTTACACATATCAATCAGCACAGCTGATAAGTTACAGAAAATATTGCTAATTAGCTAATCAATGCCATCTGCTTTTTATCTCCCAAAGACTTTAAACAAATCACGACTGTTCCTTTACAAGAAAATCTTGCTCCAGAAAATCAGACTTAAGGGCTAGATCTCAATCTTGCAAGCACAGCTATACCCCCAGCCCAGCCTGACACGCCAGGCAGGCAGGACATCACCGCCGGGATAGTCCGGTCTCTCTAATTTCACTTTTCCATTTGCTCCCTGCCACCGCCGGCAATGGCTGGGGATATTATTCATTTGGGAGTAAGTACAGCTGTCCTGCAGGCTTAGACTTGTTCGTACATATTTCTCTCCTGTCATAATATATTATTAAGTGGTAGCGTGCCCTCCTAGAAAATCATGAACTTGACTGTCCTAAAACCTTCAAAAATGTACACAAATCCACAGTGCAATCTAGACAATGGAAATACCGGTATTCTTTGAACTTGACTATACATCACGAAACAAACTCCCAAGTTTCTTTGGTGTTTCAGGTGCTTCCCTCTACCTACCTACAGAAAAACAGTCAGTCACAGTCCAGTCACAGTCCCCATGGTCCATGCCCATGTCAAATAAGTATTGTACCCACTCTTCTGTCTTTTGGGAATATTGGGTTATTCTGACTGTAGACTGGAAGGAGGATTTATTAAACCTCCAAGCTGCTTTACGGTCCTTATGATCCTTTGCAAAGCTCTGCAGAACTAAGATGTAGCAGATCCAAACATGAAACCCTCTCCTGAAACAACCTTGAAAAAACCTTTCTCCTGACTTATTCCAATATCCCATAGATAGAACAGGAACTTTGTTTCTTGGATATGACTTTAGTGGGCAAGAGTTTTATTCAAACCTGCATTTATTGTTAACTTGAGGTCTGCAGCAGCACCTAAAGAGATTTTTTAGTAATTCCTCATCCACAGTAAGCTGCCGTACCATGGGCAAACACAAATATGTGTGATGATCAGAGCCTAAAGTACACAACTGAATTTAAAAAACCACATGAGTCTAACACAGTTTTGAATCAATGGACTGGTATGAGACGGCTTTAACAGTGTTAAAAGGGCACCTACATCATAATCTATATTTTTTACTTCATCCAAATGTGTTTATACGTGATTTTATTTTATCCACGTTAAAAAAGTTGCTATTTATTAGCTTGTGCAACCTAATCAATGCATTGCCTGGTTTGGTGCTAATTCTTCTAACAATCTATTCTGATGTACATGTATAGAGAGGTGAAAGATCAAACTCGGCTCTCAGCAATGTGGATGTTTGGTCAGCAAGTCCTATCAGTTACTCTGGCTATAGATGGTGGTAACTAGCCCTCAGCCTCTAAGTGACAGGCTGGGAAAGGGGCATGACCTGTGAGTCCCTGATTCTTCTCATAGCATGTTTGAAATCAGAATTGCATTTTAAAGGGGAAAAAAACCCTAAAACTTGAGTTATTTTGGTTTTATTACCTGATGGCTATTGAAGGTTATTTTCTAATCAAATGGCACACATAATGAGATATATGAGCAGACAGACCGACATGCTGAACCTTCTGCAGAAAGATATGCTTGTAAGAGACAATAAATTCCAGCAATTGTCAGAGCTCCCCAGTGCCAGCAGTAACATCTCACAAGGTGCAGGGGACAGGTTCTGCACAGGTTGCAGATGGTGAGAGAGGATTTCTGGCAGTGGCTCTTATTTTGCAAACAGTTGGAATCTGGTGTTCCTCTCTTTGGAGAAGGATTTGGCAGATATTTATAATGGCAGGCTGGGAAGCTCTGGAGGAGAGACAGATGGAAGTCTGTTGATAGTGCACACAGTTAAAAATTACACAGTGGCACCAGACCAATTACAGCATGAGGAAAAGACAAATCAGCACGGTAACACTAGTAGAGGAGAAATCAGAACTAAGGGGAAATCAAAGCCCATGAAAATTTCCCCACCATGGCAGAACTTGGAGAAAACACAGGAAGCAAAGAATGATTTTTAAAAGGATAGGGACATGTTTGCATTGACACAAGATGAGATGCAACTGTGATCTGATCTTGCGGCTAGAAAAGCAAGTCATGCTTACAAATAGAAGAAATAAGTCTACTTTGATAAATGAACAGAGTCAGGAATAACTCTGGTGAGTCAGCTCCATCCTAGCTATGCTTGGGACCTGTTTGAGTCTTCAGTGGTATTTGGATATTTGGATAAACCAACATAGTGATTTGTGTGCAGAAGTAATTGCAAAGCCTCAAGCTTTCTTCAAATGTTTCTGTAAACATTTTTTGGCCAATTACTTGATTCCCAAAACCCAACATGAATCTTTTTTTTTTTCTTTTTTTTTCTTACCCCTGCCATTCAGGAACCTCATCACCACAGTGAGACAGACTGCAGGCTCTGCAGACTCTTGGGCATTTCAGAAAACACCGTTGTAGAAACTAAACCTCTAACATGGAAATCTATATTTAGTTTCCAGGATCACTTGTGTACACCTGCCTAAATTACCAGGATTAATACCCACCAGGGCCATGTATTACTCGAAAGAATCCTCTCTCCATGCCAGACTTCCTCTGCTCTGGAGGGGTCCTATTATCTGTACAGCAGCCAAAAAGCTAGAAAATAGGGCAAACAGCCCAATCAGAGTCAAGTGTTATCCTGACAGACTCATGCTGTCTTCCTACGCAGTACTCCAGAGACATTTCAGAGCCACCTTTTGTGTCAAACTCGCATACCTTAACTAATGGAAGGATGTGCCACTGATTTGAAAACAGCTCCTTTTAAATAGGTTGCAGTCCTGTTCTGACATATAATCAGGGGAATCAGCCACAGGGATAAGGGATGATTATGGATCACAACAATGAGCTTTGCCACTGCAGGGAGTGGGTTTGCCAGGGTTAGACCATTTTGCAGATGGAAACCCTGACCGTCTCTAGCCAAGGAAAGTCAGCAGCAGCAAAATCACTACAAGACATAACAGGCCAATGAGGCATGGTAATGGCATTGACAGGGACACAACTAGCATTGATAAGAGAGTAATTTGGGTATCCGAACATGTAACTGGATATCACCTGGGCCTACCCACAGCTATAAGTCACTATTCTTCTCCTTTGGAAAGCAGCTTTCCTCTCTTCCAGTGGAGTATTTAAGGTGTTTAAATACCCTCCTGGAGCCAAGTTGCAGGCTCAACAGTTAATATACAGTGTTACCTAAATGATAAAATACAGTTAATACAAAACTGAAAGGCTGCTACTCAGCAGCTTGCTGGTGCTTTAATTACTTTGTGGCCTGGGAGGGACTTGGGGGCTTCTTGCATTTGGAAGCACAACGATGAGGCTTTGTAGGCAGCCCCTTGCTTCAGCAAGCAACCAAAGCACAGATGCTCCACCAAGTCCAGGGAGCCTTTCTTCCAACACAGACAGCCGTCGCCTATGAACTTTGTCTTTTTACTAGTGGAAAACTCAGACTGAAAGTCCAGTGCCTGCTTGCAAGATTTTATCCCTCCCCTGCAACCCTTATGTCATATTGGATTGTGCAGCAGTGGGATCTAGAGTGCCCTGAGATAATCTAAAGCTTATTATTCTAAGTGAAGGAGGCAGCCCATAGAAAAAAAATGATGTCTCTGAGGCAGCTGCAGTCCTTAGGAGAGTACTTGGGTTTTTCATGTGGAGTCGTATCATCCGGGAGGGCTTTCTATGTGTTTGGCACCAGTTAGAACAGGTGGAAAAAACGCCACTTAATTTTATAATACATTTTAGTGGCTTAGTAAGTCCTGAGGAAAGTAAATGATATTGCTAATGCAGCTATATCTACAGTAGCGAAGATATCTGGTGCCTATTTCTGACTCCTTATGGAGTCTTGGCAGCTGGTGGCTTTGGCTTTATCAAAGCGTTCTGCTACAAAGAGCACTCCCAGGAACGATACGAGCTGTTTACAAGAGCAGAATACGGTCCAGAAAACGAGTGGCCAATCCAGGAATGCAAAGACATGCAATTTAAGTGGTACAGAAAGGATGTTTGGCCTGTTTTATCACTATCATTCAAATGACAATATGGGCCTCTGCAGGATATTCAGGCGTCTCCTGTTTAACTAGCAGTTCTGCAGCTAGAAAAAAATGAGAGAATATTTACTGTGGCAGAAAGACAGAAATTCGCACAGGGATGCGAGAGCAATAGGAATAATTAGCAAACAGCCAAAAGGATAAATACCGAGCTCATTCTATTGCATGCCAGCCCCGGAGTGCTTTTCTCCTGAGCAGCTGAAGAGAGCTTGACAACAGCACATGCTCAAGGACCAGTTAGCTTAATATAAATCATAAACTTCTGATGCAGAGAATGACAATAAGCTTTTGCAAGACCATTTGTATATATAAGTATCTTGTTACCTGGCACAGGAGGGTAGAGGGGGGAGAACAGGGAAGGCAAAACCATCACCGTAAGACTTGCTGCAGCTGATCTAAGTGCCTTTCTGAGGAATACGTGTGACAGACATGCCAGAACAACTGGCTCACATTCCTGAAAAGAGCATCCTCAAGCCAAGACCTGGGAATTAAGCCTTAATGCCTTTAGACTGCAGATTCCTCAGCTCAGAGGCCCCTTCTTCACTAAGCATAATTCATTTATTTTTAATTCATTAAAACTCAACCAACCCAAAGCCTTGAAAACCTACTTTAGGCTTTCCCTTTTAAACAGTTTCTAGAAGACAATGAAGCAACCTTTGATTCTTCTACATAGATCAGAGTGTTTGTGAAATGATTGTGCAAAACCAGTCCCTTGTCTGGGGCAGCACCAGTGCAAGGTTCCTGCTGTCCCATGCATGAAATATAGCAATGCATATACACCACACACACATATATATGTATATATATATATATAAAAGCAGATTTTCACCTGAGCAAAACATGACTTACCACTCCTGACTACACAAGCAGATAGGATATGAAAGGATGACTAATCAGGGTAATTAATATGATGCAAGATTAATTTTATTCTCTACTAAAATATAAAAATAATAATAAAACCAGACATCTTCTCCTCTTTTGGGCTTTTCTGCTCCTTCTAGTGATCTGGATTTGGTATTAACATCTCAAAATGTACCCTGTTGCCTTCACTGACATTGTGCTGACAGTAAAGTCAAGGCATAATCTCACCGATCATCATTTCATTGTCTACCAGCACAGAAGAAGAGCTCTTTTTTTCCATTCATTCTTTTGCGCTTTCAGATACATAGACATGAAGGGAATCTTTGATCAGCACAAAGCACATAAGAGTTTGATCAGCTCGGAAAATTTCCTTCAGCAATTCAGAGTATTACTTCCAGCTCTGCCTAGTAAGTAGATGCCTGTCATCATAGGAAAAGCAAATGGAAAAAAAAATATTAGTGTAAGCACAGTTGTCAGGATGTGTTCCCCACCCGCGCTTTTTGGCGCGACAGCCGGCAGTCCCTTCCCACCCCCAGGGAACGTGGCTAAAGAGAGGGGGTCAGGTCCTTGTGCTGGGGGCTGCACTCAGCCTGGTCAGATCTCAGATTCATGGGTTGTTTATGTTGTTTCTAAAATATCTATTAATTATTAATTATATATACTATATATATTATACATTATATACATTATATAGTATATAGTATTATATACAGTATATCTTAATAATAATAAGGCTGAAAAGAAGGCAAAATGAAATGCAGTTACAGAACAGGTTAAAACATACAAAACCAGAGAGATGAGCTCCAGAGCTACCAAACTCTGGACAGATACACGTAGGTGCACTTAATATAAAATCCATCACACACATCAATATCTAATACCACCTGCTGTGGTACTGGACACAATGTGACCAGACAAGTAGGATCATTCTTGATGATATTTGCCTGCATTTCCCTTGCACCTCAGAAGCATCTCAAATTTAAGAGTCAGACACAGTGTTAGAAAGCACGCAAGTTTAAAATACTCAAAATGAGATGAGTTTTTCCAACACTCTGGGATAGTGCCTGATCTCGGTTATTCCGAAAAAGCAGCACCACTGAATGCTGGGGTAAGTGAAATAAAGATGCTTTTCATGACTGCTTTTGTAAGCTGTGTACAGGGCTGCTTCTGTTATAAGTAATGACACGCACGGCTGCTTTTTGGTCAGTAGTGGTGATTGAAGTGTGTATTTCCAAAATTAGAAGCTTGGCTCTTCATACCTGGCTTTAAAGAGGCTAACCCTCTGCGCAGGGAGCTCAGCAGGGGGTATATAATCCATACTGGTATGCTAATCATGCAGGAGGCGGCACACGCATGCAGAAATTGCAGGTGTGCAAATGTGTGGGACTTGCTGCAAATTCATCTTCATCTCCCTCTTTTGGGATGCTGGTGGGAAGAGGGGATGTGGGACGGAGAATAGATGAATGTTGATGCCATGGTGCCTAAGTGGCAATGCCTGTTGGCTAGAAATTTTTTTCTACCACCCAGAAAAAGCAGAGCTTGTACAGAAAAACAAATGAGTCACGGTATGAAGAGAAAGGCAAGCTCTGGGAAGCTCTTGTCACTAATTTACCTTGTAGATAAAACAATTCTTAACCCAGGAATAAGGTTTGATTCATCTTTGAGATAGAAACTTGACTTGAAGAAGGGAAAGATTAAGACGGACTTGACAGCACAACAAAAGAGTTCCTGGTGCCAACGTTAATATGGTCAATGTTGTTGCCACATCAGGGAGAAAAAAGTCTCATAGCAATTAAATAAGCAGAAGACACCATTAATGAGGTGCTACAATGATATTTTGTGCCTTTCTTTAAGGTATCTTCATTAAGAAACTGTTTCACTATCAGTATTTTCTGCCCCTGTATGGCTTGGATTCCTTTGTGCTCTTAAACAAGTAGTGTGTGCAATTTTGCCATGCCAAGCCCATGACATCTGTCATCTTTCCCCTTGATTTATCCCTTTGAGGCTCTGTTGTACATTGTCTGCTAGCCATAAATTGCAAACATGAGAAATGATACAGCTGCAAAAACTATTTTTGAAAAACAGGGAGTGCAAACAGAGCTTAGTGTGAGCCCAGGTACCTTCAGTCTTTCTTCAGGAAAAAGACTGCAGAATATTTTCTACAGAGGTTTTTCAATACATAACATTTGTAGAGCTCTGAGAGTGCAGGAGGAAAAATATGTGTAAAATTAGAAGTCTAAAGCATTTCTTCAGCCCTGAGAATGTTATTTAACATGTCTGGGGTCATTAAGGCTAGGGATTTAATGGAACAATAACATTAAACATATTAGAAGCATAGCAGAGTTCAAATTTCTTTCAGCTTGTTGGATTTTTTCTTCTCGCTATACGTGATATATGTGCCATTGAAATTCCAGGGTTCACAATAGGTTCCAGTTCAAACTGGAAAAAGTAATTACTGTGAATCTGATGTATTGATACATAACTTCTTCCTTTTTTATTCATGAGATTTCTTCTCAGCATTATGAGGACGAGGAAGAGTAGTAAGCATGTCCTCGAAATCTCCCAGGAAGCAGGAAAATATTAGCCCCGTTTTTCAGCAAAAGCTGCAAAACAGGGAGCTATTAAAGATTCAGCTCTGCCCTAAGCAAAGCGCTCTAGCCTCATTAAGCACATGCTTAACTTTGGGCACATATATAGCCAGTGAACTATGTGTGTCCTTGACAGTCAAGCATAGTCTTAATACTTCCTTGGAGCTCTTTTGTGCTCAGCGTTTTGCAAGAACAAGCCAGTGATAAGCACCAGATCCCCGCAGCAGCTCCAGCCGCTCATCCCGTCTGCTTCCAGACTCACAGTTGTTTTTTCTTCTTCTTCTTCCACCCATGACAACAACTACTTTGGGAAAAAATGTGTCATCCTGTCAAAAGTACAAGTCAATCTGGCCACGGGCTTTGGTAGATGCCAGATGTCACCTTTCGTGTTGACACTGTGGTCTGCAGGTCCTAGGCTCCTTGTACCGGAATGACTGCACTATGCAAAGTACTGCAACTCCTCTAAACAAAAAAATAATGACTTTTCTTTCTTACATTGCCAGACTAATCAGAAATAAGACTCAAATCCTGGATTTCTATGAGCTCTCGTGTTCCAGAAATGCTGTTTGAACTATTCAAGGGACAGGAATGGGCTGAAGGGCCACAGGCAGTATGTATGACCAACACAGACCCAGCATTTCAGTTTGTAGTTCAGAGTTTGAGCTTCTCCTCTCTCCTTCTCAAATAAAATATTTGCAGTTCTTAAGATCACATAACAGGGATTAAAACCTAATACAATCACACCTCTCTATTAGCCATACAATGAGGCTGCCGTGTTATTGTAGCTCAAAAGAATAAATAAAAGATGCTCAGGCTCCAGCTACGAAAATGAAAAATCCTTTGGAATTTCATTGGTTTGTGTCATGAATGATCTATATATCTATATATCTGCATTTACATAGAGGAGTACCACTTTCCCAAGGACCCAAAAGGAGTAACCATGCTAATTTATGGAATGCTCCCTCCTTCCTTCCCACCTACCCATGCAGAATTCAAACACTTTTGGCTTTTTATTTACAGTTTACCATTCAAGAGCTACTGGATACTGAACTGCACTGAGTTAAGTGCCCAAGATTTTGCAGATAATTAATTACCATCAAAATCATTAATAGGCCAGAGCCTACATGATGTGTGTGCATAGACCGATACATAAAAAAAAAGCATGAAATTCTCACTGCTTTTACCAGCTATGGATCTCCAAGTCTGGATACTGTTATCACACCCAGTACAAAATGAGACACAGGGGATCAGATCAGCGAAGCATCTTATGCAGGTTCCTCCTGCAAATCCCAGATCTTCTGAGTGCCAGTGGTTGGCTCAGCTCAAGCCACTACAGATCAGTCCTGCAGCAGAGCCCCGCAGAGGGGTGCAGAGGATGGGCTGGTTCCAAGTCCTCCTGCTGCTCAGAGGGGGATATTCCCTGGGAGAATCGCAAATTGTGCTTTTCAAGTTTGTTTCAATCCCAGCTCCTGAGAATCTTCCATAATCATGCCACTGAGAGCAGCAGGCATTCCGTTACAGTGAGATAATTGCTCCTCAGGGCTGAGTGTTTCTAATTCCTCCGGGGTGTGATTTCCCAAAAACCCTCAGGCACCCCTGAGCCCACCTTACCACTGTCCTGAATGTTCCTTAATGAGTGGCAAAGGGTGATGTGCCTCCCTGAGCTGGAAAGAAGATGTAATTGCCTGGTTCAGACTACTTTGTGGTTACAAAAGAAATAGGAATCGCTTTGGTATGGTGTGGTATTTCATTGCTCTAATAAAGCAAACGATGCAACCTCTCTTCATTTATTTATTTTATATTTACTTCTGTCTTGTTACTACTCCTCCCGTCAGCAAACACAATCTCCGTGAAGGGCTTGTAACTTATTCTTTGCCCTAAGCTGGTTCTGCAGTTGGCAGATAAACTTCCATTTTTTAATGTCTTTTCTTCCCAACCAGAATTTTGCCTGAACAAGGAACACAGAGCAGCACTTTGCTGCTTGCTGTGCCCTGGGTGTGCCTGGGCACCGGGCCCCTCCTGCTGCAAAAACCAGCACATCTCTAAGGCTGATTTTCCCTGAGAGACACGTGTCACACCTGCGTTATTCCTGTCTGCAAAGTGTTACATGTTTGGGAATGTGCTGACATTACCACTTTGCCATTTGGAGCATTTTGCCAGCAGTTACTTTCTGACCCGTGGCTGCCGAGGTGATTTACAAGCACAAATACTCCAGGGCACTTCTAAACCTCTTGAGTGCTTAGGAACAGGGTTTCTCTGCCTCGCTCAGAGGATGACCCAACTTTTCAAAAAGAAATAATCCACGGTCTGTCTTAATATTAACCCAACTGTTTCACTCCCCAGCTAAGTTCAAATTCACTGTCCTTCTCAACCTTGGTTGTTCATTTACTGCATGAGTAAGTATGTACTGGCTTGGGAGCCCTTTTTTGTAGCCATTTCACAGCTCACTTGTGCTGCCTCACAAAACTATAAAAAACTTTACTTTCTCTCCAAGCTTCTCCTCTTCCAGGCTGGAAACCCCCACTGCTAATCTGTGCTTTATATTAAGGGAGCCACATGAGTCACAAATTACATTGGGAATTACACATCAGGGTCCTTCTAGCTTGCAGTCAGCTGGATAAAGGGTGGGTTAATGCTCCACAGGTCACAGGGAGTCGCTGTGCTACTCTCAAGCCATTGCTTCCCTCTTCTGCACCTCCACTGAGAAGGAGGATTTTGACCTCCTGGCCTCCACATGGGCTCTGCTGTGGGGGCTGCAGCAGGGTGAGGGAAGCAAGCGCTGTCCTCACTCTCTGCAGAGCATTATCCTTCTCCTCCTTTAATCCTAGTTAAAGACACAGCATTTTAGGAAAAAAACAGAGTTGAAGGTTTTGAGGAGCATCACTTACAAGGACAGCAGATGCAGGATTTGAAAAGAGCTCAGTATTGGCCTGTGTTACTCTTCTTAAGTAAAAACAGACCTATTGAAACCTCTGAAAAATACCCCATATGGAAGAACAAAGAGAAGAAGGATGTTGGGGAGCTGCTCTTCGACACTACAAGGCAAGAAAGATTCTTGCTGACTTGGCTGCTCATGACATTCTCCTTCCAAGTGCAATGCATTCAGTGAACTCCTATGCTCGAGGTGCAGAGAAATATTCATGCTTGGTGGATCGCAAAGATGCACAGACCCAGACCCGGAGTGAGGATAAAGAAGGGTGTGTGTGTGTGTGTGTGTGTGTGTGTGTGTGTGTGTACACACAGGGGAACACCTCCCACCATTGAGAGTCAGCTGAGTTCATGTTTGATGTGAAGCAGGTGTGGTCTCCTTCACAAGACTTAGAAATTTGTTTCGGCTAATTTAAACTTAAAAGCCTACTTATGTTGAGGTTGCTTGGCAAGATAAGGGGAGATTACAATAGAGTATGTGAGGGTTGATAATAAAAGCAGAACTTAGAAAAAGCAGCCCAAGAAAACAGACATAAGAGTAGAGTAGAGGACGAGAAGGGAGGAAAAATCTGCAAAGGATGTGTGGTTAAACCTTTAGTGAAATTACATTGTTGCCAAAATTGTTTTATGGAGCTGATTTATGACATGCAGCTGCTTTACTCTTACAGTTCATGTCTCCTTGAATTTTTAACTGTGTTTAAATGTCTACAAAATATGAAGCTTATCTATGGTACAGTGCGATAGCTATGTGTGTGCATAGCCCACAGGAGTTTTGTGGGAGTCTGGTTTCAAAGAGAGGACCACACTTTTCCTAAAGCCAAGGACACTTGCATTTCAATTTTCCTACCTTTTAATACAAACTTTCCTACCTTTAATACGAACTGTGAGGAGAAGCATATGGTGGAGCAAAGCAATGACATGATTTAATCTTTGAGCTTCATAGTCTCATTCCTTAAGCATTTACTGTTTTTCTCTGGGTCTGATCCAACTTTCCTTCTACTCAGTGAAAGGTCTCCTATTGAGTTCAAGGTGAACTGGATCAGGAAGGACAGAGCCAGTTCATAAACTGGGACTCAACCTGCCCATACTCAAATTTAAAGGCCAGAAAAGTCATGGCAAAAGCCTCCTGTTGCCTTCAGTAGAGTGTGGAGCAGATGCAGATTAAAGTGAATAAATAAATGAGCTGTCTGTGACAGCAAACACCCCATTCTTGTCCATGTCTGGCTGTGGGGGACAGAAGACATAACCTCCGGCTTTAGTGTTTAGTTTAAATACATCCATGACATCTTCCACAGTTCCTGCTAATACCAAGGCAGATATTGCAGGATTAAGCCAGAGCAGGAGTAGAAGGGTCTTAAATTAACACTGGAATTTTAAATCTGTCCGAAGCACACTGTGTGTCTGACACTTTTAGGACTGAGATCTTGGATAAAAAAGACTACACAGTCAAACTTCTTGCTTTTCATTACAGGTCACTCAAGTTCCCTCCTTAGCAATCTCCAGTAGGCTGCTATTACCAAATGCTTGACCAAATTCCAATGGAGCTGAGCAAAGATCTTAATTTTATCACAAATATTGGTAAGAATGAAACCTGTTTGTTTTGTTTGTTTTGTTTTTTTCCTGGGCAGCTCACAGTCAATGATTATATTGACAGAAATGCTCAACAGCAATATGAATGTCAAGAAAGTATTACAGGATTAGTTACAGTCAGACACTTCAACTGAATCAGCTTATTGGTTCAAACAGGTAGAAGGGGAAAACAAAGGAAACAAAGTGGATTCATTGTTTGCCTACAGGAATACTTCAAATGACCCAAAAGTGCAAAGCAGGATTAAATTTGCCATTCCATTTTCTACACATATATAGATCTTTTTAGTCACATCTTTAAAAATACCAGCTTCACCCTTTAATTTCCAGCATCACATACACTGGTGCTATACCATCACATTAATGACATTCTTTAAATCAGGGATTTCACCGACATAACTACCGTGGGGTCTAAAACTGGGAGATGAACTGCCCCAGGAATCTTGGGGCATCGCCACCTCCTGTTCCCACCACCCAGCTCTGGTCCACAGGGAGCAGAGGACAGAGCAGTGCGAACACTGCAAACCAAAGAAACCACCTTCCTATAAAAATGAAACACTCAGTTGTTCTTAATCTTTTACACCCTGAGGACAGAATAAGAAGAGAACAAACCACACCTGGCAGATATTAGTCTCTCAGCTCAGTCCTATCAGAAGGCACTGGAGAATCCTGTTCGGACTAGACCAGCCTAAAGCAGTCTCAGGCAGGGATGGAAAACACGCTTTCCAAAAGCTCTGCACTAGTACAGGTTGAGTCATAGCTTGCTGGAGAGGATGGGGGAGAGATGGAGCGAGTCAGTCTCTAAGAAAATGCATTCAGTTCAACGTTCATCCCCACTAAAAACCCAGTTCATTCCCACTAAAGACTCTTTATTGGACACTGCCCGTGAAGTCAAGTCTTCCAGGACGTATTTCCAGGTACACCCTTTCCTCCGCCAGCATACAGTAAGTCTTTAAACTACATCCTAAATCCAATCCCTTTGGAGCAGGCCAGTGAGCACTGTGGCCAAAGAGCAGATCTTTTTTTAGTTAAATCCTGCCATTAGGTACATGCACACAGCTCCCGGGGACTTAGCAAGACTTCCCTTTTGCATCTTGCAGGGCTGTTTTTGCTAATGATTGACGTTCAGTTTTGTAAGTTTAATGAAGACATTGTTTCCATTTATCTACAGGTCAGATGGCAATTACAGAACAACTTTCTTGTTAGATGGCTGCAGATTCCCTGCTGATATGTCTGATTATTTATGCACAATGTGCATTTCCAAATAGATGACCATATTAAATTACATGCTTCTGCCTTATTATTTCATGAGTTTTAATGGTTTTCCATTCCTTTTTTTATTAGAAAGAAGGAATAGTCACTAATGCTAACGATGTGCTGTAGCTATTTTTTACATCTGCATCTCTAAAGTTATTGACGCTTCTTCCTAAAGGCATATCAAAGAGCAAGTGCCTGAAATAGTTGATTTTTATCATGAAAATAAAGATGAGAAAGAAGATTGAGGATTTTTTCCAAAGACAGATTTTTTGGCTTTTTGAACTATTCAGAATATATATTTGTGAACCCTTCAGAGAGACCTGACAAAAACTTTTCACATATGAGCCTTGTGCTCAGATAATTCAATCCTGTACAAAGTCCCTTTGTACCAGTTACACCTAACTACAACTCTGAAAACAAATCTCTTCCAAAGCCACTGGGCAAACACATTCACTTCACGTCGGTACCACCTTTGAGGGCTGGGAAAGCCTAACCCAGGTTGCTAGAGAGCAGATAGAGAGCAGGTCCACTTCCAAACTGGAGCAGGTCGCTCCAAGTTGGCAAAACCCATTCAAGTCCTCTGCACACAGCTGGGAGGGGAAAAGGAAAGGCACAAAGACACACAAAGCTGCTTTGTGGGAGTTTAAAGTCTGCCTCTGAGCTGCAACATATTGATCCGCAATTAGACAGGCAGCCCCATGGCATTAGGGATTCAGCTTCTCCTCCAGACACACCGAGCATGGGGACATTAAGGTTTGAAATGAGACCCAGCAAGAAACGGCTCTGAACTGCAGAATTTTCTTGCTTCTTTATAAATGCAACTACTACTATAATGTTATTTAACTAAAAATAACCAAGTCAGTTCTAGCTCAAAATGTGATCAGCCCATAAATAGTTAGATAAACTCCTTTCAGGCACATCATGTACTTGATTTCCATTTGCAACACGTACTAAAGCTCTGCTTATGCATAAGTAATGGCTACGAATGGTCGATGGCAAATTTTCCTTTTTAAATACACAAAACACCCCTACCTACGGCTGTGCTTTTATACACTGGCTGATCTTTGCTGTCTGAACATTGCAAGAGCCACTATCTTTGCAGACAAGAGATTTTAACATCTGAGTTCCAGATTTCAAATAGCAATATGTGCTTGCAAAAAAACCCAAGTCTGTGAGGAATTTATGGGGACCTTTTGTTTCCAAAACTGCTGAAATGCAGTTTTATTTTCATTACACTTATTGATTGTGTGTGTTTGGGGAGGCTCCAGAGCTTTTCATTCCACCCCACCTTATTTTGCACCTCCGAGTCCTAACCCTGGGTTACAATTTCAGAGCTCACGTTGGTGGATCAAGGTTTGACAGCCATGATGCTAAGTTAAACAACAGCCTCATTCCACACTATAATTACTGAAAACAATTTCATTGTCTGAGTTGTGCTTTGCAGAGTTATGTATTAGCTGATGCTGCTTCTGTCACTGTTCATCACATGAATATTCTCCTTACCTGCTGTGTCTGTGTGTGCCTGAAAGAACTGTGGCATTTTTAATGGCATAATTTCCTAGGATGAACTGAAAAGCAGCACAGCATGGTCTGCATTATTTATACGCTGAGTCCTACAAATGGCAAGGATAATACTGTAGAATTCCTGGAAATAAATATATTCATTACACTGAAGCCTTGTGCATAACAGACTATGTCACTGAAAGAATTTAATTACTACATCAGAAGTATCTTCATTTCCCTAGATTTGTAACAAAAAAAGAGTGTCTAGACACATTTTAATCCAAAGACAAAAGATTATTTACCCACCTAAAAATATCCCATGCTGATAAATCTAGAAACATGCCCTCCTGTTGCTGCTAATCAGTAGAAAATTCTTATTATTTTTTACAGCATGGAATAAATTGCAGATTGAGCCAATTGGAAATGCTAATGACAGAAGCCATAAAACATTTTGTAACACCAATTACGACTAAAGGAAAAGGACTTGCACCATAGATCAGCAGAATATTTTGCAACCATGCTTCATTTAAGACTATGATTCCCGAACACGGTCTGGGAGTTGATTTGCCAAGAAGGATGTTCAGGAATATGTAATTGGCAGCTATGCAATTGTGGTGCTCCAGCAATTGAGCTGTAGCAGCAGAATTAGCCTAGATGGGAGGATGCAAGTCTATCGAACCTACCTGACAAATCTCCAGACCTTAGCTGAGTTTTCCAAATTATATTGGAATCAATAACAAATAACCTGATTTTGGATAAAGTCTGAAAAAGAATTGTTAGGTTCAGTCCAGACCCAAAAAGTGACCTGAGAACTAACAAAATCCTCTTTTTAAAGCTCAGATTTGTTTTCACACGTTCCTTATTGTTATGCACAGACTACCTCCCTGATCACACTCAATAGTCCAATTCCAGAGAAATGACTATTTCTGCCTTCTGACACGCAGGATTTATCAGAGGAGGCCATTACTTTCTGCTTTACACACCACCATATACAGTAAGATTAATTTCAAGTCATCATTGTAATTTTCCCAGCTTGTTTTTAAAAACCTGCTTGTGAGTGTCCTTCCATCCTGAAGGAACAGCCATTTTAAAAATAGAGAGGATAACCAGAGGAATAAATCGAAACTGGGGCTGTGACAAGGGGAAAAGTTACAGGGATAAAAAGCAAGAGCCAGGCTTAAATTTCCTTCCTTTTCCCATCATATAAAAATTATCTCCTTGCCCCAAAATAAACAAATCAGTGGATTTTGAAACAACATATTTGTAAGAGACTGGTTTCATCCTGATGCAGAATACACTTCCAATAGCTATACACTACGGGAAAATAATTTCCCACCCCTCACACTAGACTTGCTGTATCCACACTCTGGACAGGCAGTATTTGGTCACAAGGTGGTTAAATTAAATCTCTCCTCAACACAGCGGAGTTATCCATGTTCAGCCTACAATGTTCCAGCCAAATAATGCTTTGCTAATGATGTCTGCAGTTAGATGACAAATCAGGCTATTCAAATCGCTTCAGCACATACATCCTTTACAGGCAGGGTATCCAGGTAACCATTCCAGCTTGGCTTGGAGGTGGGAGGGAGAAAGCAACAGCTAATTTCTTCAGCTAGGTGGAAAATTAATCCTGAAGAAATTTGTCTGGTTTGTTATGGTCAATTTGAAGAAAAACAATTTTAAAATAATTATTTAAAATATGTTTTTAAATGTGTAGTTATGCAAGAAAGGACAAAATAATTATCTTTCAAAAATACAATAGTGGCTGGGTTTATTTCTAAAAATAATTTAAAATATTTTAAAGCCCTCACTAGGAAGGTTTTCTGTACTTTGATACATGTTAGTATCAAAATGCTTCCAATAACACAAAAAAATATTAATTCAGAATTTCAGGTGCTGCCACTATTCACCTTTTTGCAAGTTTAATTCTAATTAAAATATTAAATACTTGATTGTCTTTTTTTCCTCTCTAAAACAAGCTCAAAATTTTAAAAACCAATTAAGGAAAAGTTATTGCTGATCAGTATCAGGTGCTACTATGGCCTCACTTGAGAGATGCCTGCTAATGTCCTTGAGAGCCTTTGGAAAGGTTTAGCTACATTGGTGATGTTGGTTTGGGTGGAGATGGGGAACACGGGGCTTTTTTTCTGCCCTGGCCTGTGCTGGGGCTTGTTCAGGGCTTCAGAAAGGGTTTCTCTGGAGAGGACCCACGTGGAGAGGCAGGAGATGGGACAGGCTCCCCATCTCCACTGTCATTTCCAGTTTGGGGACCCTGAATACCTCCTTTTCTGTGATTCCTCCCTTGGGCATCCTGAATATTTTAGGTCAGGGAAAGGGGATTCCTCCATCTGGTTCACAAACAGAAATGTTGAGATAAGAGGAGAGGCTAGATCTGGTTCCCTCTGAAACCCAGGGAAGTCCTTCCACTGCGCCCACAGAGACCCAATAGCCCCAGGCCCCCAAAGGTTGATGTGACCCCTCTTACAGTCCACCCAGGGGGTGAAGAAGGGGGAAAAATCCTTCTGCTCTGCCTGCAAACCTGCCCAGGGTAGGACACATGCTGCTCTCCTCCACTCTTCACACAAGGAGGATGCTTGGCTCTGTCCATGCAAGGGACAGCCACTCTATTGGACCCCACAGATGACAGAGGGGAGGGACAGGGAAGGGACCATCACACCCTGCACTGTCCCTGGGCTGGCTCACCGACACACGCTCCCTCACTATGTGCCAGCTGGAAAGGAATTTGCCAAGGCAATGGGAATATTCACACTCTGGTGGTGTTTCCCTGGCAATGCAGACCATTTCCAAAAATTCACCGGATCTATTAAACAGGAAAATACAGAAAACTTCTGATACCCCTTTCCTTGAAAACTGTTCTGGAAAATATGACTCATTTACTTCTCTTCTAAACAGGAGAAGTAATATTTTCCAGCAGCCCCTGAGGATGCATTTAACCATCAGCTCAGCCAGATGTAGAAACGTTTGCAGAGGTTTTTGTTCCTTTCACTAAAAAAGAAAACTGTAAAGCAAGAGTCGAGTTACTATTGGGTTTTAAAGCTCTGTTGGCCTTTTGATTACCCTTAAAATCAGATCAGATCACAGAGAAAACACAGCTTATGACCAGCTAGAGAAGGTCACATTGCAAAAGAATGCAGGTGGTCTCATTTTTTAACAGCTAACGTAATAGAAGCACAAATCATCCAGCCACCAAAGAGCCTCTCCTGGTTTGGCAATTGCCACGTATAATATCTGATGAACTTTGATGTCTCACTGCTCAAGGAGAAAATCCCAGCAGGCAGGGACTGAAGGAACAGCTACACAGTCAGAGGGAAAAAATCTTATATTATTACAGCAGCCACTTATTTTATTCACCAGAATTAAAACCGCATCACAGATAAAAGTGGGGATTTTTTTTCATCCCATAAAGCAATTTTAGATTTCTATAGAATCATTCAAAAGCAATTAAAATCCTGCTCGTGTTGATGGATTTGTATTCCTTTCTCGTAGTGATGTCAGGCTTTGAAATTCAGGGCTGTTGAGTGTAATTCTTTGGGGCTTTGGAGTCATTGCTGAGTGCCAGAAAATACCTTCCATAAGTTCACAGATATTAAATGTATTTGGTACCACCAAAATAGTTTCAAAGCCTGTAGCTATTAAAATCTAGAAGATACTGTAATAAAGAATTGGTGCAATACCAGGCAATTCAATACACTGCATTTTCACCCTTTCAGTGAGTGTATTTTTAGGGGAAGGGGAGAAGAGAAATCCAATAATCTAATAACAGTACAGTTAGATAAAAGGAACCAGGGGCTTTTCCAAACTGTCCTACTGCGTCAAGAGCGATAGACTTACATTGCCAGGGAAAAAAATAAGAACAAAATCCTTCACAAACAAGCAAGTAAACAACCCACAACCAGTGTCTACACAAAAATGATTCATAGCTCTCATCCATTTAAAGGTCTGTGTTATTTAAACCAGAAAGTGAGCCTCCAATACCAGTGTTTGTTTTGGCTTTGTTTTATATAACAAAGGAAATTGTTGTTAAAAATGTAATTCAGATGTCAGCAATGTGAGGCTGTTCCCAATTGCAGAGATGCAAAATGGCAGGATTAATACTGCTGTGCCTGAAATTGCACGGGAGGGATGAACCCTGATGTACGACACTGAACAAAAGGAATAAGCCATGCCAAACATAATGGATTTTAGGCATCTCCTACAATACAGGTACCATTCTGATCCCTGAGAAAGTCTTTCTCCTGCCAAAAGATGCAGCACATGATAGGAAAAGCATAGGGTCAACAATATTGGACACAAAACCTTGCCAAAACATCAGCAAAACACTGATCAGTGATTATGACTATTGGCTTATCAGCACCACTGATGTCTTACCGAGACTGGCATCACCCCAAGAATCTGGTGTTTGTGGATAAACAGGACAATTTCTTTTCTTAGCCCATATTTAGTCTACAGAATTGCTGCATTGTTGCTCCTTGAAAGGCAAATGCAGATGAAGTTAGTCAAATAAAGCTATAATCATGCTGCTGCCTGACATATGAGATAGTTAGAGGCCACCGGGCAGAACTGGTGAAAGCTATGGGCTGGCTCAAAATGATTACAGCAAAGTAAAGTCTTCAAGGACACCAGCAAAGCCCAGCTGAAGTCAGCACAAAAGAATTTGTCCCTCTGCTGCTGTTCTGGGTGCTCCTCAGCACTTCAGTATGGCTTGGGCTGTGGAGAGGTAGGAATGGTTTTCTGTCCTAACTTTGGGCTTTCGTAGCATGGCCAGCCTAAAATTAAATATGTGACCATCCACATGCAAAGCCAGTGTTGTATTACAGACAGATCCTGTATCTCCACAGCATCTTACACAGCAGGGAACAAGGGGAGGCTGAAAGGCAACAACCAATTTTATTTTTTTTCACGTTTCTCTTCCTCCAGACTCAGAGTAATAGATACAAACAGTGTCACTCCTGCAAATCATGTTCCAACTGTGGCTGTCGGGAGGTGAAGGGGGAGCTATGAAAGGTGGTTCATTAGTCCTGTCCTCTTTATGAGCTTCTTAGGTCCCAAAGACAGATGGGTTTGGGAATGCAGCAAGAACAGGGGACTCATACATTCAAAGAAATGACGGGATCCAGGCCTGCAAGGAATTCCTCCCCCCATCCCTTCAGATTATGGGGTTAATTAATAACAGTTAATTAATGATGTGTCAATCATTATGAAATGGATGCCTGTGTGAGAAAAGCTGCCCCTCGGGGCGATGAGCATTAAGGCCTTCCCTGGAGTTACATTTTAAAGAAAGCCCTCGTGACAATTTCTGTGAAGCCTCGAAGAAGATGTTTTAATCCTTTTATCTCAGGATTCACTTCTGGCAAGAAACCACCTAGCAGAGGTAGTTAAAAAAAAATTGCTGTGCTGTTAAGGTGAGACTCTGTAGGACACAGAACAGTGCTCAGTCCTGGCTGTCCCAAACAAAATAGGGAGCATGGGCTGAAAGCATCTCAGAAACCACCTTGTCCTCAGTGATGGAGTATCAGGGACCAGGGGAGAATGGGGGTGTAACCTCATCACCCTGTGCCTGTGCACCCAGACACCCCACCGCTGTGCCCACTCTTCCCATGGTAACTTCAGGAGGGACTGGCATTTAGGCATGATGAGCAGCAAGGAGCTCTGCTCTTGCTCCCCTCTGCCAGATGAACATCCCAGGCTCTTGGCTGCCGGGACATTCACGCCCATCTGCTCGCGTGGCACGGTGCCCGCTCACAAGTTGTCAGACAATTTCACGGATGCCAAAAGAGCCTGGATTTGAATAGGTGGCCTGGATATGCTGCAAAACCCATCTCATCTGCCTGGTCTAGCCAACTGCTAACAGAGCTGGACCTGGCTGTCCTCACATTGCCTGGAGCCGGGGGCTCGCTCCGGATTGGCACTGCCCCATGGTACCGCAGCATGAAAGCGGAGGCTTCGCCACGGCTTCAAGTGAAGCATTAGTGCCCTGAGTGCTACAGAAGCACATGAAAAGCAGCTTCTCTACCCAAATACCCAGTGCACGCCAAGATAACGTCAAGACACCGTGATACAATCAGCGGCACAAAAGCCCGACACTCTGAAGCAAAGGCACAGGAGGAGCAGAAGCCCCGCAGCTCCCCATGGGCAGTGACAAGTAGGTCAGGCAGAGGAAAAAAGGGCATGTTTTGGGCTAAATTCCCAGTTACCCAGCTCTTGTACCTGGGGTCATGAGGCTGCAAAAAAAAAAAAAAGATGGTTTCAACTTGGAGCTGGCTCTGGGAATAGGAAAATCAGGCAGGCAATGAGGAAAGCAGGCTCTGCCCTGCATGGGCACTCTGTTCTGCTGGTGTCAGAGCCCTGAGATGTCAGGCTGGCTGCTGCTGTGGATGGCGGGAGACACAGAGGCTCACAGTGGCACTGGGTCCATGCCAGAAGGGACAGCTGCTGCCCCCACCTTGCCCAGGGCTGGCACAAGTCCCCCTCATTGCACCCCATCCTTCTCAATCTTATAGAGCAAAACAGGATTTTGCTCTAAGCTCTGCCATCGTCAGCCCCAGGAGGCAGAGCTGGCGTTGAAACCACAGCATCACTCTCCCCTCCTCCTGGCTGAGGCTTACTCAGTGCCCTGACACAAAACCTGGGCTTGCAACATGAAAGGCTGAAAAACCTCTGGGTTTTATGCCCCGGAAAGCAGATTTTCTGCTTATTAAACCCCCGAAGAATCAGATGCAAAAGAGGTTTGTTCGAAAATTTAGGCTGAATTTTCATATCGTGGCAATTCAAACAAGCACAAAATACAGGGAAACACAAATATGCTGGGTTGAAATTATCTTCTTGTGTATCATGAGATAGAATCAAACAAAACACAAGCCAGTCATACTGAAGATGAAATTGAATAATAATAATTTTTAGATTTCCCTATAAATCTACAGATTAATTTAACATCATTTCTTTTGCTGCTTCATGCCAGCTTATCAAAGCAGTTCAAAAATCCATATACAGACTGTGTGTGTTTGCAGTCTGTGTGCAATATTCCTGCTAACTATTACCAGTCTTCATGCAGGGCTATGGCATTATTTGCCCTTTGGCTGGGTGACCACCTCTGCGTGAAGAATTTGGACCATTGATTAGCAAGGTTTACAAAATGGGCTTGAAGTCCTAACAGGATCAGCTGGATGTTGCTGCTGAGAACAGTATCTGGCTTATGTGCTGGCTTGGGGTATTTTATTATCCATAGCACATAATCCAGCACTTTAAACTGCTTCTATTTACAACAGTTTTGCTGTCCCCCCCTACTCTTCAGCTCCTACACATTTGCAGACGCTATTTACTCTGGGTTTCTGCTACTTCTTCACATGCAAATGAGTCTTTCAAGCTTCTCATTTTTATTTACCCACATGCAGAACCTTTCAGCAGGGTGGAAAATTGTAAGTTAACAAGAAAAGTACGAATGCTATTGAACCAGAATGAAAAAAAAAAGTCAGAAATGTCCAGCATGTCCTAAAGCTGTGTTATTAACAGCTATTATGGCTATTTAAAACACACTTTTTTGTTTGTTTACAGCAGTGAGTCACCAATAGCACTGTGCCAAGGGTGTAATTTGGACATGCGCTGTGTGCTTTCTCCTAAGCCTCTCTGCTTTGTGAAAACCTTCCTGTTTCAACCTGCAAGATGCTGTTACTTGGGTTGTGGGTCCCTCCTGAATGCCACTCAGCTTTCACATTGTCACTGACCACTGGACCGTGTCACCTGAACCAACAACCTCCAGCAAAGGTGGATGCGGGTCCTCAGCCATGAGACACACTGCTTCATCAGACCCACTTCACTGCTGCTTATCTCCTGCCCCTTCTGAGAGCCAGCAGCCTGAACTCAAAAAACCTGCAGAAACGTTGAGGGCTTTACTGAGCTGGATGTTCGAAGAGCAAACACACATCAAAGAGATCTCAGCGTGAGTGGCCAAATCCCCATCTGCATCCTCCAAAGCAGTGGGGATCCCCAGAGCTATCCCTGCATGAGATATGGACCAGGGGAAGAGGGGGAGCAATTTAGCTCCATAAAACATCCAAAAATAACTCCTCCCAAGGGGGAAGAAGAACATGGTGCAACTTGTCTCCAGGATAAAGTCATGTGTGGTTATCCAGAGAGAAAACAGCCTCAGCCTCTGGTTTACGCCACAAGTATTGCACAAATCATTTTCCCTCCCTGAATTTCAGTCTCCTGAGCCTAGTTTAAGGATTATAAATTGTAGAGAAATGGAGACAAATTCCCATGTAATATTTCAGAGTAGTGATATCTGCATATCCCACTGAAAACATTTTGGACACATTTTTTTGCTTAGATTTACTAAGGACATCTTACCTCACTGCTACACCAATGAGTCCCCTGTGTGCCAAGCCCTGTCACTTAGCAGTAAATTACAGGTTATGCATTTCATGCCAGCTCTTCCCCCCAGTAACGTTTGCTGCTTTTCTGCACTGCTGGTACAGGGTAAAATACATGAAATAAGAAACTGAGGAACTCAAAATGGGTCTCTGATTAAAAGACAAAACCACACGACAGCATTTTTTGGTATGTAGAAAATTAGAATGAAGCAGTAGCTGGATTAAAATCAAGCACTGAAGATGCTTCCTCCCTAATACACTGTGGTAACATGTAAAAAAAAATATAAATAAAAAAGGTAGCTGCTGCAATAACTGGCTTTTAAAGAAAAAATAAACACCAGCATGCCTTTGTTCCCCAAGACTAATTAGCAAGATTCTATAAGCACTTAGATGGAAGCTGGCTAATCAAGCAGAGACACTCCACTACTGCAAAATATGACTTCCCACTCAGCTCTCCCTTATAAAAGGCGACAAGGGGCAGTCAGTACCTGTGGCCATTTGTGTCTGTGTAAGACAAGAAGATGAATAGATATTGAGCATCACGTTATCATCTGCTGGAGACACCCCAACAAATGAGCTGAATTAAAATGCAAGGCTTGAATGATTTGTGCAAAAAGTCCCAGGCACAGAGACCATGGGGCTGATGCTCCCATAAGCTGCGGAGTGAAGTATTCTGCAAGGAGCTGGAGATGCTGTGGGGAAGTCAGGGAAGAGGGATTTGGGGGAGAATTCACCAGCAGTGGTGGATGGCAGCTTACTGGTGCTGGGAAGTGGGATAGGTGGTGATATCCAGCAAAACAGCCCTGGTTTGCTGGAGGAAGCTTTGCTCCTTCCCACCACAAGGACACATATTGTCCTGTCCTGGCTCAGAGCAGCTCCTGCCCCACTCCAGGAAGGGACAACCCGCAGCTGGTGGGACAGCACACCAGAGCTGGTGCAGAAAGAGAGGGAAAGAGGTTTGTTTTCCTGGCTGCCAGCACGGTGAAATGCCGTTGTCACTGATCCCTACATATCCTGATCTAAACAGACAACTTTGAGCTACCTGGATTTTGCAGACTCTGACTCTGGGGTCATTTCATAAACATGCTTGCAGAATTCAAGAACAAATTTCTCCTGGGCTGAATGGGATTGATCAATATTTCAGCCAGCAGTTGCTGAGCTGTGGCAAGGGGAAATGCAGTGCAGTGACAGACAGAAGGCTGGATTTCATTGCTGTCCAGGGCCATCAGTCAGCTTCAATCCTGATCCAACTCCCCTTGAAGTCACCGCAAATTTTCCAATCTGCATAAATGAGATTTGGACCAGAGGCACTGCTGAGTGCTAAAACACAATTTGCATTGAAACACTGAAGTATGATCTGATGAACAGGATTAGTTATAAACGAGAAAAACAGTTCATGCATAATATAGCAGAAGTTAAAGAACTAAAATGCTACACAGCAACCACTACTGTTCTCATTTAGGACCACATTCAGATCTCATGTACTTTAAATATCAAGTGACACAGTTCATCCAGGTTACTCCAGATTTACTCCTGATGTAAGTACAATCAAATCTGCTTGTCAGCCTCACTCAGGTAAATGTTTCAGCAGGGATTTGATAGATAAGGATTTGAATGTCCTTAAAAGCCCAACATCTCATGGATGAGGGCCACAGACTATCTGATCCAGCAGCAAAGAAAGCATTTCTTCTTCATGATGTAATGAGACAGCACTCCTTGCAATTTTAAAATACACCTATATAAACTGAATACTGGGATTACTACCTTTCCAACCAGTTTATTCAACCTTAGTTCTCCAGTAACACACCTCGTGCAGAACCAGTGTTCTCCGGTGACCAGTGCAGTAACCTGGCTTAAGCCAAGTGACAAAACACAGCGGCTGGGTTTGTACTTTGACCAGCAACTGCTCAGTCGGGTTTCACACAGCACATTCCAGTGCGTCAAAGTGTTAATCCTGGAAGGCTTCTAGCACAGCAGCTACTGTATGCATATCTCACTTCTCTAGCTGCTCAGAGAAAACATTGCAATTTGATTTAATTGCTATGTTGACTTATAACAGTGTGTTTATACTGGATGCCTGCCAGCTGAAATGCAACAGGTTTGCAAAATGTATTTCCTCAAAACAGCATGATATTCAATGTAATAAGGAAAGCAATCTTCCAGTGGCCCGGATTCTGAAGTTCATTTCAACTCCTCTGACTTGGAAGCAATGCTACCAATTGGGAAGAATTACACCAGCCTAATTGATATGATAATCAGGCCTGGAGGCTGCATTTCGCAGGTACAACAGTCACACTGCTGCTTCGGAAAGGGAGTATTACTGTAGGAAATGAAAGCCATTAACAGTTGTTTGGTCTATTTAATATCCCTATCAAAAGATGCATTATTTGTTGAGTGATCCTAAAAGGAAATCAGAGAGAAACTTAAAAAACTTTGCTAATCCTTTGTCACTATGAGGATGACATTTAAAAGCCAATAAAAAGCTGTGCTTTGCCAATCGAAACAAAAATATGATCTTCCCCACGACCTTGGCTGCTAGATTCCAGCCCAGCCAACAGTGCTGGTATCTTTGAGCCAAAAGATATGTGACAGGAACATTACAGAAGCTGAAAGGTGAGTGTGCCGATTTTATTTCTGAAGAGCTCTAGCTCTGCACTAGACCATGACCACCAGCTTACTCTGTGGTTGGCACTGGGATGGGTCGTGTCTCTGAGGGCTGCAGGAGGTGCTCCCAGTGTGTACTGTTATTTCTACAGCAGTGAGCTTCAGGAGGGACAGCCAGGCCAAAAGGTTCAAACAACGTGGTCAGCAGTGTTTGATCAGTTTGAATGGGATTTTGTGAGAAAATCACCTGTGATTCAAGAAGACTGGACTTCATAAGCCCAAACGTCTCTTCTGGCCTGCTATCACCCTGATGCTAATTGGTTCTACTTTATTAAAGACTTTAACTGTGAACTTCAGCTATTGAAAGAAACAGCTATGTGATTCTTACCAATCCTGTCCTGTGACTTGTAAAAACAGAAGAAAACAAAAAAGAAGTTAAAAATATCAGGCAAAATCTAAAGTTGGAACAGAACTGGCTTTCACCTCAGTTTCAGTCAAAAGTGAGTTCACTGGGTACAATAGTATTTATTTTAATGGAACAAATAAACCTCAAAGCTTTTACAATGAATACCCTTTCTACACATTTCTACAAAGCAGACTGTAAAACTGGGAATGAGAGATGTCATTCTTAAATGCATACCATGGGACACTTTTCTCACAACTCCAATAACAAGGTATTATTTTCTATTCGATCCTATTTGGCTTTTCCATTAGGAACTGTAAAAATCCCTTGCAAAATCCTGGCACCAGCATCTGTAATAGCAATTCTAACATTAACTCTGCTGGAGCAGAATCTCCCCCTTCAGGAATAAAGCCTTGGGAGGAAAAAAACTAGTGTGTTGGTTTTGTTGCTGAACCAGCTATTTAACTCCACCAGCTAGCAGAAACAAAGGGAAACCAAATAAAACTATAAAATGCATGTTCCTTTTGGACAAATAAGTCAAAACCCTTTGAAATGTATGGCTCTACACTATCCCCACCTGATAAGTCATATAGAAAGATGCAGCTGCAGATATCAGTGATAACGTAAATAAGTTTTATTATGCTGTACAATGCTAGTACAGTTAGACACACTAATCATGGGAGAAGGGGAGGTTGCTATTTTTTTCCTGTCCCATGTGGTAATAATTTTGTATGATTGAACTGTTACGAGCTAAATAAAACTACACATTAACTGTAAGATACATTGCAAATACATTAAATCTTCCCCGGAGTTTTAGCAAATACTCGCTTTTTCTATGATGCATTTGGAATTAGCAAAGGAATCTACACTGGGCCATAGGATTTATAAATAGATTTGGCTTCATCTGCAGTACTTTATGGGCAATTATTTCAGAAATGAAGACACAGAGCCACAAATACATAAAGTAATTGCAGCTGATCAGGCTTTATTTACTGCTATTACATTTCCCTGACTGCTAAACTTCCCTCCCCTCATTTGCTCCACTAGCCTGAATCAATGACCAGATGAAGAATTGTCAGTTAATGTCAAACACTGAGCACAAAAGGTGCCAAAGGCAGATTCTGGTTTTCCCATTTCCAGATCCTGTCTGGGCCTGGAGCTGGCTTGCTCCCTGGATAAATTCAGTGTGGAACTGGGAGGCTGGGAAAGGGCAGAGCAAGTCAGATGAGTTCTGCAGGGTTTCAAGCAACTTGCCAGGGAGAAGGTCTTGCTGTGACTCTCCTGCAGAAGTCACTGCCAAAGGACTGGAGACCTCCCCTTCCACTAACAGATGCCTGGCTGTGTCAGGGAAGGGTTTGTGTGGTCTCCCCTATCTGCCACAATCCTGCTCAAACCAGTATTAATTCAGTTTGGAAGATACAGAGTACAGCTATGTATAGCAAAAACAATTTTCCAGGTAGTTCAAATGAATCAAATCCAGGCAGAGACTGGCCTCACGCCTGCATGTTGCTCTCTGTGTACCTCACACCATTCAGCACTCAGCACGTTGGATCCCAGACAGGGTGGGAAACTCAGGATTATCAACTTTCCTTGAGATCAGGTCTGAAATCCTACTGATGTCAACTATATTCTCTAAAAATCCAGTGGCTCAGTTCAGTTTAACACAGAGATGCAACTCCTATTGCTTCCTCCAGCACTGGAGAGATGAACTGAGGCCCCAGCTTTCATTTGCAGCTGGGCACTCAGTACTATTAATGGTTGTGTTACCTGGGGTTCATGAAGAAGGTTGTTTGTAAGAAGAGGCTTATCAACTCAGGAGAAAGGAAAGCCTAATTTCTCCTGCTTTGAAGAGTCACAGAGCTGATAACACTGTAACAATGGAAACACATAGGCTGTACCACATAGAGATGTCCTGACTATCCACCAAGGGCTTCCTTCAACGAGCTGATCTCAGAAGTAGCCACCAGGATGGCATTTTATGGTCCTCAAATTAAACTTCTTAGAAAAAACTGTCCTTTATACTGCCAGTCCTGATGACCAGAGATGTCTGACTCCGATCTGTGAGCTCCCTATAGCCTCCTGACCTGGGAAGGTGCAGCCAGCTTTGGGAAGCCTGGATCAGAAGG
Source organism: Aegotheles bennettii (assembly GCA_013398125.1). Taxonomy (NCBI): domain Eukaryota; kingdom Metazoa; phylum Chordata; class Aves; order Caprimulgiformes; family Aegothelidae; genus Aegotheles; species Aegotheles bennettii. The sequence continues at coordinate 950,825 of VZRW01004802.1, read as the reverse complement.
GTACTCTGCAGAAAAACAGGTTGGAAGATGTCTAGGACTTGAAGAATGTCCTACAAGAAGAAGTCTCATAGCTTTAAAAGCCTTTTTTTTTCCCTATAGTTCCAGGCTGCTTATTTTTGTACAATGAAATTATGCTGCAAACCTCTCCAAGAACTTCAACAACAGTCCATAAGCTGGTGAAAGAGGCAAATGGGACCAGATGTCAAAGGAGCTCGGAAGATTTACACCAGCCGAGCATCTGGCTCCCTGTTCACTGTTATCAGAATGAAGACAAATACTTGCAAACATCTTTATTCAAAATCACTAATGTCTTTAGTGATGCTTGGCACAAAAGCAGCAGTGTTGCTACTGTCAGGTGTGGTTCCTGGGAATACAGATGCTGAAAGCTCTAATGCTGCTTTTTCCAGTGGTGTATGAGCAGTGAGAAAATAGGGTGTTGCTGCCCTTCAAATCAAGCAAGGGGAATGATTAAGACATCATAATTTTCTGTTATTGTTCTAGTGGATGGTAGTAATTGTTTCCACACAGGAACGTGGCTTTACCTCTATTGTCATCCATCATCTTGCCAAGGCTGTGTATAGTACAGTACAAATGGTAAACTTTTGATTTGACCTCATTAGCATTCCCAGAATTACAATGTCATACCAATGATAAAGACTGAGATTATCTGCATCTCAGCAAATGGAGAAGAAACAGATCACACACTACATAAAAAGCCAACAGTGCAACCATGATTCTGCCAAATTCTTAAAGGCTGGTTCTTGATTTCACATGTGGGACAGGACACAATTAAGAATTGTGCCTATATGCATCAACGTTGCAGATATAGGGGATGGACCCATGCACTGATGATCTGATGATCTCAGCATTCAGGGAGAGGGCAGGCATGGGAAGGGAAGATGTTGGAGTAGATGCTCTCTGACACCACCTTCCCTCTGACTTGTCAGTATTATCTGTGCTTCCTCTGACCTCTCCCAGGCAAACAGTGAGCCGGTAGAAATGTGGGCAAATTTGTGTGCAAGGTGGGAAACAGCACAGAGGCACCTGGCCTTGTGCTGTCTGGAAGTTCATAGGATTTCCTTGTGATTCCCAGGATGAATGCACATAAGGCAGGTTCCTACTCAAACTTGGGTTGAAGGAAAGTGGGGGCAATTATTTGGCCCTTATGGCATTCAAATAAGATCAGGTCAATCTGTACTTCTCTGAGGTCAGTCTACAGCAAAATCTGTAGTGAAACAGGGAATTTCTCAGTCTCCAGCCAGGAGTTTACCCCCTGAGCTGTGCTCCCTGCTATAGCTGGAACACAATGCCAACACATATTCCAAACCACTTGTTCTCAGCTACTTTAGCCTTTTATGGACCATCTTAGAGGAAATTTACTGAACTTCCCTACAGTGGGAACAAAAGAAGGAAATGAATTTATTATTCCAGTGGTACCCTTGACACAGATACTGAGTAGTTTCATTAAACATTTTGCAGCCCCGAGTGTCTTTACTAAACCCTCTGCAGTAAGCACAGAGTCATTTTCCTTATTACAACACAAACATACAGGTCAAGATTCAGAACTCATTTACATCTGCTTTGTATCTGAATAACTCCCCTCATCTCAATGGGATCTGAGCAGGCACAAATCCAGGCTGCACCATTCTAGCCCATTCCTTTCTCTCCAGATTCATTACCTTGCAGTACCACTCTCAGATAAACTCATTTTCACAGAGTCAGCACAGCCACATCCAAACGACTAGTACAACCCTTTAATACAAACACCAATAAATCAACGGATTACATTATAATTCATCAGACAAATACTATCTATCTCTTCCCAAAGCTGTTCTGAACCATCTCCCTCGTCTGGTCATATTCCAGAGGAACACTGACACCAGATAAAGCTCAGACCTGCGGAGCAAGTTTACATAAGAAAGAAATGCTGAAAATATCATCTATTTATGAAGGGAGATTTAACAGAGATCAGAATGAATAACATTCCTGAGGAGACTGTAATGTATCTGAGTTCTCCTCAGCCCAGTCTAGCAGGGCCAGGTTTCCACAGCCCTTGAAGCTCGACGTTGAGCAGCAAGCTGGGCAACTGGACACACTAACCCTAAGAGGTACTACAGCAAACTTTTAATGGCTTAGAAAATGGCAACAGGCTATTCCACCACAATTTCACTTTACAACACATCCTTCTTTTTACTTACTTCATTGGTTTGAACAATGCCTGTCCATAGTTCTGGAACGTCATGATCAACTTCAGCTGGGTGCCTCCTGATTTCATCGCTGTGGGAAAAGAACAAAACCGCTTTAAAATGCTACATGTGGATCTACTTACACACAGCTTCCTTGAAACAAAATCATCCATCTTTTGCTCTGTATTAGATTCAGCACTGCGGATTCTGAGCACCAAGCAGGGTAATCCTAACTGGACAACAGATTATTCAGTGGGTGCAAAGTAAGGGGAAGGCTTAGAGCTGCTGATCAGGACTAAAAACAGACCGTATGCCCTGATATGTCTTTTTCTTCTTCAATTGGCCACAAGCAGAACCAGTATTGGCTGCATAAGCACCCTAACTGACCAGCATGTATAGGAACAGACCATAGTGGTCCTGTTTTCTCCATCTTAAAACACCTTTCAACTTCTGTTAACCACGACACACACTGGGAAAGGAGATGGGGTGCTTTTGAAGACAACTGTGGCTGGGATGTACAGTCCAATGTGCCGCAGACATTTCCTTAATTAAAAGCATGAGCAGATATTATAGCAATCTCTGATCTCTGCTGCGATTTTAATAGTTGCTGATGAGCAGTCGAGATATATAAATTTATTTCCTCCTATGCACAATGGATATGTATCCAAGCCTGTCCATTAACTTCAAGGGATCCCAAGGTGGCTCGTACATTAGAGCAGAGCTGTGCAGAGCAGGGTGCTGGCTCTGCGGGGAGAGGAGGGCACACAGAGGTGGCAGGGACTGTGGTCCACGCTGCACACTGAGGGCCACCTCTGCTCAGACACTAAATGTGCTCACTTGCCAGTTGAGAGCCAATAGGAATACAAGACTGACATTTGTTCATACCAGTCTGAGCAATTTGGACAATATCATGTTAACAGCCAGATTATGGTGTTTCTAAAGTCAAAGTGAACTCTTTTTTTTATAAGTAAATTTTACTTGATGATAAAGTCACTTAGAAAATATAAATATATACTTTGGCAAACCAGCTGCTTTTCTACAATCTCAATCAAAACTGCTCTGCATAAATGAAATGACCTACACCCTGACTCCTTAATTCACTTCTGTGTTCAGAGAAGCAGGCCACGGCAGTCGTGTCTGTGTGGATGACTCAGTCCTTTAAAAATGCTTTCTACAAATGATCAGATAATCAATCCCTTTTTTACAGTTCTGATAAAACCTGTGTCAACTGGAGAACTACATAAATGTCAAGTTACCTTGCTCTGTAAATTTTGGCTTGGAGCTGCCCTTGTTCCACCTATATCGCTTCTACATTTTTTTTCTCTAATCAATGCCATTAGCTGCACATCCTTATAATTACTCATCTCTGTGCTTTACTGATAGGTCATCAGCTCTCTTTCAGCACTTGTAATCTATATTTTTGCAACAAAAAATGGTATGCTAATCTAGTCAGTGTAATTATACTTCCCCTAGAATAAAATCCCTCCTGCCTTGCAGTTTTGCTGACCCCAGCCCTCTCTTGCACTTTCAGATAATCCCAAAGGAACAAATAAATAATTAGAAATTAAAGGGTGTTAAATAAGTTGCACTGAACAGGTAAAGCAGAAGCACATGGTTTTCATATATTAAACTCCCTCTCTTGTGCAGAGGAGGTCGGTTGATCTGCACCTGAGGGAAGGAGTTATAGACCTTTTTATACCCAGCCCAGAACCTGAAGGCAATGAGAAGCAGCAATCCTCCAGGCAAAAACCTACACGTGCTGCCCTAGGAGCAGCTCAGTCCAGCTATGCACCCTGGAAACACTCTTGATTAGTCTGGACCACAGCTGGAGCTGCCCCTGCCTCCTGCCTGCAGGAACCCATGGCCATGCTCAGGACCAGCCCCGCCACATTCCCTGCCCAGATACAGCCTACAGTGTGGGGTTTGCCCAGCTCTTGAAGGCACAACCTGTATTTGTATCCCTGTTCATGTAAGCTATCTCCACTTAGGTCACTAATATCAGCCTCAATACCAAAGGGCAGAATTGTGTCCTTTCTGTCAGGTATAACTCTGCCCACCTTCACCGACCTCAACGCAGCTTCTTGCAGACTGCTTCCACCAACTGAATACAGAATGTTTTCTCTCTTAAATTTATGTAATTTATGCTTCTTATTCAATTCTGAGGAGCTCAAGGCTTAGATATCAGCTCCCTTCCTCTGTGAGACATGGACATCCAAAATATAGCAAAGATGCTGTGAGCTCATCAGAGAAAAAGGAAGGATAGAGCCTATTCTGAGGTATGGCTGGGAAGCCAAGCATTTGGGAAATCACATCAATGCAAAGAAGAAAAAAATGATGTTCCAGCATGCCCTTTCCTAAGCACAAAGTTTCAGATACATGAAGAGGACTGGTTTCTCAGCAAATTGAAGCCACTCGACAGATAATGATTTTGTTAGCAGCTGAACTCAACAATGAGTGTGTCATCACCGAGCAGGGAAACGTCTGAAGAAGATTAACAATTCAGAATAATTCTTCCATGAGACACAAAGTCCTGGCTTCCTGTCAGAAGGAATTGAGCTGAAGTAAGACAAAAGCATCTCCTTGGTCTTTTTAGATCCATCTTATTGTATTGCCTTAATTGGTTGCAATAGTAGCCTCAACCAAACACAAGTTTTGCTGGCATGCTGACCCCAAACTGCTGCTAGGAGTAAACTTTGGACCTCCCCAAAACAGAGGATGACATTGATGGGAACAGTGTCCCATTCGTGCCTTACAGCAGGGCATGCTGGGAGCCACATGCATCGTAGACAACAACCCATGCCAGAGCTCCACGTTGGCATCTAGACTCGTATGCAGATATTCCCACTTTGGCTGCTCGTTCAGTGCTGCAGATGTGCCAGCCAGGCTGGAGAGGATTCAAAGCCACCCTCCAAGTCCAGACTAGTCAGAGTCTACCATTGTAATCCCTGCAGAGATAGAAACACCTGAGCTTAGACTGTTCTTTTGAACTCAACGAAACCCTGCATGCACCTCAAAACTAAGGGACTTGGGAGCAGCCCAGGGTGCCCAAATCTTGGGGGTGACAATGCCAGAAAAGAGCAGATATCATTGGAGATGATTCACTCAGACCTCTAGGTCAGATTACTTCCCTTGTTCTAACTTAGCATTATGTCTGGCCTATTGGCTTCCCTCTCATTTTCTGAGCCACATTCCTTCAGGAACTCCATTTTCTGCTCAGCCTCAGGGAAACATCTCCCTCTGGCCATTATGGCCAAACAGAGGGAGCCCCGTCACCTTCCAGGAGCTTATCCTGAACTAACATTGTTTGCTTATCTGGACATGCCCTTGTCCCTTCACCTACTGCCCAGAGAAACGTTTCTGAAGAATTGGTAATACCCAGAAGCAGCACATACCATTTCCCAAGAAAGTGGAGGATGCTACACCCTTGCAGTCTGTCATGTCTACAATCAGCAGGCTCAGCTATTTTTAAGAAGCCCTTGCAACATAAGGCTGTACTGACTCCAAGGGAAGCTCTAGTCACACTCTGGATTTGACTTTTTCTTCTAAGGTTTCTGAATATACTGTAACATCACAGGTCATGAACAGCTCTATAAAAGACTTTATAAACCTGCTAGCTCCCAGCACGTATCTCAAATCAAGTCTCATACAGCTCCTGGACATACTGGCACAGTGTTAAAAACAAATCCCAACACAATCATTACTTTTTATCTTCAGGCAACTCAAAGTCTCTCTTTCTCTCCCAAAGTAGAAGGAAATGGAAACCAGTATTAACCTTTCCTGTTACCCAGTGCCAGCGCTTTTGGGTGTGAACAAAGATCTTCTTAATTTTAGGAGACTTTGCAAAAAACTCCCTGAGATATCTTTTTGCTTGAGTGTCTGTGGGATTAATCTTGTCCAAAGACCAATGAACTTGGTGGGATTTCTTCTATTTTCTGCAATACACTTCAGATCAAGCCTCCAAAAATCCCCATTCCATTTGCATCTATGAGCCTGATGTCACAGCCACATGCCAAGTCTGCTATTTGACCACCTTATCCCCTTGCCAATACAAGATCTGAATTCCCCTCCTGATCCACAGACACCATCCAATACAAAAGATGCACTACCCATCATCTCTAAATTATCTTTTTATAACTATAGGCTACAGAGTTTCTGACTTTTCTAAAGCATCTGGTACTAACCCCTAGCAGAGACCCAATGTTGCCCAAAGAGATTTGACTCAAAAGGATTTGGAATTTGAATTGATCTGGCTTTCCAGCTCCTCTGTCTTGCTGCAGTACTGCCCTCATCCTACTGTCTTGTCTAGATCGTGTGGTCTTCTAATGGAGAGTGAGAGTCCCAACAGGACCTCTGAACCTGGCTTTGGTCAGAATCCAAAAAACATTTTAAAGTGTATTTAATTATGCAATGCCAATGCCTGAGAAGTGAGATCCAGTCAGAGCCTGGGATGCAGTAACATCTGAAACAGAGGATGTTCAGGTCCATTTTGGATTCCTATTTATAGATCAAGCTTAAATCTAACATAAACACGTTGACTTGCTTTAACAAGTAACACTCTGCCCCAGGCTAGAGACATGGCCCTGTTCAAGCTGTAAAGAACATACATCAAAACAAATTCAAGCCCTCACCATCTCTTAATTTGTTCTCGTTCAACCAATTCTGCTAACTTGCTTTTAAAGGCCTTTTTCAGTTTAGTCAAGAGAGCAAAAGACTTCTGGAGGGGAAGAGATCTGTGCAATCATTCAGAGGCTTTGTTATACATTTTAAGTCCCCTCTTCTCATCTGGAATTGTACATTAAATCAATCTGTTGACTCTTGGCAGATTGTTTTCTTATACAGTAAATCAATGGTGCTACATTTCATTATGCTTTTCACTCATTCTCAATGGCACTTTTCCCCTTCCTTTGGACAAGATTTTTATAATTTCCTTTAGCACCGGAATTTAGGTTCAATATTTAGTGTCTTGTCTTTTTCTTTTCTTTTCCTGACTTGAAGCAGAGTCCACCTTAGTTAATTGCAGCACTTACTTACTGTGTGAGTAATCTTGCCTGCTTGTTTTCTAATTACTGCCCGTACAAACTGAAGGCAGCACAGGTTCAGAAATTAACTCAAGTAATATTTCCAAACCTTTCCCACCAGAGAATCTAAGGAATCAAAAAATAAAACTCAACTAAACACGGGAATCACAAAAGCCTATTCTGCTCACAGGCAGTGCCAGAGCACAACTCCTCTGGACAGCAGTACAAGCAAGATCAAGACCACAGTGTCTCTACAACGCACCATGCCATGTTTGTTGTTAAACTGCTGACAGTGCTGCCACAATTATGCACAGACGCCTTGTAAATATGCAAGAAACTAGCTAACTATGGTTATTTATGCACGCAATAAACAGCTATGAAAGGCAAAGGAAATGTGCAATTGCCTGTGCATGTGCTTCTTCTGAAAATTGGGTTTCAGTGCTGTGTGGAAAAACAATTCTCTCTAGGCTCCTATTTATGGCAGGATGAAATTTTCAGTGAATTAAATCAAATTAAGAGCTATCCCTTTATGCTGAACGAAATGAATAGGAAATATATGTATTGATGCAGGGCACAGAATACATCCTCAGCCCGAAAGCTTTGGGTAACCCTGTTCTTTCCAAGGCCAGCTCTAGGTGTCACTGTGGGAGCTGAATGTAGTGCTCTTTCCCATCCAAGGATTTGTTCCATTTAAACTTCAACATCAAGAAAATGTCACCTTGGTGCTCCCTGCTCTTGGGAATTGCTTCTGTCACCGTTTTCATTTTAAAATAACACTGCATGTTACAAAGTTGTGTGAGCAGTTCTGAGAGATGCTGGGGGATCAATTTGGTCACCACTCTCTTCCATAAATAATTCAAGCTGAGCAGAGAAATTACAATGTGGCTAAGAAAGCTGTTCAGCTGCAGTTTGGATCCAATTACTGTAGGTATCAAGAACCCACACAGCAAATCACCTAATTCTATTAGAGCCAAAGCAAATCTGAACACTGGGAAGAAACTGGATAAAGCAATATCCAATTTCATCTAATGCATGCAAGCCTCTATATTTAATTGTCCTGCTTGCAAAAAATGTGTGAAGATGAGGCACTATGAAGGTTTCCATTGATTTTATACTTCTAACCTGGCATCTTTGCAGCTGCCTTAAAAAAATTAAAAACAAAAAGTAAAACAACAAAGATTGACCATAAGGAAAAAAAAGCAAACAAACTAGAAGATATGCAGGAATATGCAAAAGAATGTAACAGCCCTATAAATGTCCTTTGGTCAAATATATTACTCTTTATTAATCAGCTCACATGCTTTTGGATCCCTGCTGCTGCTGCTCTGCAGTAAAGCTGAAAACTGGCAGGTATTATTTTAAAATATGTATTTTTAAACACCCAAAGAATTTGCAACATAAGGTGAGAGATGTTTCACTGTATAATACAAAAAAAAAAAGGTATATTAACAATATGATCTTTCTTGCTTTGCAACCTGGCTGAAAGCTCCTGAATCCCCACAGAGGCAGACAGTGGATGCTACCAGCAAGACTCAGATCCTAGCATTTCCACATGTCCCCTTGCATTTCCATACACTTGAATTTACCCTAGGATTTATGTGTAGGAATCATTCCCTCTCAGTTCCCACAGTGACCAATAGCAGTACCAAATGTAGCTCATGTTTTAGTTTATCATTGATAGAAACCATGGCACTCTGTTGTTGTTTAGGGGCATAAGAGACCCTACTGTGCTCTGAAGAGCCTTGTTCAAACATTAACAGAGAGACATTCCCATAGGAAATTGCTAATAATGACCATAAATCTTCTTCCGTGGTCCTGTGGCCCTTTCCCCCCATTGATCTGAAAGCTCTATCACAGTCTTAATTAATGGAAACTTCACGACACATCTGTATGACACATTAGGTGAAACCATGGCCCCAGGGAATTATATGGCAAAACTTCCACTTACGTCACCAGGGTCAGGATTTCACTCTCATTTATTATGATAACCATTTTGCAGATAGGTTAACTGAAGCATAGAGAGGTTAAGCAACATGCCCAGAAGCACAAGCGAAGATCAAGCCCAGAAGGTCAAGTGAAGAGTGAGTACTAAACTATTATTTCTCACTGCTACCTCCCCTTTCTCCCACCAGCTTCCACGTCCCTACATCAGCTTTAACCATCCCACCTCTCTGCAGAAGTGACAGACTTCACAGCTCGAGTTTGCTGCAAACACTGCTCTCCTCCTGCACAGACAACACCGCTGAGCTCTGAAGCATTGAAGAGGTAAATAGTGATCGATACACTTAGCAGCCACGCAGCACAGAACACCGCTACGGCCGATGCATTCTGTGTAAACCTCAATAAATGAGTCAGGAGATGGTTTGGTTGAGCATCACTTCTGCACAGAGCTGGGGTCAACCTGGTCACTAGAGCTGGGTCAACCTGGTCACTGCCCAGAGCACTGCTCTCTGCGAGGGGCAGGGAAGGGCACAGCCTCCACCTTCTCTCCTCGATAGATGAGCAACGTTAACACACATGTTATAAAGTGCTGGCTCAATCCCCATTCATGCATGTCACCAATATTCCAGAAATTGACTGGCATTGAGAGGAGAGGTCAGGGAAGGTGAGAGCTATGTCAAGGAGAAGATCACTCGGGCCATGTCCCTACAGTGTCCTCGTTACCCTCCAGCGAAGACTGGAGGAGCATGGGCAGAGCCTGCTGCTACCTGTGGTGTCACACTGGAGCTAGAGAAGGGACAATACATGGAGTTCAAATACACCTGAGTTCCTCAATTAACCATTCTGAACCAAACTTTTGGGGACAGAAAACTCATCACAGGTTAATAAATGAGCCTGTGTTTGTCCTCTTCCATGAGCTAGGTGTCCACTAGACCCTTGAATCTGACATACAGGATGGCACCGGGGTACCAGAAACTGCTTTATCCCAAATCCTGCCTCAGCAGAGCTCAGAGTAGAGATCTGTGCCGAGTACAGCCAAGGGGCAGCTTGATCCACAGAGGTGAACCTCTTCTGTGACATCCTGCATTTTACACCCACTCTATCCAGATCAGCTGCATCAGCCCACTCTTGATGGCCAAGGATCTCCCTTACTCCTGCTCAGCAGCCACTGTGATTCACACGATGGAAAATGTAAACCTTAAGGCTGCTCGTGCTATTCTGGCACAGGCCATTTCCTGCTGAAGCCAGGGGAATTTTTGCCTTGCAGGGTTAAAGACCTGCTGACCTCATCCCGTGGTGCCAACACAACATCAGCAATTTTACAGAGCTCCTGCTATTTCATCGCTCTGAAACGGACTTTGCAACTTTGTGGTCAGTGCAAGTAACCTCATTTTCTGCCCAGCCGGCGGAAACCACTGGCTGTGATGCAGCTCTCTACCTCTGGAAACCATGGGGTGTGCATTTGTTCAGTATCCCACAGCTTTCCTTTCGGGTTGTATTTTTCTTTTTCCCTGCACAGCTACGTAGCTAAATTCCAAGAGACACACATTGTCATTAAACAGCCCTGGGAGAAAAGCCCTGACCTGTGCCACCTTGTTTAACCAGAGCCGAAGGTTGACATGGGCACATCCCCACTGTGGATTTACAAGCAGAACAAACAGAGCTGAACTCTGCTCGGTGGCGATGCCCAGGGAAGCTGCAGCTCCACAGAGCCTCGCGGCGCCGGATGCTCCGGCAGCCATCGCTGCAGGGCTGCAGGTCAGCCGCCTCCCTCCTTCCTCAGGAAGATGAGCGCTGCCAGACACAGCCTTTTAAATAACAATCAGCTAATAATACAAATCTAGCTCGTGCAAGATGCTATCTGCTTGTTGACATCCTTTTTTTCTGATTACAATATTAATTTTAAAGAACGGAACAGGGCACTTCCAGCCTGAATCGTGACTAAAAATCTCTAAAATGAATGGGGTTTGCCTTGCTGGCAGACTTTTCAATTATTCAGGTAATACAGAGCTGGCAATATCTCTTTATGTTTAGCAGGGAAAATGAGTGCAGAAGTCGGGAACCAATGTTGTAGGCACGTCAGAGAGAAGACATGCAAATTATTAATATTCAAACAGCAATGAGATCCTAAACAATGAGCAAATAATCATAAAAAATTATATATATCCGAACATACCAACACTGGTTATCTTTTGGGAGACCAGGTCTTGTAGTAAAGCCTCAATTGCAGGATTATGTCTGGAATACAACTCGTACCGATTAATGCCAATGTGGAATTTTAACCAGTTTGGGTAGGAGTCTATGGAGGTTTCTCCAGTTGGCAAAAATTCTTCATGATCTTCATTTTGCCTACCACCAAAAAAAAAAAGAACAACACAACAAAAACCCAAAAATGAGGAGAAAGAAATAATGTTACAGTTTGTAACAGGCATCAAGAAACAGGGCTTCAAAACCTGACAACTTGGAAAGGCAAAGCACTACGGAGGTGGGAGAAGTCCCCAGTTTGTCCCTGCTCAGGCTGCATGCCAGGAGCCTGCTCCCACCTGGGGCCAAGAGGGAGATCACCTCCACTCTTCACCCCTGATTTAAAGCCCATGGAAGTCAGGAATAAAATTCAGAGTGACCTCGCTGAGCATTAGCAGAGGCCTTTAATTAGCAGAAACACAGAACTATGAGTTTTACACTGTGTTTAGGTTGTGTATGTTGCACGTATCATATGTTGCACATATATGTTTGACCCAAACAACAGCATCCTGCTGAACCTTGATTTACCAGGGACCAGGGTCTGGAGAGTGCAGCAGTAACGTGACCTGTTGTACTCAATGCTCCCACTCTCTCTCCTTCTTTTTTAAATAGAATGAGCAGAGAAACTGGATCACTCTGAACTGGTTGCTGAATAACTCTGGGTGGTTTTGCCCCTTCCCTAGCAGTAGGATACTATTACAGAAAAGAATTGCTGAAATGACTTTAACTCATCAATTTCGTGTTAGTTCTGTGAACTTTGGCTGCAGCCACTAAGGAAAATATGTACAACAGGCAGCTACATTGTGGGTATCAATGATAATTCACTCTTCACCTACTGGGTACATGATCATGTATCTTCGATCCAGGAGTCCTCTGTGGTTTTAGTCATCTCCAGATGTTCATACATTTGTGACTCTTTTTTTTTCCCTGTTTTTTTCCTCGCAGAGAAATCAGAACTTTTCCAGTTATTTCACTTGACAGTCAGTTTTGATTACTAGATGGAAGGGGCCTGAACAATTCACACGCTCGTGGGGCGGAAATCAGAAATATTTATCCTCTCTTTCTAAAGGTTTAGATCATGCTGGCTGCTCTGCAGCTTGATCAGAGCTTTTGCACGGTACAATGCAGCTGTTTAAACATTACAATGTCAGTGTGTTTGGAAGAGGGTGCTGTTGTATTAGACAAGCCTTTTGATTTTTCAGTCATTGAGATTTCTCAGCATTTCTTACGAGCCAACAGGGCATACGATTCACAGAGGCAACTAACTGCTTTGAAGGCTGCAGAGCAGCAGAGGTGCTAGGACAAGGGGAATTAATTGAGGATGATAAATGTAGCACAGAGCAGACCCTGAAGATACCTGCTGGGCTGAATGCCTTTGTGATACTAGACCTTGCTTTTGAGAAAGTTAATGTATTACTGCCTGGTCTCACTGCTTAGCCCCTGCACCTCTGAGTGGGGGACAAGGAAGGTACTGGGGTGGGAGGTCACTGTGTGCTCACTCTTGCACAGTTCTTCTGGGGGCATTTGCCTCTGGCTGCAGCTGAAGATGGGGTATGGGGCATACAGACCCTTTGGCCTCTGTTACTATAGCCTTCTCGTGCTCCTGTGGTTATTCTGCATTTCATCACATTTTTGTGAAGGAACACAACCGGCCAAGCCTGTGTACGATTTCTTTCTCCTGGTGACACCGACCCGCTCTGTTTAACCCTCTGCCTGCCGCACTCCAGCCCTCGCATCACTTCTCCCGAACGCCCGGCTGAAAACCTACATTACCGAACGCCAGGCAGCGACCCAGGGCAGTGCCGTGCCACGTTTCCACATGGAGCCCAGCACCCCGCCGGGCCCCCCCACCCCCGGGGCACCCTGCACGCTGGGCCCCGAGCCCCGCCGAGCCAACCCGGGCCGGGTCCGCGGGTGCCCCCCCCGCCCCGGTACTCACCACTCGGGCTGCTCGGCCGCCCGGGGGTTGAACCTGATGTCGCTGTTGACATTGAAGAGGAGGTCGCCGTCGGCGAGCGGGGGCAGGGCGGCGCGGTAGAGCGGGTGCTGGAAGAGGGCGGCCAGCGGGGCGGCGGCGGCGGCGGCCGAGGGCGACTTGAGGAGCCCGTGTGGGGGGCGGATGGAGCTGACGGCCGAGAGGCCGGAACCGGGCAGGGAGGCGCTGGAGACGGCGGCGGGGGGCAGGATGGGGTGGTGGACGGGGT
>VZRW01004802.1:886103-937077 GCA_013398125.1 Aegotheles bennettii | reverse complement strand
GCTAATAAATTACCGGGGGAGGGAGGGGAGGCGGCGGGGTCGGTCGGGAGCGCTTTCGCGGAAAAAACCCGAGCGGGCGTGGGTCTTCCAGCCCCCCCCCGGGGCTTTGGCTTTCTCCGTTCGGATCGGGAAGCGAGCGATCAAGTCCATAAAGTTATCTCCATAGGCGCCGAGAAATAAACAGGCTAAAAACAGTAGGTCCTCATTTCTCAGTATCATCAAGAACTTAGGAGGAGGAGGGGAAAAAAAAAGGGAAAAATATTTAAAAAAGGACCACGGGACCGAGCCTTTAAAATCAATAGGAAAACAAAGCCAGCGGCATTACAATATATAAAGCCATCTGTTCACGATTTCTCTCTCTTTTATTACAGGGATCACAACAAATAGGGAAAGCTGGTTCTTGAAGAGAAACCGGCATCTGACACTAGCTCTGATTAAATAAAATTAAAAAAACAAAAACAACAGGGAGGAGGGGAAGGAAGAATAATATTAAGAAAACCTGTATGGCAAGGCGACAGAAGAAAAAAAATCATCCATAATATTTGGCTGTGCTGGAAACGCTGACTCCCTTCCTTTGAATTTGCCCAGTGATGCAGCAGAAGCGCTCTCCCGCTCGCTCTCGCTCCCTCTCGTCTCTCAGACTGTTTAAGAACATTGGCTGGAAAATAATTTTCTTAGAGCGGTTCCAGTTTCTTCATCCATCGCGTCCAGTGCTTGGGAGAGATTAATATGTTCAACTGAGATCAAGTCTGGGTGGCTGCTGTATCCAAGCTTTTGCTTTGGTTTAGGTTGGTTTTTTTGGGCTGCAAAACTGTCTGATGGCACAACTGCAACATAAAGGTTAAATATGGCACAGGAAAAAAAAGGCGGGGGGAGGATTAGAGAAAAGAAAGTAATATAAAACAGTAGAGGTTCTTTTTAGCAAAGAGGTCCCGTCTTTGATCTCTGCTGGGTCTTACAGATCTGCCTTTTAGAGAGGGAGAGAAAGGAAGAGAGAAGGGGGGAGAGAAGGGAAGAGGGGGAGAGATCTTTGGCAGGTGCAGAGTGAAAACCTCTTTCAGCTACGCTGAATTCTGGAGACTGGTTGGACTAGTAGCTCTGCAGCTCCAGCTTTCAGTGGGTGTGTTAAATATTATGAGCAAGCCATGATTCCTGCCTTCCTCACGTCATAGTTAGGAGATTGGCTAAATAAACGCTACAGTGATAGTAACAGGAAAACCTCAACCAAAAGCATTTTTTTTCCCTCTCCTCTCCTCCCTCATTCCCACCCCCCTTTTCATTCTACTGCAGCTCCAACTGGGGCAAGGAGAGGGCGTCTGTTCCACAAAGGTTTGCAAAATAATATTAAAAAAAAAAAATCATAATAAGGTGGTAGCAGAGAAGGGAATCTGCGCTAAGAGCACGGCGAGGTGTGCGGGGTCTGTGTGCCCCGGCTGGGAGCAGCGATTCTGCTCTGTCATTGCCTGGGCTGGGGAACGCCTGGCCGCCCGCTGCCCCTCGCCCCCAGCCCCTCGCCGGAGCAAGGTCAGCACAGAAAGCTGCGTGCTCCGCTTCCTCCGGAGGAACAGGCTTTATTTTTAATCCGAGATCCTGTGGGCTGTGATAATCCGTGAGTGTGCAGCGGGGTAATCTGCCCTCCCTTCTGCTGCCGTTAGCTCGCAGGCGGCTCTGTGGCTGGGTCGCCTAATGGCTAATGGAGCCGGTGGTCAGCACATGTTGTTGATGGTTGCCTAAGGTTGAGGGCAGTCTGGAGGAGGGGACAAGCCACTCCAGTGGTCTTCAGGTGATCAGGCAGGGATGTTCAGGGCTGCGGATTATATCTTTGGGAGAGGGCTCCCCTGGACTTTATAGTCATTGAGTGGGGCTGCAGCAGGAATGAGAAAGGTAATGTGCTTCTGCCTGTCACCCTTCCACAGAATCATCTCAACACTGATCATCCTGGCCCATTTTTCTTTCACGTGTTTCTTTGCCCTAAAAGTATTTTCCCCCCAGGCTTTGTCCAGTACTGTTCCCTCACAGGGAGCTTCTGTAGAGCCTTGTGCTCTGCACTGCCCTGAAACACATCCACTCAGAGTAACAGTGTCACCATGTATTGGACAAGGGAAGTCACTGCTTTTCCAACAGAAAAACAAAAGACTGAGAAATAAAAGAGCTGTCAGGGCCATGATCCTATGGAGTGCTCCATACCTTTATGGTATACCTACCATACGTACCCATATACAAGACTTGCTGTCTTTAGGGGGACCTCTTGGTACCAGGGTTCAGATATACAACTCACTGTAGATGCAGCACTTTGATTCCCATGGAAGCCATCATATCACCCTGGAGCTTTCAAGTACAGGTGTACTTGAATCATAGCAAAACATTTTGCTATGGAGCCAGAAGCAAGGCTTTCCATCTTTTTCCACTTCTTCCCCAAGATCAGCTCAGTCAAAGGCTGTCTGATTAGTTGGCTGTGAGGACTGTAACACTGGCTCCTCATGTGCCATTGCTTCCCACCACTGCTCAACAGCAGATCTGTATGGTTCTGCTTGGGAAGTTGAGTTCAGTTCACAAGTTAACTCTCTCTATGCAGTGAGCTAAGGTTCAGCTTATTTTAACCTAATTTAGGAAACTGGCATTTTAGGTCCATTAGGAAGAGCCTTGCTGTTTTGGTTCATCTGAGGAACCCACTGCTGCTGGAAGGGGATATGATATGTGGTGGGGATGCAGTAGGAATGGCATGTGGAAGACTATCTCTCTAGTTTGGGGTTTTTCTGCCTGCCTGTGGCTGCAGCCTTTCTCCCGCAGTGCTCCTGGTGCTCTCTCTTAGGGAAGTCAGCTGAGCTGGATTACCAATCAAGTCCAAGGAGACAAAGGAAGCAGGTGGAAGCTCGAGCCTCTGTCCCAGGGAGTGGGGTGATGGAGGTGAGAAGCCAAGGCCAGTGCTCCAGGAGGGGTGAGTGCAGGGTACACTGTTCTCTGTATCCATTGTATTCCCTTTGCTGTGGCTTTTTAAAGGGGTTTTAGGTGGGCTGCTTGTAGTGCTTCCTATAAGGGAATAAAAATAAGACCATTTTAGCATGGCACAATAGGGCTGGTAAATTGCAGGCTGTAGCTACAGGGATTATTTCTTTTTCTCTTAGTGTCTGACTGGCTGGAGCTGAAGGCTCTGATATTGGTTGGAGGATGAGCTTTAGCAGGTATGATGAAGAGAATGTTGAAAATTTACTTAAATGTGTTTTTGAAGTTAGAGTTGTTTGAATATATCTATTACTTTGCAGTAACAAACGTGTCAGACATGTCATAACTCCACATACAAGAGTAATATAATGAAAGTGAGATTAGCTTTGAAATATAACATAAGCAACTAAATGTAATTAATTATATGGTTTTCAAAAGGTAAAATAGCAGTATCATGAAGAAATAACTGGTTATTTGAAACAGTGTTTTCTTGTTTTCATCAGTATGACCCTTGGTGCATATTTGCTGTCTGTTAAGTATGGTTTCATCTAGACCGTGTCTGCTTGTGAACTGAATCTCCCTATCTCTCTTTCATGAGATTTTTTCTTCCTTGAGCCTTTCAAACATTTGAGTTTTAGCTGAAGATGGGAGACTGGTCGATGTAACCTATTCCCCTCTGTAACTGACATTTGTGGACAAGTTTTGCAAGGAACAAAGATCCTCAGAGATGGAGGAGAGCTGTCTTAACTCTGCATTTCTTCCCTCACCCTCTTTTTTGTTGTGGGATTCAGAACAACTGAGTCTGTCTCTTGAGAGATTATACTTGCTACTTTAGGGGAGTTTTTCTATAGTGTAAATAGCACCCATATGCTAGTGGAGTTAAGATGCTGAAAGAGCAAGTGTCACCAGCTGGAGAATCTCCTGTGATGATTTGCAGTGAAGTTCTGGTTCTATTGGCCTGCAGCTAATTGCTTTCAGGTGCCCATCAAGGGCAAGGGACACCTCACCCCAGTTTGCTAAATTAGTAACACCTGCTTTTACCAAGTCTGCTTAAACAAAAAAGCCCATGGGGGTCTTTCAATGCACCATTCTCAAGTACCCCTCATTGTCTGGTGGTTTAGGATGAAGAGTGCTGGTAACCTAGATGTGGGCAGCAAAGGAGGGCAACTCCAGCTGTGATCATCCCATGTACCTCCTGTGGGTCACTTGGGCTGGTGCCATTCTTATGTGGACAAGAAGATGTCTCTAAAGTCTGGTCCCAGCCTCCTCAAAGTCTTGGGAAACATCCTACAAGCTGGTTAACTTGAGCTGTGTTCAGTGTGAAGTTCTCTGTTCCTGTTGACAATCTGCAGGTATATTTTTCCTTAAATTACCTGATATCTTTCAGGCTTCAGCCTTTCCCAGTAGGGGTGAGCAGATGCTGTTACCTGAACCAGATTTTTCTTTTGTCTTTTTGTTCAGTGCAGTAAAGCAAGCTTTAAAGAAAAATAACATCAGATGATTCTTTGTTTCTGAACTTCAGTATCTACAAACATCTTTACCCACTGATATGGTCGTCTGTGGAATAAGATGCACTGGCTAGTTGGCAAACACTAGCAAGAGAGTAAGCTTGTGGCTTTGCTTTGGACTAAGGGGCAGTGTATTATTCTGTTTCCCAAGCCTTTCTTCCTCCATCCTGGATACTGCCTGTTAATGATCAGCACCAGTAGTATATTCCAGCCCCTCTGTGCCTCCTAGATGTGCTGATTGGTAAAGCAAGGGAATGAAGTCAAGACATAGCTAGCTTGTCCCTCTCTAGCATATCTCAACACCACACCATACTGGCCTCCCTGTTTTCCCATTGATCTTTCCCATAAATAAGTGTGAGAATACAACCCTGATCTTGTCTTAGAGGTGATGCACTTTGAGTGTGAGTGAAGGGGCTCCTCCTGCCTCTCATCCTCTGTTTAGCAACACTGAGTAAGTGACAATCTCACATTTGCATTCCTGTTGGTGGCCCCATGGGCCTGGCAGGGAGCCTGGTGTTTGGGCCGGGCTGGAGATGGGAACCTGAATATCTGCTGGGTTGGGAGGGCTGAGGTGGTTTGTGGTTAGAGGTGACAGATTGTAGATGCATGAAGCTGGTGAGATAAGTCAGGAGCTGGGCTGCAGGTCAGGATAGCCTGGAAATTAGACAACAGACACAAGATAAGGAGCTGGCAGGGCAGGCAGGCTCAGGGAGCAGGTCTAAGCTGACACACCAGAAGGTTGTGCTGCCATTCAAAGAGACCTTGATAGGCTGGAGAGTTGGGTGGGGAGAAACTTAATGAAATTCAACAAGGGCAAGTGCAGAGTTTTGCATCTGGGGAAGAACAACCCCATGCACCAGTACAGGCTGGGGGCTGACCTGCTGGAGAGCAGTGTAGGAGAAAGGGACCTGGGGGTCCTGGTGGACAGGAGGATGACCATGAGCCAGCAATGTGCCCTTGTGGCCAAGAAGGCAAATGGCATCCTGGGGTGCATTAGAAGGGGGGTGGTTAGTAGGTCAAGAGAGGTTCTCCTCCCCCTCTATTCTGCCCTAGTGAGGCCNGCCACAAAGATGATGAAGGGAGTGGAACATCTCCCTTATGAGGAAAGGCTGAGGGAGCTGGGTCTCTTTAGCTTGGAGAAAAGGAGACTGAGGGGTGACCTCATCCATGTTTACAAATATGTAAAGGGTGAGGGTCAGGATGGTGGAGCCAAGCTTTTTGCAGTGACGTCCAATGATAGGACAAGGGGCAATGGATGCAAACTGGAGCATAGGAGGTTCCATGTGAATATCAGGAAGAACTTTTTCACTGTGCGAGTGACGGAGCACTGGAACAGGCTGCCCAGAGAGGTTGTGGAGTCTCCTTCACTGGAGACATTCAAACCCCGCCTGGATGCGTTCCTGTGTGATGGACTCTAGGTGACCCTGCTCTGGCAGGGGGGTTGGACTAGATGATCCTTCGAGGTCCCTTCCAACCCTAGAATTCTGTGATTCTGTGAAGGGCTACCAAGGCTGGTCCAGCTTCTCAGGATGACCTCATTGCTGACTCTGGGTGAGTGTGAGGTTGGTGCAGGAGAGGTTTTGTGCTTGTGCTGAGGTCTGGGATGTGTTGACCCACACCCAGTAAGGAATGGTTCCCTTTTCCTGCTGCAAGGGAAGAAAGGGGGATTTGTACCCAGCCAGCTGTATTTCGACTCTACCTCCCTATGTACCTTGATGCTCTTCCCCTTCACTTTCAGTGCAGCATTTAAATGCCAGTTACCTCCCTCTGGTTTCAAACACTTGCCTTCAAGACTTGGGAAAACAAAAATTTTGGTGTCAGTTGTTCAACTTTATCTTCACACAAGCTTTTAGCCACAGATCTGGTGTGTATAGAGCCATAGGGTCTTTGTAATAATTTCTGATTTGGTTAGTTTCAGAAGTTAGTTGTTTATTATTTTACTTTCTAAGGTCTTGGGCTCAGTAAGAAAATGTAAATATTTCTCCTTATGTAAACTGTGCCTTTATATGGAATTCCAGTACGTGGTCAACAGCTTTTCACTTCTGTTGTGCTGTGTGTTGGACCAATATTACCACTATAGTTGCTAGCATTATGTAAGCAAGGAAATAATAAGTTCTTAATAGAATATTATGACATTAATAAGTTATTGCATACAGCTAATTTCAATAATTTCTGTGAAATCAAGTCCCTTACATTGACTCTATTTTCTTTTTTGAATTAAAATATCTTTCCTCTGTTTTCCTGGAAGCATTTGAATGTTATTGGAAATTTCACATTGAATTACTGCCATCACAAGCCAAGATTGCTTTGGATCTAACTGCCTTTTAAACTCGATATTACAGATTAACACTAAGCACTTTTTTTGCATGTTCTACCTTTGCTTTTATTTAATAATACAATCAAGATTTCAGGAATGTTTGTTATATATCCTGCCATTTCTTCATTGTTTCATGCATGAATTAGTAGCTTATCTGCTGGTGAATTCTGTGTAGATGTTTATTTTCCCTATTTCTGTCTGCTTGCCTCACTGAGCAGTGACAATGGTCAGTGTATGTGATAATGTATTCAGGTAAATAAATGAAGCATGGTTTTGGGTGAATAAACATACCCAGCTATTATTTTCTGATATAACAGTTTACAGCCTTCTGATGAAAAGCTTGAATGCAGCAGGGCAAACTGGAAGTCAGGCCTGATTGCACATTTTCAATCAACGTAATATTTTTATTGTTACTTCTAATGGAAAAATGGATTTTCCTGTCTGAAAACCTCTATCTATGATGCTGGAAGTCCTGAGGGCATCACATGCCTTTCCTGGCCCCTGCAGTGATGCTGCCTAGGGTGCTCTTTCTGATCTCTTTCCTCCCTCTGAAGATTTATGTGTTGACCCAGTTTATTGGTGCTTTGCCTTATAAACACAGATCACACTGGCAATCTGATGGGTACTGCATATTCACCTCCCACACTGAGAGTCACCTTTTTACCTAAGGAATATGCTTGGTACTTAACAGAAGGCAATTCCATAAGCTTGACTTCAAACAGGTATCACTGATCCTTCCTACACCAACAAGAAGCTGACTATGAAGTGGTGGGTTAATACACGTTTCTAAAAAAAATAAAGCAAACCAGTGTTGTCTTAGTTGCCTTCCAGCCCAGGATTATGTTAGCTACGTGATATTTTTGGACAAATCTTGACCAAATCTCCTACCTCAACAGGCAGTGTGGCCAGCCATTCCTTCCTGTAATGGTTTTGTTAGGTTTGACTGGTGGGGCATTGAGCTGCAAGCTTGAGCTAAATAGTGATGAAGGGAGGGATGTGATTGGCTTCACTTGTCACCAGCTTTGCTGGCTGGTACTGTCAAATCATCAGTGCTGGGCAAAGGGTAGCTTGTCCTGGAAATGCATCACCAGTGTCAACTAATTTCTGAAAGCCAAAGCTTCCAGCTTCAGCCTTTTGCTTTGTGTTCCCATTCTTTAATTTGGGATACAATATTCTGAATGATCCAAAAACCCAGGGATTGCTTGAAAAACCTGTTGAAAGCAGAGAACTCATTATGAAATTAAGACAATGAAAGGGAAGGCTTTTCCCTGCCTGTTTATTACTCCTCAGCTGTTGCTGTTGCAGATCAAGGGTTAGCTCCTCACTGGTATCAGCTGGCCTTGGTTCCAGTGAAATGCCATCTAATTATATCAGCTGAAGATCTGGTCCACAATGCTTAATTCTTCCACTGGCTGGAACAAAGAGCTGCCTGGCAATGCAAGAACAAAACCTGTTATTGTTGGTGCTGGAGCAATGGGATTGGCCTGTGGAGGAATTACATTTGCTCTAGTCATTCAAGTGGAGTAGTAGCTACATTACTGAGGGGTTGAAAAAATGCTTTCTGAAGTGGTAGGATGTCATAAAGAAAATTAGCTGTTAGGGGAGGGTGTGTTCTTATCTAAAAATGATTATTTAAACTAAGTCAAAACAAATTATCTTGATGTGCATGACATAAGAGCATTCACTACTCGAGTTATAATAATTTCATCTTCCTATAATAACTGATTCTTTTAAAAAGAGTTGTGATTAAATAACATGTATTCCTTGTGGACTTTCTGAGTTCAGGTAATAGTGCATGAATCTTTTTAAAGTGTATAAAACATGGCTTGCTAAATTACACATAAAATCATTTTGCAGATTCATTGAAGTTGATGGAGGTATGTGATTTATGCCTAGAGAAAATGTGTCCTGATGCTAAAACAAGATGTAGCCACACATGCACGCAGGAAGCTTCTGCATGCTGCAGTGTGCTGTTGCACACAGACCCATTTGAGAGCATACAAATACATGAATACATGCACACATGAACAGTTTAATTGTATACTGAAGTAGCTCTTGTGGGAATTCTTTTTTTGTTGCTGTCTAATTTTGATTTGTATGGGTGTTTTGACTTCTTAACTTGAGTTTTTTTCCTCTTGGCTGGCTAAATTTTCTATCAGATAATTTTAAAAAAAACTGAGGAAGTAAGAGAGCAAACCACAAAGACATTTTAAGCATGCCACAGCCTGAAATAGGAATTAAAATACTAATAAAAAACCCTCACGGGAGAGCCTTACAACTAGGCAGTATAACCTAACAGGCTGCAAATTACCGTGGCCCCAGGAGACACCAGGACTTTTCCCAGTTTGGGTGTTCCCTGGCTATGTGATGCTGGAAAGTTGCTTCAGTTTCCATGTCTGAGAAGAAGGATACCCTAGAGCATTTTGAGATCTATTAATAAAAGACACTACAGAACAGAGACTATGATACTTTAGGTCTTGCTTATTTGGAGAGTAATTCCTACTCCTGACTTTAACCCCACAAGAAATACGAACTCTCAAGAAGATCCTATATAGGAAGGTCTGAAACACTGGGACTTCAGGTGAGTTCCTTGACTCACAAAATCCCTTAAACCAAGTAGTGTCCTTAGGGGGATATGATTGCTTATATACATAAGGACAGTGTGATGTGACTGGAAGTGCAAAGCACAGTGAGTCTCTGATGAGAGAGGCTTGTGAGAACACCTTGCACCACCTCTTTTCCTCAGTCCCCTCTGTTTTCCTGCTCTCCTGTGGTTTGCTTTTTTCTTTCATCCTGCCTTTAAAGGTTTTTCTTCAACACTGTTCAGACACAATCACAGATCTGCTTTTGGTGACTTTAATAAAGACACTGAAAACTGACCATGGGGGATTCCTGTACAATACTTGTCACTTAAACTCCAAACAAATCCCTCTTATCCCAGCAGTTGATATATTTGTTGTGTGATCCAGCCTTGCCATAGAGCTCACTGCAAGCTTAGAGAAAAGCATCTGAAAGGCAGGTGCCTGCAAAGGGTGCTGGAGTTTCTAGCAGCCCTTTTTCATTCCCACCTTCTGAATTGTTGCTCAGTAGGTCATAGTAAAAACATAATTTTGTGAAAATGTACATCCTCCATGTTCCTACTCCCTAACAAATATGTATTTTTTTATTATTACCTTGGTGTGAGGTTTCTTTCTAATGAATCCCCACTTGTCCTGTGGTCTGGGCTCCTCCTTGCCTGATTCTGCCAGAATGTCCCAGTGCTGCTGTAACACTGCCAAGGCAGCAGCTCTAATCCCAGCCTGCTACATACCCTTGATGTCTAAATTAAACCATTCTAGCCTGAGTTAAGGTGGACTCAGGGCTGACTTGGCCTTTCCCTTGATGAAGATGATGGGAGTCTGCTGATGACTTGCCAGGGAAGGTAATGAGTCTCTTCCCTCCCTTCCCATTAGCAGGATGGAGTTTCTAGGAAATATTTTGTCTTCAGTGATTTCCACTCTTTTGGTCCTAAATTTGTCTTTGTTTCCCTAAGGGTTTTTTCACACTGTCTCACTTTCTTGGGTTGTTTCTATTGATATGTTGCAATAGTAAAGTCTAGAGATTAAATTGGGTTATTTTGCATTTGCTGTTGGAGGTGGGAGGATGTGTGTAGCCTGCATGGTAAAGCAGCCTTGTTGTTAATGAAGAGGGTTGATCTGTGAGTAAGAGAGCGTGTCAGAATGCTGGGGGCAGGTTTATTTTCTGGCTCTTATTTCTTGTCAGGTCTTGGGATTCTCTAAGGGATGGGTTCAAACACTTGAGGCAGCTTGGGTGCCTGAGCTGGAAGCATAATTGCCATAGACTCCCTTGTAAGTCAGACCTAATTGCCTTTGGTGTTGTCAGTTGAGAGAGTAACACAGATTTCCATATATAGGTTGGAGTAATAAGGCTTGATTTATCTACTGTCTTTTCAGAGGGGGAATACTTTGAGGCAGGGCCTATCTTTTACTCTGTGTTTGTACAGTGCCTCCAGCAAGAGAGCAGTGTCCTCGGGTGGAATGCAGGTTGGAAGCAGGATGGGGGTAGTATATATGCACAGTGGTGGTAATCCAGTGGTGAAAGCAGTTGCTCACTTACCTTCTCTGCTGGAAGATAAAAACTTTGGGCAGTTGCCAAGAAATGTGTCAAGGTTATATCTGTCGGGTGGGCTGCAAACATGAATGTCAGACACGCAAAATGAAAGTGGTTTTGAGTGCAGGCTTTTTCCTTCTCTGGTTCTTTGAAGATTGAGGTAACTTAAAAAGCAGAAAAAAAAAAAGGTTTCCATGGAAATTTTTGAAACCAAAGTAGTGAATATTAGTGTGCACTCTGTTCTGTGTTGTTCTCAGCTGATAGAAGTCACAGTGTAAATGGACCTAACTGCTGAGTGACCTTTGACAAAACTGGAGAGGAAGCCTTTGTTGTTGTTATCAGTGATGGTGATTTCTTTTTCTCAAGGTAAGAAGTCTTTTTCAGTGAAGTGATTCACTGGTTTTAACTGAAACTTTGAGACAGGGACATGGTGACAAGATAGAGATTGCAGTGAGTAACAAGGCTCAGTCAATTATTGACTAGCCCATCTCAGCACTGTTTTCTTTGCTGACAAAATACCGCGACCTTTGCATACAGAGCTGAGCCTGCAGGAGCCAAGCATTGACCATTCTGGGTGTCACTGTGAGAAACAAACATTTTCTTGTTATGAAGTGAATTGAATTCTCTCCTTACAAAGCTTTTCCTATTATCTTTTAGATTAGTGTTCCGTACATGGCTGTCTGTTCTGATTTCTGTCCTTTCTTATAGGAAAACATGCAGAATAGGTACAACCTGTGCAGTAGCTGTTGTCTTGTAAAATATTTCAGAAGCCCAAGTAAAGCTAGCTAGAGCTGGGCTAGTGTGACCCAAAGCTCAGCTGGGGTCCCTTAGGTATTATTGCCATACATACAAATGCTAATATGGTGACTTACATAAATATGGATCCAGCTTCAAATGGCACATCTGCTATTTCTACTGGAGCTAATAGTTTCAAGAGCATAAAGGCTTTGTAGTAACAGTGGCTGCTGAAGATCATCTAAGCTCGTGTTTTGCTGTGTGAAGGTATGCATCTCCCTCTCTCCAACTGTCTTCAAATATAGATTGTGCCCTTCTGGAAGGCTAGTCAGGGCACAGGGGCTGGGCTTCTTTGCCTTTTGCATAGGTGTTACTCCTTTCAGCACTGAGGCAATGAGAAAACTCTGAAGAAGGGCTTATACTTGGGAACCCCAATGGTGTAGTGTCATGCCCATGGAGCTCCTTGCCTTGATGTGATGCAGAAGAGGCTGTTACAGTTGGATCATTTCCCCTCAGCTTGAGGTGATAACAAAACCTGGCTATCCTCACTCAGTTGCTTGCTGAAGTCAAGAGAAGCTCTGAACATGGACCTTCAGCTTGGCAGTTTGGTATTTGAGGGCAATTCAATCTGAACAGATTGAATAGAAAGACTGGTGAAGCCCTTGTCCATAATACCACCACTGGGAGTAAGAGGGTGCTCAGCTCACTAATGGTCAGCACTTTGCTGGACTAAGTTCTCCAAGGCCCTCATTCGGATTATTGGAGACCTTCATATAGTGTAAGGCCACAAAGATTTTTTGCTTGTTAACTATAAGGTTCACTTTAGAATTCCAGTCTACAAATGAAAATGAGTAGGTAAGTCAAGTGCTAGGGGTAATAAAGTGAAAATTAGTATTTCTATTTCAATAAGATGTGGAGAGATGTAATGAGATTTCTGGTATGAATTCTCTATGCCACAGATAACAAAGCCAGAAAGAAAAATAAAAATTGCATGAAGAGCAAAGTAGCAAATCCAAAAATGCTTCAAAGACAGCACATTGAAACTGGTAGGGTTTATAAAAAAGCTTTTGTAAAGAAACTTTAAAAGGATAAACATCAAAAGAAGAACAAAAGAAAATAGGGACAAATAAATTAAAGAAAAAATTATGAAGAAAAAGAACAAAATATACAGAAGGACTGAAAATGAAGGACATAAAGGAATAATGGAACATGGGGAAAAGAGTGAGATGCAGCTCTGAGTATCACTTGCATAGGTGCTCACAGTCCAATATGAACACTTGCTTCACACTTCCTATTCATTTATTTGTTTTACTGTTCTTCAACCCAGAGAAGATAATTATAGGTTCCTTCTAATAACACAGATAGGCTGTGCCTTCTACCTTTAATCTTCAGGAATAACACAGCAATAGCACTGTGTGAATCAAGAACTTGGGTGCTTTGATTTGTACCACTAGTGGTGGGAAAAGTGGACAGGTGGGGATGCAAATGGCAAAGGGAAGAGCACTAGTATGTGCTTGAGTTTGGGTAAGACTTATAACAGTAGGGTGAAGGCTGAGGGAGGGTGGGGAGGAGGCTGCTTTCCCTAGGAACTCTTTGATGGAGGTCTGTCAATGCATGGCTTGTCCCATCTACCACTTACAGAGAGGTGCAGAATAACATAGGAAGTTCTACTGCCAAAAGTCCATAGGGTTACTTTATGCACCAAGGAATATGCTATTTCCCAGCATCTTGGCATATAGCTGTTACCTGAAAACTTGATGTGGAGATAAGTATGTAAATTAGGGCCAAAAGGTCCTGCTGTGCAGCTGTTCCAAATATGCTCCCCTTGCACTGGTGCTCAGGGCACAGTGATGGCAGCGCTGGGGTAAGGGCTGAGGCTTGCTGTGGGTATATGGTGTGTAACAGATGCCCAAGCACACTCCAGGGTGAACCCATTACAGAGGCAGCACAAAAGTCACAGAGCTTATAGCTCAATTTCCCACCTGCTTTTGTGTTACAAACCTGTGGCAAAATGGGAGTGAAATAGCCAATAGATCTCACGAGTCCAGCCAGATCTGAACTGTTTTCCTTGTGAAGGACTTAAGACAAACCAGCTGAAGTCCCCTTTCCCCCCACACTTACCCCAGCATTTTAGTTTAGTCTCAGAGGGAGACTTGGCATTGCTGCAAAACAGTTCAGGAGGGGTATGAATGCTGGAAGGCACTGAAATACAAATAGCTTTACCCTGGAGGAAAATATTGACAGTTTGTATGCCCCTGTAGCCTCTTTTCTGCCATTAAATTTATAGAGGCTGTGTTCTGATGCAGCAGCACTTTCTCATCTGCTCCTTCATTGCAGTGGCAGCAAGAAATGGGTGAAGACTGCAAATGCACTCCTGTTTGTACCCCACAGTAAGTGCCATCTAAAATAATTTAGTTCTTCACTTACAGGCACCTGACAACTAGAAAGGCTGAGAAACATAAGAAAAGGAGAGCGAGGAGGAAAAAAGGGACTGAGGCTTGGAGAGGTGAGAGACACAGCAGTGGCAATCGCTTCTGAAGTCCTTTAATAGAAAGGTCTGTGGAAAATGTTCTCCTTTTCTTTGCTCTCAAGACCCCAGCATTCAAAGGGCAGGCAGGGACTGCGATTGCTGCCAGCCAGATCCTCCAGAAGTGCTATTCTTTTGACTTGGGCAAGCTAAGGCCAGTAGTGGGAAAACTTGCCCTGGGTGCTGCATATGCACATTTGCATTCTTGAAACCCAAGCTGAACTCTTATTTAGTCTTTCTGAGTCATGATTAAAAAAAATGCAGGGATCACAGTTGTGGAGAAAAGCAGCAGAAACAGCTTTCTGGCACAAACATGCAAACCATATTTCTCAAACAATAATTTCCCATGGAAGTTTAACCTCTGAAGGGCACTAAAGTTAAATTGAACTGTAGGTTTTGTAACGAGATGGTATTGTCAATCTGGCAAGTCTGACAGCCATAGAGTGGTAACACAATATGAAATAGATGGTACACCCATCTTTAGAGCAAAAAACAAGGAGCTTTTCCCAGAGTCTGCACTAATGTTGCCATCCCTTGTGTGACTATGGCCATGTCACTTAATTTCATTGCATCATCTGAAAATGGGTGTGAAATTATTACCATATGCAGGCAGCGTATAAAGGCCAGGGGAATAAATCATAGTGAGAGCAGATCACATTGTCCTTAAAGAGGAAAAACTTGAGATTGTGCACGTCTGAAAATACTCTGCCTTCTCATCTGCACAGTGGGTGAGTGGGCACATCGTGAGTGCTTACCTTGGGGTGAGAGGGACCTTGGTAGCATCATGGCCTGCCACAGAAGGTAGATGAGTTTTGTAACCCACCCTGTTGAGGACTGTCCCCTAATTGCAATGGACTGGGACCTACATGTGCTGAGGGCTGGCTGTGGCTGGTGTGGTGTGGCCAGCCAGATGTGCCTTTGCTAATAATAACAGAATTGCCTTATGAGCAGAGCTCCATCTGGGTTGCTTGCGTAAGCTGCGGGGCATCAGCTCCTCTTCTCCTGGGCAGGTTATGTAATCGCATCAGAAATCAAATACACAATTTGGATTTTACCTTTTCTGAACATCTGGCTGTTCGTGGTTTAGGCCTGCTTATTTTGTAAGAATCCCAGTTAGGAATAGGTCTCTGCGCATGCAGACATGAAAGACAAGTGCTGAAAGGTTGCCAAGACAATGACCTTGGAATTAATTTTCAAATTCAAGTGAATATCTATTTTCTCCACTCAGTTCAAAGTTCCAGTAAGAGCAGTGTTGTGGTGTGTTGACTCATCTAGTCCTAATTCAGCACTTGTTTGAAAGAGTCACTCTTTCCTCTAATGCTGGGTTGCCACCTTTGGAATCAGCAGAGGAGGGCACGGGAGCCCTGCAAGGAGTCAGGATGTGACCTCAGGCTGGTGGTGTCTATGAAAAGAGTCCAGTTGACTTCAGCAGGCTTTTGAGCAAGCTCATAAAAGCCTGCTGGCAAGGCACTCTGCGGTGTCCTCGCAGCGTTTTAATTTCCTCCCTTTGCTGGTCTCAGATAGTCTGAACCTCCTGACCTTTGGTGCATGCTGATTATCTTCTGTTTTTCACCAGGGAAGCAAAACCCAGGACAAGTTTTGCTGGAGAATTGTCAGAGAAGTGATTGCAGCTTTTAATTTGCTTGACTTACTGGCTGAGGTCCATGCTGGCAGATATTTCAGTATTTCGTTATTGTTGGAGGCTTTTCTCTATGTGTGTTCTTTAAAGCTATGTTCAAGGTATCTGGTACACCCTGGTCTGCATTCCTTTTGCAGCCAGCTTCAGGATCCTTTTCTCAAGTGAAGTCAATGGGATTGTGTGTCACAGCAGCATGTAAACATCAAGAAAGGTTTCATGGCCTTGTTCTTAATGTTTTTAAGCCCAGGAATTTTTAGGAAACGAGAAGATAAGTATGATAGTCTGTTTCTTCAAAGCCCCCCCCAGCATTTTTAACTGCACTTCTAATTATCATAGCAGATAATAAATACAATACATGCACCCATGCACATAAAACAGCGTTATTTTGTGCTTAGTCCATGTGTTTCATGTAGAAATCTGGATGACAGCCAGATCAGTAAATGACTCTGATTTTTAATGGAAATCAAAAGCAAAACAGATGTACTGTATACTGAAAAGAGTTAAAAATAACTGTTTGCAATCTCTATGCTTGCCTTTACATAAAATACATAATATACAGAGCAGTGGTTGTTTAGTGTATGGGGACTAACATTTCTGAGTTTGCCAGGTTTATGCAGGGGGGCCTTGAAGTTAATGACAAATTTAATAGACAGAATTTCTGCTAACATTTTAAGCACTCTCTGTTCAAACCCCCTGACTGCTATGAGCTGTGAAAATCTTTATGACCACTTGCATGTTACAGTAACTTTTGTGAAAAGATGTGCAAATGCATAATAGATGTTAGTTCCCATCCCTGTCCTGCTGGGGACCTGAGTATCTTTATTTGCTTTGTATCAGTAAATTGAGAAGTTAATTCTGTGTCACATGGCAAACTTTCTTAATGCTGGTGCCTCTTTCTTATGACTGGTACCAATTCTTTCTCATCACAAATCAGAATAACAAGTTCAGCATTACATGGAGGATTGGCTGCATCTGGCAAAACTGGCTTAATTCCAACGTGCTGTGTAACTCCAGACTGACTGCAATCCTTGTGAGAAAAGGATTTGTCTTTAAGAGTTAATTTAAGCACTGTCCCAATGTGTACATCTTCCAGTGTGCTTGGCTTCATTGCAGCTGTCAAATGATTAGTGGTTCTTTATGTAAATCACTTTGATAATACACATTTGTAAGCTGGTGTAAAGATAACAGTTTCTGCCTTTATGAATGTTATATAGTGGAGGAGCTTCATCTTTGGGTCATGCTTATGTTTTAATGCTCATCAGTTTTAAATAGCCTCCTGGTAAGATAGTCTGCATAGACACAGGAACAATTTTTAGGGAACAGTTAACCAAACTACTTGAAAGGCTGATTTAAAAAAAAAAACACAGAATTTTACCTATTTCTGCCAAACTCTGTACGGTACATTTTTTTATTCAATCTGTTGCTTTTATTTAAAAACTTGTTTTCTTAGAGTGCTAAAAAAAGACCTTTGAAACACCATGAGTATAGTAATGAGTTATGCTCAAGAAACCAATATTATATCTTTCATCATTTGTCTGGTATCCTTGCCAAACTTCTAATTTAGCAGTGTACAGTAGTACACCAAAGTGAGTCATGAATTCTTCAGTATAATTACCACGCAGTGCAAAACCAAGGCTACAGAAGTCTGAACCTTTTCCTGTCTCGTTTTTCCCTTCTACTTGCTCTTCAAATACCATATGCTTTGCAGGGAAGCTGTGCATTGCATCACAGCTTCAACGCTGTTCTGAGCATATATGATTAAAAACTAAATTTTGAGTTAATAACAAAGTCCTTTTCTGTGGGGTAGGCACACAAGAGAAATGGGTTGGGATTTTTTTTGCAGCTGGAATGTGTTTTAGGGAAAACACCCTGGTAGATACAATGACTGCAGAGTTGTAAGACTTGATGTGAAATCTGAGTAAATGCTGAGATAGTCTTGTTGACATTTTAAAATAATTTTTTTCTTGAATTGTTTTTTATATCCTCATATTTGCCTTGTCCATGTGTTTTAGAAAGTGATCCTTGCACATGAGGTAGTTGTAAAGGGCAGAGCAATTGGAAAGCTCATGCGTTCAAGGTCCAACCCCATGAATAAATCAAACACAGAAGGGTCCCAATGACTTTGTGTATTGTCAATGAGATATGAATGTGCACCTGCAAGCTGGAGCTTCAGAACTGCTGCTGTATCCAAACTCATCTGCATTTGGGTGCATTCATTGAGGATCACTATTTTTTACAAAATTCTTTACGAATTTACTAACAAGTGAAGTTTTTCTGAAGGAAGACTAAAGTTTGATGTCAGGGTTTGTAGGTAAGATCCTTTAGTAAATCCTCTGATACAGCTGAAATCCATTCTGTATGTTGTCTGGTTTTAGAAGGCAAATATTTATCTTTCAAGTTGGTTTTCAAATTTGACATCTTCCAAGTTGCTGAACATGGCTACTTTCAACAAGACTCTGTAGTGGGTGAGAACTTAGAAAGCCAACACAACTTCAGTACTGGGGAGATTTAAGTTTCTTAGATTGTGCGTGAAGATGAATCCTGTTGGCAGTCATGCTAACTTAAATGTGTTATGTTAAATAATACCTCTATTTGGATTACTCCTGCTTCCCTGTCTGTGCTATGGGATGATTGCAGCACAGGTATTACTGGTACTGAGACTTGGGGGATTTCACTTCTTTCAACAACAGCAAGTATGGTCAATGTTCAGTGGCACATTGTTTCTGGGTGTTGCAAGAAGCTGCTTCCTGAGCTCTAAATTTGCTTCCTGCATAAGGCACAGGAAAATGTGGTTGTGTTTCTGAAAGCATAGTTACATCTTGGAGAGGTGCTACAGAAATACTGCCATTTCAAGGTCCAACTACATGACTCTGCCACCTCCTTCATATTTCCCTATTTTATAGGGAAATGTGCCTTCCAGACATAGGCCTGTTCAGCAGTTATAGATGATAAAAAAATACTATCTTCTAATTGTGACCATAGAAAAATGTAGTGACAAAAGTTGCTACAAACTCCCCTTGCTTTTCTGGAAACTTTTCCCCTTTTTCCCAATTACTGTTTTGGTAGCCGTAAGTTTTTCCTGGCTTGTGGCTCAGCCCGGCACTTGTTTCATGCTTGGATAAAGGCAGTTAAAGTGGAGGGCTTGCTCATGTGAGTGGTGTCATACAGATACAGGAACACGTGTGCTTTGCTGTCACCATGCTCTGCCCACACTAATAACAAAGCTTTCAACCACCCTTTTTCAGTAATAGCATTAATTAAACTCAGTAGGCTAATAAATCCCCAGATTTGTCATTTCTTTCCCTTTTGTAACTGTTTATAGAAATATACTATGGTGACGAGTTTATTCTGCATCCATGCTGAATTGGATGTCTTGGGTTTTTTCACTGAAATGGACTATTTCAGAACTGCAGTGTTGCTGTTGTAGGAACTTGGAGAGAGGTGAGACTGCCTAAGCTAATGGGGTCGTTATTTACACACTATTCATTTAGTTGGAAGTTGAATAATGAGTTAATATTTAAGGAGTATTGTTCTTCAGTTTGTTAGGTTTGTCCATTGTGGTTTGCTCTCTTCAGTTGCTGCAGCACCAGTAGTGTTTCTCATATACCCCTTATTAATTTTTGTGTAGTTCCACAGCTATGAATAAAGGGTTCCAAATCCAGGAAGGGTTCCAAAGCACGAGTAAAAAACACTTCCTAAGAGTTCACAGCCTAAGTGTGAGTATACATCAAAAGGAGATAACGGCAAATGATAGAACATACTTGATATGGAAGACAACATAGTTACAAGTAATCATCTGGGGGGAACAAATCAATTGTTTCAATAAGAGTGTGTTGGATGGAAAACTTAGACAAGAGTTGCTGAGGAAGGGTTTATACCAGAGATAAGGCATGGTGGATCAGATCCAGCAGGACACTTCAGGCACTGGCACAGCACAAGCAAGGCCTGTCCTACTCGCTGTGATTATAATAGCTGCCTTGGAGAGACGGGTTCAGTCTAAATGCTGCATTACTCTGATTTTTGTCAATTAAAGTCTCATGCAATTAGATGTAGCCCTTGTTCTGTGTACTTGACACTGCAAGATGCTGAGGAGACTGGCCCTGAGCCAACAAAGCACTTAAGTGTTTCCATTAGCTTAAATGGCACTACCTGTATGCTTAAAATTAAGCATGCACTTAAGTGCTTTGCTGGGTTGGTGCCAGTGTGTGCAATGAGTGGCAAGATCAGATTTGTAGGCATCACCAGAGTCTTGCTTTGGTTTCTGCATGCAGGAGGTCTGTATGGTTTCATTTATTGCCTCCTTTGGCTTGTTCTTCAAGTTGTGATTTTGATAAAGATAAGTGGTGACACTAAATAAATCGCCCCCAAAAAGTGCTGCTCTCACAGAATTTTTACAATGCATGCTATCAGAAACTGTTCACCCAGAGTAATGTCAAACTAAGCCATTCTGGTTAACAATACTGAAGTGTCTGAGGCAGTTAAATACACAGGCTGATGCCTTGTGACCTATGAATGCTGTTTGGGAGCAGTTGAAGAGTATTATTTTAAATGGCTGTTCTTGACTGAATGAAGGCTGCGTAGCCAGATGCCTAATGACATTCTTGGATTAAATGGAGCTATAGTCTATGCAATTATGGCAAAACTATCATAAAATATTATAATTATTACTTGGTTTATATACTCTTCTTAAAACAAACCCAAAGGCACTCTTAATTCAGAAGTAAGCACAGGCACTAAGTCTGGAAAGTTAGAGGTCATACAGGTGCAAAAGTCTATGGAGAAATTTGAAATTCTTTACCTTAAATTAAAGAAAATGGGCTTGGAAGGGACCTCGGGAGGTCATTTGGTTCATCTGTCTCTTTAAACCACTAGCATCATATATTCCCCAGTCTCCCTAGGCTATCTGTTCCAGGGCATAAGTCTTTACCATTAGAAAGTATTTCCTGATGTCCGAATCGAATTTCTCAAGCTATTTTCTCATTTCTCGTCTAACCTACCATCCACATGAAGAATGGATTATTCCCTTCCCATCTGCAGCATCCTTTTGTAGTAGTCTCAGGGCAGTACAGAGCTACTGTTTCTCCATGGGCACCTCCCTTACTGCATATTTTGCAAATTTTTTCACTCCCCTCACTTCCATCACTCTAGGATCTTGCTCCAGACAACAACCTGTGAGGGAATTAAGAAGTGAGCTGAGACTTCGCTCCTAGGATTTTAAGCAATGAGGAAGTCTGGTGGCTAGGAGAAATTCTGTGTATCTGCCTTGCCATATCTCAGAGTATCAGTGTGTCAAGTCCCAGTATACAGTCTTACACGTATGACTATTGAGATGGCTTTTTTCATTAAAGAAGCATTTATTTATCAAACTTCTAATAAGTTATAGAGGAGACAAAGGTGCTGTCAGATGCAGCCATTGCTGAAAGGTCTGTTTTTCCTGGGAAGCTGGGTGGTGGATTTGTGTTCTTGCTCTTTGTGTGACTGTTGACTTGCTCCTCACAAAGGAGCCTCAGTTCTGATGCTGAATTTTGGTTCTGTTGGGTGGCAAACAAAAGGCTAAGAATGAGGCAGTTTACAAGCCACGCTGCAATTTCTGCAAGCCTTGGCTGTTCAGCCCTTCAGAAGAGCTGAAAAGGGAAGCATCTCCTGAAAGTCCTCTGCACTGGTTTAGTTCAAATCCAAGAAAGCCCATTCCAGGCTTTCAGTTACTTTCCAGTGATTGATTTTTATTTTTCTATTAAAGATCAGGTTTTAAACAGCTTGGCACACTTGATAACCCTGTCTCTGGATTTGGGCACACTTTAGCTGCAGAGTTTTCCTCAACTGGCTCTATCAGTATTAGAACTCTTTTCCAGGAACATCCCTGAGGATGGCCTGGGAACATCAGGAAATCAGAGGGTAGCTCATGCATTGCACACTTTCACTGAGCACCCCTTTCCTCCATATATGTGTGCACTACTCTTTATTATTCCCAAAGCACCTCACCAAACCTCTGCAATGCATGGCCCTGCATTCCTTGCAGCTTTGGTCACGCTCTCGTGTTGACAGATGATACCCACATGGGTGCAAAGCCAGTTATATTTACACTCTCCCAGAAGGCTTGGTGCAGTTGTCACAACTTGTCAGTGGTCAGAACCAAACAGTTCGTGGTCGGTGTAAAGAGACTTTTCTGTTAGTTTGGCATGTTTAAAAAGGGACCGGGCAACTGATTATTAAGATGTAATCAAATGCACTAAGGCAATTATTTCCTTTGCCATTAATACTGAGAAACCTGGCAATATAATCTTCCCTTCATTCTCTTGGTTCACTTTTGGGGTGAGAAATGGAATTGAAGCGATCAGGAGCTCCAGGAACCCTTTTTGCACTGTGTACTTTTGTCATGAAAATCATAAAATAAGTACTTCTGTCATGCAATGTTAGCTAAAATTTTTCCTGGAGGAAATATTTCCTTTATCATAGCTCCTAAGTGTTCTCATAAGTGAGAACTGGATTCTTAAATCGTCAGAGTACTTTGGAAAACTCTCCTTTAAACCTCACTTGCAATATGTAAATTTCCTTCTCAGGTAGTCTGCTTCATTTTTAGTTTCCTATATGGTATATTTATTTGTTTACCAAAGTTATGTAATTTATTTAAAATCCTCCCTAAGAGTTAAGAGATTAGGAAATGATGGGTTATAGCAGTAACTTTAGATCATGTTTAATATCTTAAATACTGTTCCGCCACAACAGGTTAAATAGTCACCAGCCCTTACCTTGTAAAGCCCCATTTAAACCTAATACTCAAAGATAAACGTTGTAGAAATTACCATTTAGCATTTTTATTTGACATGGGCTTACAATGTTTTCTCAGCTGAGAAAAATGAGGAAAACTGAGTTGAAATGGTTGAATTCCATTAGCCTTGATTCTGCTCTTTTAAAACGGATCTTTTCACAGTTTGTCTAATGACTCCCTGGAGTTTGTTAGCCTTTTGTAATTATACCACTTAATTTTTCATCTATCTCTTAAATCAATTTATATAGTAGATTCAAGACAGTTTCTTCATATTCTAGATTAAGCACTGTGTTCCCACTAGAACCTGGAGTTCTAATTGGACCTTCAAGGTTGAGGTCTTCTGATGTGCTTTGCCAATGCTGGTCTTAAACTGATCTGACTGTAATAACACAGACTGGCAATTTCCACTGAGAAACCTCAAAGGTAAACTGGGAGATCTCAAAGGTAATTCAGTAAAGTAGAGTACTTTTATTCTCACATCCCAAAGAGGTAAAGTGAGGAAAAGGAAGGTGAAACTACTTGTGCAAGGTAATGGAGGTAATCCAAAAGTCCTCATTGAAGGGCAAGACCCCATTCATTTCAGTGGTTTTGGAGCTAGTCCTCTGAATCAGGGCAAATGAGACTCAGTGGAGAGGTCTTCAGAGCCAGTGGAGGATCTGTACAAACCTTTTCTCTAGTTTGACTGCTCTTTGCATTACTTATGTGCATGCGGGTGTTCAGCCAGGCAGGTGAGCTTGCCTGAAGGGGAGCCCCACCTTCTGTGTTCTGGGTGAATGAGATTGGAATTTTACCTTTACTTCTGCCTTAGTTTTCTAGTTGGTTAGAAGAATGAACACAAACATAAAGCTTTGAATGAGGTGTTCTGGGGTTTGACCTCTGAAACAACTAATTCAATGAACCATAGCTGAAAATGAGGGAACAAGAGTTTTATGATTGAGAAACATTAGAGGAAAACTCAGCTGATCAAGTGAAAGGCAGTTTCTTCAAATCAGACTTTTCACTGACTTCAGTGAAATTCTAGATTGGGGCTGCAGACTGTTTTCAAAAATAGCTATAAAATGGCCTTGTCAGGAATTGGACATGCACATGACTACCATATCTCTCATTTTCATGTCACAAGCAAACTCAAATCCAGTTCTACACACAAGAAGTCTAAAATAAGCTATTTTCATCATTGTGTGGAGCCCTACAATCCATGCAACTAAGATTAAGAATACCTTGTGCTACATCACTAGGAATGTGAATGATTTTACTAGCAGATTAAGTCACTTCATGGGATTTACTATTACAGTTGCATCTACACTGTTATTAAGGGAGCTCTAATTCCAGCCAGGAAGTGTCTTCAGAAGCATGAATATGACTCAAAAATATTCTTACTGGAATAAAATTTCAGTTCACTAGGGGTGGCAGAGATGTTAAATCTCCTGGATTTTGAATCCTATTTTCCTGAGAGCTCGCATACCCTTCCAGAGCAATGTAGCACTGAGGTGCCCTAATGGGTTAGCCCTGAATCTTCTCACTGGTGTCAGAGTAACTGCCCTCAGCAGCTTTTCTACTTTGGCTCTCACAGGCTTGCAAGCACAGGGTAAAAGCAGCTTTATAACACCTGCTCTTTCAACTGTTATTTTTCAATGGCCTTTAAATATTGTGGAGTTGGTGGAAAGAGCTGGAAAAATATGGATTATGGAAACTCATTCTTTTAGAGACTGCTGAAGTGGTCTCTGGTTAATGATGCTCAGCCTGACCAAAGGGCAAATACACGAAGTTAAGTTTGAGCTAGCATAGCCTTGATGTTTGCTTTATTAGTACTGTTAAGAAAACTGCTGCAAAAGCTGCTTTTAGGCTGAATGGGGAAAGCCCTTAAGATACAATCAGGCCTCCACTTCTGTGCTGCTTTGGCTTGCTCTGTGCCCATCCCTGGCAAGGTTTTTTCATGGCACCTCAACCAGAGTAAAGGCTTAGGAACATACTCTGTATTTTGCTGCTTTTCATGAAGTGTCAGTTCCTTCTCTTTGGATTCTCTTCTGGTTTTGTGAGGGTGAGAACATGATTTTCAGTTTTCCAACAGAAGCATCCCACTTGTGCACAGCACGCAATATGCTAAAGCCCTTTATTCAAGGACAAGCAAACATCTTTCCTGTGGCAAGTTGCTTCGGACCTGTGTGCTGAGGGTCCCCAAAGCTGCCAGCATTTCTTTTATGAAATGCTGAGCTCCTGTTAGCCTGGGGAAGAGCTCTGACTTCTCACGCTAATCCCTCCTGAGGCAATGCCATGCTCAAAAAGAAACATATGGAAATCAGCCTGTTCCCAGCAGCTCCCTTGCTGCTCCCTTTCCACTAGTGCCAAGTTCACAGTAGCAGGGAGACCTTGCTCATCTCCCTGTATGCTACTGTGATCTCCTGTTTCTGTGAAGCTGTCAGGATGGCTCCTCTAAATGTATCATCTGTGTTTCCTGTGATAAATCCTGTGATCCAGCTTCACCTTCCAGCAACTGGCAGGTCTTGGAAACAAACTGGCTGGTCCTTGAGCTGACAAAGTCCCTCTCTGCATAATGCCCTGTTCCAGAGCCTCCTATGCAGGGGCCAGGGATGCATTTGCCTCCAGCTTCTGCTCCCCAGCTTACACAGGTTGTGTCACCACGGTGCTGTGACTCATGATATGTTTTTTCTGCCCCTCCTGAGTTGAGAGAAGCTCCCCCCACATTTTCTTTCCAGTCCTTCCCAGGTTAGTGCTGTTGCATCTTCCCTGCCAGACCCATATAACACAGCTCTCCTCCTGTTTTGCTCCTTGTTTCTGCTATGGCCGACTCTGCTTTCCCATCCAAAGGCTCTTGGAGCTGCTCTAGATGTGGGGTGGGAATTGCAAAAGGATTTTTTTTGGAGGGCATCCTAACTGTGCCTTACAAGAGGAGCAGAAGGTAATGTAGACTAAGCCCATATCACTTGATCCCTGCATTTTGTTCCCAGTGTAGGAAAGAGCTTTCTTAGAGACAAGACTGTCCTTGGCTCTATCAGCCCTTGCCTGGAGGGTTGTACAGAAGTCATGTCCTCCTTTCAGTGCTGGACTAGGAGATGGACTTTTTTTCCTTTACTCTTTTTCTCCCCAAAAAACAAATTGCCAGCTCTGCCTCTGGAAGAGGAGCAAAAGAAAGGTGCTTTTCATTAATTGTTGCATAAAAAATCATCAGCAGCACTGCAAGGATGAATTTATCTTCCAGCTTTTTGGCTTGTACTTTAGTCATACTTTGTCAACCAGACAAAGCTCATCACTTATATATAAAACCCTTCCAGAGACTATACAAGTAAGGAGAATACATGTATAATGAAATAACAAGTCTTGGCATTTCCTGCAGAAGCTGCCAAACATTCAGCTGTGATCAGTTTTATTAAGAGGAGAAACTGCTAGAAACAATAGTGGCCCAAATAATTGATGAGAGAAGAATTTGATATCTGGCTGGTGGCTGTAATAAATTTCCCTTGTCAGCTCAGTTCACTTGCTGCAGGTAGGAGCCCTGTGCAGTGATTAAAGAAGCAAAATATTTTAGGCACAACAGAATGTAACAATTTTCTCAGTGAACTGGACAAAAATAGCTCCACGAGTGGATAAATGGAAGAGGAGGTGCTTTTTTTTTTGAAGTCCATATTAAATTAGGGAGCAGTTATTTTTGTTCCTTACCCCTTGCAGGTGACAATGAAACAAAATGGTATTTCTGGCACCTATTGCCTTGTACAGACCATGTCCAGCCTTTTGATTTTTAGCACCTTGGGAACTGAGGCAGAGGAAAGGACATGCCTTTCTTTGGTGTGATTACCAGGTAGGAAGATCTGGGGAGATGCCCAAGCAGGAGGACAGGGAAGGCTGGGCATTGTTGTGGAGGAGAGGAGGGAAAGCTCATAAACATTCATTCTGGTTTGCTTTAACTGTGGGTGGGGTGCATGATCTGGATTGCCTCCCTCCCAGGATGTAGGGCCATTAGCTGCTGAAGGGCAGAAACAGGGAGCAGGTAGGGGCATGGGAAGGACCCTACCCGGAGAGGGGCAACAACTTCTGGGTGCCCTCACAACCCTGTCCTTTGGGTTCACTCCTGTCATATATGTAAGAGTATATTGGTGCTCTGTTTTAAATGTGAAGTTGCTCTTTGTGAGGGCATTTGAGTAGTCTGAGTTGGAGTCATGTATTTTAGAGTATTGGACCCAGGCAGAGAGAACCCCCTTACTTTTCGTCAGGGCAATACAAGATTAGCAAGCACTATCAGGGCCAAAGACAGCAGCAGTTACGCATAACCCATTTAATCTGTGCAAGAAAATGAGTAAGTAACGACATTGTCCTACGAAAGAGTTATGTTTAATGTTTCATTAATGTTTCATGAATATTGATAATTTTTTTATATAATTTAGCATGCTGGGCTCTTCCATCCCTGGAGTTCTTTCCAGATGGGATAGCAAATGCCAGAGAAAGCAAGCTGTCATGGCCATCAGCGTGTCGTTAGAGTTAACGCAGGAGTTGTCAAATGATGCCTGTTTGCTGCTGAAAAGCTCTGTATTAGCACAAGGCTGCAGAACTGTAACATTTATCACCAGTGAGTATTATTTGAAAAGATCATTTAGTATCTGCCAGGGCTGCTGTAATATTTTTTGGCCAAAGAATTTAAGTGGGAAGTTGTGTGTGTGTGTGCGCCTGCACTTCTGATTAATTGTAATTGTAATCTTGCATAATGCACTCCTCAGCTTGACATTTTTAAAGTAAGAGTAGGTTGGTTGACTCCTGAAATTAATTATAATTGAGATTTTGGAGTGTGAAACGGATAGAGAGCTTTCCATAAACCCTTTAGACACAGCTAGAATTTGGGCTGATTTATTATGCACTTCTACTATGCTCTGCTGCTTGTGTCATGAAATCTTTAGGAATTTATTGCAAGAAAATGGCTCTTCTTCACAAATTTGATATAAGGAGAAGATGGAATTGGTATTTTAATTACCTTTTTGATATAGGAAAACAAAGCTAATCAGGGCTGTGGCCCTTGGTACACCTGATGAATTGATTCTCTGGTGTACCTAGTTCAGAAAGAGTAAGGAAAAGCTTCTGTCTACATGAATCCCTGTGTGAAAGTTTTAAAAATGTAAAAGCTAACATATGTGGGAATAGTTTATTTGCCTTCCCTTGCAGGAATAAATTAGCGAAGTCAAAATACTTCCTAGCACTTCAGCAGGAATAGTCTTTTGGTGGTTCTTTAGGTGTTAAGCTGATTAATGCGTTTCTTTAGAAAGATTAAATTGTCTTCCAGTTATCCTGAATCTGTGGTAGCAGAGATATTAACTTGTGAAGACAAGGAATGCCCCAAATAAGGGTCTGCTCTGGAGAGGATGTTTTGGAATTACGGCTTGTCTGCACAAGGAGTTATTGAGAAACTGTATGACAAACAGTATGAAGACTGCTGTCTTAATCTGAATTACCTTTCTTGTGTAAACATGGCTAATTTATCACACTTAACAATCTTTAATATTAACAAAACTTTGCAGCTAAGGATTACAATCTAGTAATATCTTCATGCTCAGAAATCCAGAAGATGGAGGAAAAATACAGTGAAATGCTGTCTGGGCTCTTGTAGAATAACTCAGATGTGTGATTTGGATCTAGAAGAGTGTTTGTAGCAGTGTGATGGGTATCAGTGTATCTCCATCGGGGATTACAGCCTCACTGAGAGCTGCAAGCAGGTTGGTACAGAAGAACAATAGGATTTCTTTCATTAGGCTCTTCCTTCTTGTCTAAGAAAGATAAGGAAGCCTCCTCCCCTACTTGACTCATGCAGTAGATAAGATAAAGATCTATACATAAGATAAAACTTAAGTGTAGCAGGAACTTGGAAGAGCCATTTTCTGTGAGGCAAACCTTAGCAGACATCAGTTTGAAAAAGAAAATGGGCATTGATTTATCCTGTGTTTATAAAGGAATTATGTTTCTGGTAGTAAAACCAAATCCCAGTTGTTGGTTTCAGATTTGTTGGAGACTGAATTCTAACAAAGGCATCATCTGCAGGTTGCAGTTCTCCCCTCTGGAGCTTTTGGAGGCTGGGGGTGTTCAGTTGTTTGCTCTGAGATAGCCTTCATGCCACGTTAACATGCATGGCAATCAATTGCAAGAATTGCTGACCTTAG
The DNA here is from genome assembly GCA_013398125.1 of Aegotheles bennettii. NCBI lineage: Eukaryota > Metazoa > Chordata > Aves > Caprimulgiformes > Aegothelidae > Aegotheles > Aegotheles bennettii. Next base: position 908,374 of record VZRW01004802.1, on the reverse strand, counting down.
CAGGCTGCGAGGTTTGTGTCTGGTGTGGATGAGTATTTCTTTAATTTGTTTTGTGGTGAGGACGAAAGACCTTTTGCATGTTTATTGTTCTCCAGCCTTGCCTAATCACTGTAATGACAACATCCCTAGTCATTAGGATAACTCTTCCTCTTCAGAACAGTGACAGAGCAAGAGAGATTGTCCATTTTTTTTCTTCTCCTTTACAGATCTTATTTGCCTTTTCCTCTTAATTATCTGCATTGCTGGCCTCTGCATATTATCTACCTCACTTGCTCTCATGAATATAGATTCTAGAGATTGTGCTAACACACTTTCTCTTGCATTCAGAAATCCAGCTGATGCTATGTGTAATACTCTAATAGCATATATGGGTCAGATTGTGTTCTGGGTTTGCATGATGAGCTCTGACTGAAATCCCTAGGGACAAATAACCCAAATACAGGTCTGTATTCCTCTACTAACTTGGTTGTAATACACTGCTCATTACATGACTGCTTGAGTACCTATGCTTTCATGGTTAGTATTATGCAAAATATAATTTAGATATTCCACTCTCTGCTATCTCGGGAAATATTTCCCTTCTAAGTCAATAAATTCTTTTGTCTCTAACTTGAATAATGCACGTGCAATTTTCACATTATACATATTCCTGGGGTTTTCTCCACCACCTTTCCCTTCATATAGACACTTGGCAGATTCTCTGGAGAATGAGAATTACACTCTGACACCCAGAGTAAATTTCAGAGAAAAATCTCTTAACGTTAATTGGATTTAAACAGAATATTTAAATGCATGCAAACCTCTATTAAACAGCTGTATATAGAGACCTCATCAAAAATACCCGAAGATCTTTTGATAGAAAGGAATACATGAACTGCAGGGGTCTTCTATGCCGGGCAACACTTGACCAAGACACAGAATCAGGTAGAAAAGATATTTGCTCTTGATCAGGTTGGATGTGCAGTGTTTTAGATGTGTCTGTGTGCTGGAGTCCCTTGATGCAGGAGAGCTGGGTTGTCAGCAGCTGGCTGGTAGCCAGCAGGGCCATCTCTTCATGAGAAATGGGACACGTGCACCCCAGGATTGCTGAAACCAGATAATTAATCAGAGGATGAAAGTGAGAATGAAATGGAAGGGCATTCAGGTATGGTCACCAGTATCTTCCAAAATGGATTGTAATAGAAAGTGGCAGAATATGCTAGCAATAAAATCCAAAGATGAAGTGCATTCATTTAATCAATTAAGATCGGTTAGTGGAATCAAAGGTGCTGTATTGGTTGCAGCTAATGCAGGGTTTAAAGCATTTTATCAGTAGTAATTAAAAAATTGGCTTTATTTCCTATTTCAAACCTGTTTCCCATATTTGCTGTAGGTATTATAAATAATTAAATAGTATTATGAGTTATTTAATATTTATCACCCATCTTAGTTGCTTGAGTAAAAATGTATTGTACTTGAGTTTTTCTCTAATTCTAAATAGCCAATTTCTACCACATTTGTGACCTCTCTTCAAAACTGTTTCATAATTGTATCCACTCATGATTTCTTTCGATGCAGTGAAAAATGATCATGTTTATATATGTATTTCCATCTAAAAGAAAATATCAAATCCAGTGAGCATTCACATTTGAGATCTCCACAGAAATGATTTTTCTTCAGTTTTTTAATTTGGGAGAAAAGCCTTAATAGGGAATACATTTATATAGCAACAACATCCTTTTGCTGTAATAGCTTGTTTGCTCAGAGAACCAGCTGAAGCTATCCTGACAAATGAATTCTTTTATGGGCGTGAGCTGCATTTCCCTTAGGGGTGTGTGTAGTCAAGTTATACCAGCACATCCTTCCTAATGCAAGCCAGTTCTAGGCTTAGAGAAATAAGCTGCACTGGGATAGGGACTCTTCTGCTAGGGTAAGGGTGTTGTGATCAGTGTGTAGCTGCTGTGTCAGCACAGGCTCAAAGGATGCTTCACAGTGAGCATCTCTAAGGCCCCATTAAAGCATTTCCCATCCTATCAAATAAGAGGAGTTTGGCTCACAGAGAGATATTTTCAAATGTCTCTTGGCTTTCAAACCTGGACTCCACCCTGTTCCAAGGGTGCTGATTTAAATGTAAAGATAAAATTTTACTGAATGCAGCTGAAACAATATGGGTGGTTTCTCAGCTTGAGCAAGGCTTTTTTTCACCTGCACAAACAGAACTCTTCAGGCAGCCCTCTTCCCCTTGCTAGCCCCCTAGCTAGAGGTGAATATTTCTTGTCCTGAGTGCTGTTCCCAGCCCCTGAGGGGTCAAACAGCTGTTTTTTTCCTGTGTGTTGGCTGTGAAGGGCTGTTCAGAGGATGGATTGTGAAACAATCACTTGGACATGGGCTGGTACAACCTGCCACCTGATGTGCACATGCTGAGGTGGAGCTGTAGTCTCTGCTAAAACAGATGTGACCAGAAAAGGAAATAATCTCACAGTCTATCCAAGAAGAAAGAATGCTCCACACCACTGTTTTAGAAGAACTTCATACACAATTCTTATTTTTTACATAGGTGTTGTCTTTTTCTGTTTGCTGTTTCATTGGATCCTGATAGTCTGAGGGTAGAAATCAGCCTCCCATCTTTGACCCCTGAGTAACATAGGAGGAGCTTTACCCTGATCCAGTAAGTACAGCAAAAACAACTGGAAAACAAGCTGTCAGGCATAGATTACTGCATGACCAGAACTGCAGCACTGGCTTTTTTGTCTGGTGTTCAGACTTGAGCACTCAGTATTGCAGTCTGCTTGGAGGAAAGTTTGTTTCAGTTCAGGACCCAAACCAGAGAAACATAATTTGTCTTCCATAAAGCAGAATAGTTCCTGACAAATTGCAAACCATTACTGTGAGGTTTTTAAAAGCTAACTTCCAATTTTCTGCAAAAATTCATGAAGCTAAGTTTTTTCCCACCCACCCAAACTGATAAAGCACAAAACCACAAAAATTTGTAAATAAAACATGAGCTGGAGGAATTCTCAACGGCTTTGGGAAAAGGAAGAGACAATAACAAAATATGTGGCTGCCTACAGCAAAACCCCACGTGGACAGCAATGCATATTTGATGCACAGTAAAAAAAAAAAGCCCCCAAGGTAGTTCATGAGTACTGTGAAACCCCACTGCAGAACTGATGTACCAATTTAGATGGGCCTTTCTTCCTGAAGAGCAGCTGAGATTCCTGCTCATTGCCAAAAATCAGTTTAAACTATCTGCTTCATGTTACAGCAAATACCTTTTGTTTGAAATCCTCGTTCACAATCTGGGGACCTCAGCACTTCTAAGATACTACTATGAACTGCAGGTTGGCTTACTCAAGCCTTACATCCCATGCTGCTTCAGAAAAGTTGGGTTGATGGATTAAAGGGAGGAGGAAAACAAAAATGAGAGAGGCAGCAGTATGACAGAAACCCTCTGCTTGGGCTGTATGTGCACATCTGCAAGGAAAAAAGGCAGAGCAAAATGTGCTCTTTCAGCTGCTGATGTTCAGTTGATTGGTGCCTCTGACAACAAGACAACTGTTCATAGGGATGTTCATTGAGTATCTTTCTATTGAGGACCAAATTCCACCAGAATTGGAAATGTTTGCAAAATGTTTAGTCCTTTTTCTTGTCATAGAGTAAAAAAAAAAGACAAGAACTACAGCAGCATCAGAATGGTCTATATCTGCAGTAGTAAAACAACAAAATTCAATTCCCCCTTGAGAAATTTCAAATTATATTTTTCTTACTGTCATAGAAACTGTCAAAAATAAAAATAAGTAATTCATGCAGAAACCAAATGTTTTGATAAATCCAAAGCAACTCTTACCTCAAAAATTTCTTTTGCAAAGAGTTTTGAAATGTTATTGTTTGTTCTGATATGGAAGAAATTAATCTGAAAATATACTCCATGAAACAAGATGTCTAGTTGTGACCCAGGGTTGTAATAAAATGCTCTTACAGATAAAATTCTGGTGGTCTGAGCACCATCGAGGATTTGAAGGATATGGCTCAAAGTCCTTTCATTAATACATACTTTCTCATCTTCAAGTAGTTCAGTCTTTTTGTACCTCATTTATCTATGTGGAAATGATCAGGACTATGTAGATCATAGAGCTCTAGCTGAGAATCATGAAGGGTTTAAAGACTTCAGGTAGAGCTGAATTACTAGAGAGATACAATTCTATAAAAAGCAGGGTAGATTCTCAGCTCTGGGAAGCAAGGCCGGGCTTGAGGCTTTGAGTGTGTTTTTCCTGGCGAGTGGCATGATTCAACAGAGATAGAAAAACTCAATAGTTGGCTGGGCAACTTTAACTTCAAAAAGTGGGGAGAGGGAAAATCCAAGGCATTAGGAAGGGCCCATCTGCCTAAAACATACACTGGATAAAATCCTAATCTGTCCTGTTGATTGCTATGCATGTTTTCTCATTTTCCTTTTTCAACTATTACAAAGTTGTAAGTGTGGATGTGTCCTTCTACCTTTCATGAAGCATATGACAGTAATCAGGGTTATGTTTTCATACAAACACTTGAAATTAAACAAATCGCTGCTCCTCTTTCTTCTATTTCTGAAAAACAGACAAAGTAGGCTGTGCTGTACTGTCTTTGCAATACCTGCTCTGCAAATGCCATTGGGGTGTGTATGGATGTTTCTGCCTAACTTCCACCTCCCACAGATGAAGACAATTCTTGGTGTTTGTTCTCTGGTTTTCACCTGTGCATCACTGGACCTCCTTGTGGTCTCCAGGCCTACAACTGGACTCTAAATCTTTATCTTGCCAGAGCTAATGGGAATGTAGACAACTGTCTTGCTGAAATTTATCTTTTTTCCTGATCATGAGTGCCCCCTCAGGCAGCACCTTGGAAGGGGAAACCTGTGTACAGGAGGTGACTCTGGCTGGGGGGTCCACCAGTACATCCCTGCAGCTGAGTATTGCTGGTGGGTGCCCCAGAGGAGCTCAGCAGTGACTCAGTTCCTTTCTTTCAGTGTCTTCATGAAAAGGTGCGTGTGTAAAATTTGGGATCTCTTAAGCTTAAATCATCCCCTCTGAAGATGCTTCTCCACAGCAAATAGCTGGACTCGGTAAGATGGAGAAAATATTTAACTGCATTGTTCCAGATTTGATTACGATGTGATCTATTCTGGGAACAACGACCGTAATTTTAGTACTTATTTATGAGGATGGCGAGGGGCCCAACAGGAAGCATGACGTGAATCACCAAAGCAGGGCAGCCCTCCAAGTTAGTTTGTGTTAACTCCTGTACTGCATGGAGAGACACAGGGAGGTAGGAGCAGCAGCTGGTAGGAGTGAATGGATATGTGTGGGAAAGAGGTATTTTTCCACTCCTGCTGCTGAGTCCGTTCTGGCTCCAGGCTAAAGCTGAGCAGCCAGGTTTGCCCGGACATGTCCCAGGTTGGGTGTTTGAGGATGAGCAGCAGCACAGTGAGACCATTAGTGCTGGCAGAGCTGACTGCCTGGAGAGCCTGCCTGTGCCCGCAGCACAGGGGACACACTGAGCCACCAGCTGGGGGTTTGTCTGCTGCAGGTTTGCTGAGCAGACTGTGGGTGCGCTCTGCACCGTGCCCTGTTCGTGTGCTTTACCCAAAAAAGTTTGAGGTTTTTTTTCCTCTTAAAAATGCTGGGTAGAAATACAGCCATTTTGGTTACAAAGACTGTCACTCAAGTCTCCCACCTGATGCCTGTGCCATAGGGCAGTAAGCTCAGCTGCAGGGCTCAGCCATACAGCCACTGCAAGGTCCAGCCCGTGCTGTAGTCACGCTGCCCTGGGTGCTGCATGCTGGGTGCTGCCTGGGTGATGTGGATATCCTGACGTGAACCTGGCTGTTCAGGAGTGCTCTGTGTTTTTCAGTAGATTTCCTCATGTCCTGCCATACCCTTCAAATTGCCAAGAGTTGCAATCTCTGCTGTGTGTGCAGGCAGGGACAGGCAAGTGCTTGATTGCTTCATCTGCCCAGTGACTGCGAGGGGGGTCATGGTCCCAGAGAATATGTAAATGCCTGCAGTGAGAGCACTGACCTGCCTAGTGCCTGAAACCAGGCTCTGGACCTTGTTTAGAGGAGCTGTTCTTTATAAGGACTGTGTTTTCTAAACACAATGTTTAGAATGTGGCAAATTTAGGAAGAACATGGAGAGGTTTGCCAGTATTCGTGAAATGTCAGAGTTTCAAGGGCAGTTTTATGACTTCTTTCAATGTTTTTGTGTTTTATCATAAAAATAGATCAGTGTTACCTTATAAAATAAGTTGATGCATCAATAGACATAAAATAAAGTACTGCTTTTGCTGGTGCAGGTGAGCCTTGAATCCCGAAGAGGAAGCAGCATTTATTCTCAGAGCAATAAATGTGCAAGCAATAAAATGGGTGCAAAATTGCACCTAATTTTATCAAGTACCTACTCATTCTTTTAAAGCAAACCCAGGCAAACACTACCTGGGAATTCCCATGTGCCTGAATTAATAGGAAACATTATTAAGTGTGGGGAAGGTGTGGGAAACACCCTAAGGCCCAATCAAGAAGACAAAACCTCACACTACAGTTATTGTCTGTCCTGGGATGTTCTGCTCTTTTCTTTACTGCACTATCCAAATTAAAACCTTTGCTTATAACCTGCAACACTGTACATCTGATTCTGCTTTTGCTGATGTCTGTGGCAAGAGTGCATTAATAAAATTTGGCTCCTCTCCATTGATAAGATGCTCCAAGCACTCACTTCTCTGTGAAAGGCAGGGAAAAGCAGCATAGCTCCATGGTCTCCAATGACCCTTCTCCAGTAGAAAGCCTAATGCAATTAGTCTCCACTGGTGTCTATAATAGTGGAGTTTTTCTGTCAAAATAGTGCTACAAATGTGCTACATGCAGCAGGGGTGCCTGACTTGCCATGATGCCTTGGAGAGGAGAAAGGGTGTTTAGGATATGTCTGTACTGCAAGATGTGGCTTGCCACACAGCCAGGGCAAGCACAAGTGGCTTTAAGGTAATGAAATGAGCTACCACAATCACAGGGATGGCTCAAAGTAGTATTCAAGGAATTTTGGCAAATAGCGTGTCCACCATGGACTTATCTATTATTTGAATCTGATAGTCCTTACACAAGAGTGAGGTGGAATCCAGCCCAGGGCGTGTTGTGGTGTTTGGCACCCTCCTCTGCTGTCCCCAGAGCCCTCAGCACCTAGGTAGCACCTAGACCACACAGGGAGGCTGGAAGGATAAGGGTCTGTCAGCCATGCACACATTTCCCCATGGCACTCAGGTATTTTTCTGATCCTCCTCACAGCTTCGTCCATGCTCCCAAATCTCACCAGTGCCACTGGAGGAAGAGAAGTCTCTGGAAAAGACCTCCAACAGTGGCACAAATTAGGTGAGGATTCAGGCAAGTTCTAACCTGACATTTTTCAAAGTGAAATGCAAGAACTGCTGCTTGCTGATTGCTTTTGCCCTGTAACAACAGCTGAAGCACAAACAACATCATTTGCCATGGATGATGACAAGGAGAGAAAAGAGGGATGGGGAAGGAGTGAGAAAAAAGTATTGAATCAAATTATGGGGTAAAACAAGCTTCTCCATAGACAATTTTGAAACTATTAATTTTGTGTGTAGTGCTTAGAAATTATCATGATATATCCACTGTCCATGCCAGATCTAGAGAGCTAATTATGTCAGATACAGAGGAAGATGTAATTATCTCCCCTTCCTCAGCAAGGCTGGTGGCTGCTGCCAGAGCAGGACAATGTGAGGGCTTCCTGTAGCCCACAGCAGTGGAGGAGGCTGAAAGGAGCCCCCTCCAGGGATTCTCCAGGCTGGAATGCTTGGGGCTGCCTCCCGTAGAGGGGGTTGGGCAAATGGGGTCCATCTTATGTAGCCCATCATGATGTTTGCCCTCTTTCTCCCATCTTAGACAGCCAGCAGGCTCTGTAAGGTTATTCCTCATGAGATTGAACCTATAATTTGGTGGGGGTTTCTCACAGAGGTCACACACCTCCAAGCATTAACCAAACCTTGCAAAATTAACTTTTGCAGAAAACCTATAAAAATGGGGAGGGGGCAGAAATCTACGTTCCAATGGAGCCAAAGACCATGGCCTCTTTAAATGTTATTAAGTCAATAATTAAGTGAATTTGGAGTGTGAACTGTGTATCTACTTTAAATGGATTAATGATATGAGAATTCATACAAAATTGCTGTGTTGATTTTATGTTAATGGCTGTTTGAATATAAGCTGAACTATTAACCAAGGATAAGTGGAACTAATGTGCCAGCATTACTATAGAAATATAATTGAAAGGATGGTCTGCAATTTGTAAAGGGCCTCATTTCTCTGGAGTGGATAGAGGGAACAAAGGCTCCCTTGGACAGATTGGAAGGATGTCAGTTAGGGTGGGAGGGCTGTAAATGGAGAAATGCTTAAAGAAATCCTGAATCGTTCAATAAAAGCTCAAAGGAGGGGTATAATTCAGCTGTCAATAGTGACACTGGAGACACCCAGCAGGGCAGGGTATCTAGTTTGTCAAGATCACAAGTTTGTATTTTAATCCTCTCAGGACATTCCCAAGACTGTTTTAAGGCAGCAGCCAAGGAGCCAATATTCCCAAGATCTCGGAGATAAATTTGTGCTTAAAGCTGCATTTCACATGATTCAACCTTTCCTCTCAGTCTCTTGAGTGCAGTGTGGCAGGGATGGGGAAGCTGCTCCAAAAGCATGGGAGAAGTTGTATTGGTAGGAGGCATGGCGAGTAGGAATGGCATGAAAATGAGCAGAAGGAAATGTAAGCTGGCTGCCAGTGTGTTTTTCCAAACAGCAAAGCCTAGTCGATGGTGGAATCCCCATTACTTGAATCATTTAAATATAAGCTGGATAAAAGCCCTTAAGAAAATACTACGGAGTGTATTGCTGCTTTGGCAGGCAGTTGACTAGGATGACCTAATAAGTCTTTCCAGCTCTTAGTTCTTGGGGCTATGGTTAAAATACAGATAGGACGGAAGCAGCTGCTGAATGACTTTCTTTGTTCTCAGCCTTTTTTTTTCTTCCCCTCTGAAAGGCAGAATCCAAGGTGTGCTGAGTGTGTAGCCCACAAAGGCAGGAGCAATTTGGGGTACCAGGGGGTATTGAAACCTTGAGTATCCTCTCACTCCTGGCTCTTTTACATGCTAGTGTGGTTCCTCTTGATTTTTGTGGGTGGGGGTAAAATCAGGCTAAAGGCTTTTGATGCTGATAATTTTACATAATGTTGTGATAATACCATGTCAGTCCTCTGCTGAAAGTTGCCTTCGGAGGTGCAAAAGTGTGGGTTTAAGGTAACTGCTGCAAACTTGTTAGCCAGGTGGAAAAAGTAGATAGTTTTCTGCCAGATTAGTGGATTGAACTGTCTCGGTGCAAGAAGGAGGCTGGAGCTGCACAGACAGGAGTGGGAGATGAGGGAAGGAAGGAGCATTGATGGCAGAGGCAGCAAGATACCATTTAATGATGGTAAACTGATGGATATGTTCAGCTGTGCAGTGTAACTTCGTGCTTAGTTTGCCTATCTGAAACTTAAGGTTAAAGATATTTCATCTGTACACTAATTCCAGAGCTACTGCTAAAAAGCCACCCACAAGGGTAGGCCTGCTCTTTGTAAAAGCGAGTGTGTTCACCTCTGCCTCTCCAAGGGCTGGATTTTGAACTAGAGATATAACATGACTTTAGATTTTGAGATGAAGCTGCAGGTTCTCTGTTGCTTTTGTGTGATTGTTAGTGATTGAAAGGATACCAATGGGATCTGATTTAATGCCCAGGTGTCTATAAGAGCCATTGGTTCTTGACTCTAGTGAAGGTTAGATAAGGCTCTCTAGGTTTGCACCTAAAACTAGCAATGCTTTGTCAAAAAATAAATCAGTGCTCAGAATTTATGGACACCATTATAAACACAGAATTGGGTAGGCGATTAAAAGCATTGTTCATAATAGAATGCTGCTGATCTTTAAAGGAAATGTAAATAAATCCTTAATCATGTTATTCATCCTTTTGAGGCTTGTCTGCCAGAACTACAAACAAACAATAGCAGCATATAGATGTTTGGAAAATAAGCTGCATGATTAGCTAATCTCATCTGACTGAGGCATAATGATAAACTGGACTGTACATATTTTGTGGTTTATTATTATTAGTATGACTGTTTCAAGGTCAATCTTCATTCCTCTAACTTCATAAAAATGCATGCTTGGAAGAAATTGAATTTATTTTGTATTATAGATTGCAAGAAATACCAATATTCATTGCTTAGAGGCATGAAAAAAATAAAACACGTCTTATAGTTTTGGGTGAAATTCTTCCATTATTGGTTTAGGTCTGGCTATTAACACACAAATTTTGTTGTTTTTTTTAATTCACTCAGAGCCAGATTTCCACATTCCCAGAATATTCAGTATACTTAGAAATCTATATCTTTATGTGCAAACTTACATTTGTAAATTTGCAAATGCAGATATGCATCTTTTAAATGTTCCATTTATCAAACCCCTTCTCCTGGTAACATTATATATATTATCAAGCTATAAGGCTTAGGTCTTCAGGTCTCTCCTCCTCTCTGTGGCAAAGCTCAGTACAGCTGAGCATAATTCTCCATTTGTGCTGGGATGAATGCTTCCTTAGTGCTGCATTTTGATACATTTACTCGTTTTTCTTGAATATCACTTTATTTCGTGAGTAGTCCAGTCTAGTAATGGACATACCAGTAATCCATTTTGCACTTAGAGAGTAATATACCACTTGACAGAGGGAAAGATATGCGAGTAGTTATTCATAAGGAAGAGGAGGAATGACTGCAGGTCAGCCCAGGAGCAGAAGTGGGAGCTTCTGCCTGCATGAGTAGTTTGACAGGGTGAGATTGCCAGTGGAAAAGGTTGGGAACAACTTACCGTTACAAATTTTTATTGTTTTTCACAGTAGCAGAGCTATGTATCCCTTTCACTGCCAGACATATGGGCAGCCCCTAATGAGGCTTACATTATTGCTACTTAATATGCAAGTTGTTTTAAAGCAAGTGAAACTTGCAATGGTGATGAACACTTAAGCAAAACACATTTTTCTTCACTGGCCCATTACTATCCAGAGATGGCTTATATCTGCTAAATGATTTTTCTCTCAAAGATAATGCCCAGATAAGCTGTTAATGCCTATTCCCATGCAAAAAAAAAAGTCAGGACCTCTAAAAGCAGAAGGTTGACTTCATGACCACAGTATCTGAAAGCAAATTACAAAGTCTGGCAACCTTTCCAGCCGCCTTTGGTGCCTATAGGGGATACCTGGCTTATGTTTTTGAGGTTTTCTCCAAAGTCATCAGAGCTAAACAGTTGCTTTTTGTTTTGTTTGTTCTGAAGGTTAAAATTATCAGTTAATTAAATACTCTCAGTAGGTAACACTTTCATGAAGATGCCAAGTATAACAGGACTCGTGTTGTGGCCACCAGCTAGTGACTGTGCTACAGCTCAGCAAGGCAACATATACCCACAGAGTATTCTGCCACATTTTGGGCAGAGGCACTTCCTCTATGAGCAATGGTCCCCATTTCCTAACCACTGCCAAAGCAGCTCTTCTTAGAGAGGAAAAGGCGACTTACACACAACCTCCTGCTTACCCCTGAACAACACAGCAGCTCTGATGGTCATATGCCTCTTTGGGGTCAAGACTGGTTGTTCCTAACAAAGCTCCCCTTTGTGGGAGCTTGACTACTATATTAACAGCATAGAGATGCTGGCCCTGTCAGCAGCATGGGTCAGCCACAAACCCTTTCTTTAGAAGGAGGGAAGAGAATTAGCACACACACACCCCATTTATTTGCAAACCTTTGTTCTGAAGAGCAGTGACACTGGATGCGTCCACTGTGTGCACAGCCCCTGGCACCTGGGAAGGCAAATGAGAAACCCAGCTTGGAAGCGGAGTAACTGCAAGAATATGTATAACTTGACCCTCTGTTTTCTAAGCCGGTTAAATATAGACTCCTTTGCCCCAAGAACAGTATTTCCTTAACTCTGAGCTGGCTCTAGTAGCAGTCCTATGGAAGCCAGAGGAAAAGCAGACTCAACCATGTGCATGGAGACCTGCTTTGCAGAAGGTGCCTTTGCTTCTTGCCAGCACACCTTGTCTCAGCCTGGAGGAAGTAGCTAAAGAGGCTGTCCTTAGGGGAAGGCAAACTCATCTTCTCTTTCTTTTCTCTGCCTTTCCAGTTAAGACCTAGCTCCTTTCCTTCTCCTCCCCACCATCCTGATGGCCCTGTTCCTCTTCCAGTACTGACAAGCCCTTTGCAAACTCCTGAAAAAAGAAACCTCAAGTTGCTGTTCTGCCTCCAGATGCAAGGAGTTTGTATTCCCCATTTCTTTAATAATCTAGACAGGCGAATAAGAATAATATTAAGGGGCAGTTTAGTGAGGGTGAAAAGCAAACAGCACTGCCAACTTCAATAGATAAATATTTTGAGTCAGGTTTTCATGAATTACACAGTAATCTTAAAATCACAGTTAAGATTATTAAATTGCCCCCTTTTTCCTTTGTGTTCTGATTTCTGGGTCTTTAGGGTACAATCATAAAGTCTAGAAAATTACTATTAATAAAAATTGAGAGGAGCTAGCTGAGTTTCTCATGTCATTGCACGCCAAAGCTGAAGAAAGTTCAAAAATCATGAGACTGGAGATAAAAATCATGTGAGTTGGCAACACAGTTCCAAGACTCCCTGAGAGATCCTGTAGCTCCTTCAGAGAGCATAACTGTGCTTTTAAAATTACACCATTACAGAATTAATCAGGGAAGAGGATCAGATGGAATAAATGGAAGGGAGTTTTGCAATGACTTAGATTTATGGCCACAGGAGCCTGACTCATGCCTCGCTGCAGCTCTGGTGCACGTCCTGTCATGCTGCTTCGTTCCAGGCTCTGGACATGTCTGAGATGAAAGCATGTTGCATGTCTTGACTTTCTTCAGAGAATCAGCGTTCCCTGGGTCAGGGAGATTAAACAGTTTCTTACCAGGAGAGTAGCATGGCAGCAGGGAGGTGAAATATCTACGTGACCACAGTGCAGGAAATCATTGTTTTCTTACCTCAGTAAAGGAAAAGGCCAATTTCCATCTTCATCCAACCTAGGTAGTATTTCTGAAGTTACTTAAACTATGTTTGTGACTGCAGAGTTATGCTTAGTCTGTCAGACTCTATTGATTTCCAAGAATCAACATTTTGTTGCAATATTGTTAAGTATATTATAGCTGTTCAAATAGTACTTTCCAAGGCTCTGTTCTTTGATTGATCTGTGAATGATTTACAAACTGCTTCTGGTTTCTGAGCTTACCATTAGGTGCTGGGCCATGTAGTTATTTGGAAATAGGTATGATTCAAGCAAATCATTGACAGCACATGAGGTGTTCATGTGCAAAGGGAGATGTTCAAAAGCACAAAGGATACATGAGCAACAAACAAGCATTGAAAGAGTGGAAAAACACAGCTTCTGTGTTCTATGTGTACCACCTTCTAGGTGATTTGCTTATTCTTTGTGAAGTGTAATCAGCCACATTGCTTTTTACTCTGTAATTTAATGGTTGCAAAGAACCTCCAACAGAAAAATGATGCAAAGGGAAGAACAGATGGCAAGTCAGACCACGACCAGCTGGGCAAAGCCTGCAGCTTGCTCCTTGGGGTCCCAGATTGATTTTTCCCATAATTATGACTGATGCTTTCACCAAGAATGTGGAATGAATTTTGACTGTCCTCAGTAAAACCAAGGGACTGAGAGATTCCCATGAGGGGAGGAGAGGATGTTTCTAAGTACTATAAGCACTTCTTCAAATGTCTGTAGTAAAGGAGTTGAAATACAGACTTGGCTATTTGACAAATTATCCTCTCAAAGTTAGTAGAGGGGAAAAATCCTAGTTAAGGTGCCCAAGGTTTCTCCAGCCTGACACCTCAGATGTAATTTGGCCCCCTGAGTCTTTGACTTCATCTGGAGGAATGTTGAGAATGAAGCATGCAGCTATGACTGTGACTCTGCTTTGTGCTTGTTTCAAATATACCTTAAGCAAATGTTCATGGTTTTTTGGGGATTTTTTTACTACTTTGTGAATATAGTGCTAGAAAGATAAAGGGAGTAGCTGTAAATGCCTGGTTTGGGTGGGAGTTGGATGGAAGTCATTTAGCAATTCTTCAGGAAGAGTTTTGGAAACAGTTTGCACCTAATTCTCCTTTCATTGATATTGGAGAACTCGGAAGTAACTCTATTACAATAAGCAGAGCACTGAGAGGAAAACAGAGTGAGAAATTTCTTTAAAAAAAAAGGTATTTCTTGACAGGTGGATCCCGGCTGTGGCCTGTAGGTCGCAGCAGAGTGTATGCTTTTCTTTAGGAAATACCACTTCATCCTTTGTTTTCCCGAAATGGAATTCCCCAGTGAGATAAACCAACTAGTATTTGGCTGTACCACTAAAACAAAACACATAACAGCCTTGACCTTAACTGGTGAGACAAAAGGATGTTGTTTGTTTAGGTTTTTGCTACGTGGGTGTGAGCTACGTCAAGCAGTTCAGAACATGTGAATCAGTGCCACGTGGTCCAGAAGCACAACACTTTCCCATCATGATGCGAAATGATGGGAAGGACTAAGACACAGGGTTGAGAGGAAAGGGACTTAAGTTACAACAGACGAGATTCAGCTTGGATATTAGTAAATTTTTTCAGCATTAGGGTGATAAGACATTCGAACAAGTTGCCTGGGGAGGTGGTGGAGTTGCATATTCAAGAAGTGCCTGGATGAGGCATTGAGTGATATGGTTTAGTGTTTTAGGGCTTATTATGGTGGTGCTGGGTAGGTGGTTGGACTGGATGATCTTGAAGGTCTCTTCCAGCCATAACTATTCTGTGATTCTGTACCGTAAGCAGTGCTGGGAAAAACTGGGCCCTTCCCATTAGGTAAATCAAATTTCTTCATTTTCTTTCACGCGCTTTAGATCCAAAATGTGCACAAATCCATGTAGTTGTCTGTTAGGCTAATGTACCATATAGCAATGGAGGTATACAAAAAATGTGACACCACATACGGTGCTGCAGTAAGAAACTGCTCCACATTAATATGATCCCGTCATGTACTACAGAAATGGAAAACTTTAGCAGATGGCACTGATGTAACTCTTTCTGGCTGCAAAGACAGGAATAAATGACTTCATGCGTCAAGGTCATTCACTTCAATGATTACTCACAAACTATTAAATACAGGTAAGAATAAAAAGACAAAAAAATTGCATGGATTGACATGAATGACAAAGTGTTCTGGTTTTCACCAGGAAGTGCTGAGAGGAATCCAGCACTTTGTAAAGCTAGTCATAAACATATAAAAATATATGAATGCCAGTGGAAATTGACTGAGCAATCTCCTTTCTGGTGGGAAACATGTTTCATCAATGTGTATACTGATCTGCTTGAAATACTCAAGGCAGAAGGGGAAACCCAGTCAAAACTCTGAAAAATTCAAAGCATGTTTCCACCTGGCTGAAAACCAGAAGTCAACATGCAATTTTTTAAAGAAAAAGCTGTTTCTTCAGACATTCATTTGGTTTAAGGCCAGAAAGGACTATTAGATCACTTACTTTGACATTTTGTTTAATGAAGGCCAGTTACCCCTATATTTAGCCTGAAAACTTAGATTTGCTTATTTTTTTCCAGAAAGGCAACTAGCATCTAGTTTTGATTTGCATATCCTGAGAACTTAGAAATCCACCATTTCCTCAGTATTTTCTACAAGCAATTTATAATTTTACCTATTAAAATGCTTTCTCTTAATTGCTTACTTAAAATTGTATGGCTTCATATTTCAGACCTTGCTTCTTGTTACGCTTTGCTAGTTTAGATGAAAGGGTCCTTTGATACTCAGTGTTTTCTTCTTTTGTGTGTATAAACACACTGCAATCAAGTCACCTTTCCATTGTCTTGCTGGCTAATTAAACTGTTTGAATGCCATAAATAATATGTAAAATACTTTACTGGACTATTTTAGACTTTACTCCAATTTTCAGCAGCCTTAAAAAATGCAAGTGCTAAAACAGGATAGTTTCACTGGTGCTGGGTGCAGAGGTAAAAATCCACCACCACCCCCCTCCCCCCCCAATTTTTTTTAGAGGATCCAAAGGTCAAATTTGCTTATTTGTCTTTTTGGGGTTTTTTTGTAGAATGATAATCAGTTGCTTAACTCTGTCCCAACTCACTGCTTTCCATGTAGTCCTCCTTGCTGCAAGTCTGGCCTGCGTTCCTCATTGACAGCTGTGAAACTTTGCATTTGGCTGGATTAAAATGCATTTTGGTTTAGATGCCCAAAATTGCTAAATAATGCATATTGCTCTCAATGATTAACTTATTTTCTGATGTTGATTCCTACATGTCAGATTGCTGAAGCTTTGCAACCATTGACTGTTGTTGGCTCACAACTGTATGGTGCTATAACCAGCATCTCTTCTACAGATGTTTCATAATGTTTTCATAATCAGCTTGTTGTGTTCTGCTGAGTTCTGTGACTCATCAAACTCTGTTGCATCTATGCAGTTATCTTTATCAGCTAAACTTGCAAACTCAAAGAATGACATCAGGTTTATATGATGGCCTGTTTTCCATAAAACCATCATTACTGGTGTTAGTTTTATTTCTATTTCTATACTTTATTATTTAACTTCTTTAATTGACACTTTGTCAGCTTTCCTGTACCTTGCCTGGCATTGATGTTAGCCAGGTGGTTCACACTTAAGCTCCATTTTTGACTCCTGGCACCACACTTAGCTTTCATCCAGTGTTCAGGAATTTCCCTTGTGTTAGTGTATTTATTAAAAATTAATTTCAACAGGCTTGATCTTTGTGGCCCAGACACTTAATGTCATTGGTATTCTTTGTGCCTTTTCTCTTCAGTGGCAATAACTTTCCTATTAGATGCTGGGAGGGAGAACTGCCATCACAGCACTATGTCACCTAGGAATTTTTCTATGTCATGGAAATTTTCAGATTAAATGGGCAGATATTATCACCTTTGGGATTTTTTGTCATGATTGAGCAATTGGTTTAGCTCTGCTTCCTATCATATGGATAATGTCAGATGGGAGAAGCATTTTACCCAAAACTTCAGGACGGATACATGTGATATATGTACAATAGGCAACACCAGTCTCCAGAAGTCATCTCTTGTATATAGACTTCCATCGTTCTGCCATAGTCAGAGACAGTAAATTACTGGAATCTGTCCTCTATGAAACTTGAGGCTAGCATTACACCAGAGAGCTAAAAACCCAAGAATATCCCAATTATCCATGCAGACTGACATCTGTTATTCCACCGGCAAAATTGTCCGCATTGCACCATGGATCTGTTCATCTACAGATGAATATATCTCTTTTTCAGTCTTGGAAGTGCTGGTGACATTGCAGTAGATTTGCAAATGGATCTAGAACAGAACATGTGATCAAAATCAGCTGTCTGAGTGAGAGTCAAGAATTTTGTCCAAGAGGCATGGGTAATTTGGTACAGGTCTAAAAGTCTCTGCCTTGGGAATAAGTAATAGTCTGATTAGCAATACCACCACCCACCCACATATCCCTGTTGCCTGTTGTTCTGTGAAGACCTTAACAGAAGAATCTTATGTATAGGCAATGGATGTTCTGCTTTGGACTGTGTTCATAGGATAGTTTTAAATCTGGCTAGCAAATACCAAAATCTTGGTGGAAAAGTTGTGATGTAAGAAATGCTTATTAAAGATGCTGGCAAACCCATCTCTCATCATCTACATTTGTGTACCCAGAAGTTAGCTCAAATAATTGACAATAATGTCCAACATATCTTATTTATGCTATAATTATTTTATTCACATATGTCACTGAACATAATTGTTTTCTCAATGTTTTAAGATCCCTACTACAGATAGAAATGTCTTTCTAACATGAGCTCAGGAGTAGATAGAAGAAGCTGCAGCTAAAGAGGCTGGAATATGCACATCTGTTCTTATTTCCAGCTGTTTTTTGTATGTTCTCTGGGTGGAGCAGATGTTGATAGCTGTTCCCTTATAAAATATGTAATAGTGTACTTTATGACCTAATATATTTTCCAGTCCTAGGGCCTGATCTAGAGTCCACTTAGCTCTCAACAGGCTTGCAGTGGCACTAGTAGAGCTCTATCGAATTCTTAATGAACCAGTACAAGTGAGAGGTAATTTAGGGACATTATCTATGTAGGGTTCCACGTGGTTTGTGGTTCGGTGGTGGTCTAACATTTGCCTTCAGAGTTCTTTCCCTGCTGCTTCTCTTGCTTTCACTAGTTGTTTTTAACCAGCCATTGGAGATTTATATATGATAAGTCTGGGTCTCTTATGCTGTCTGAGACTACTTGCTACCGAGCTGCAGACGTTGTGCTCTCTTGCCTCTTTGGCAGGGTTCCCCGGGAAAGCTTCAGGCCCAATGGCAGTTGATAATGTCTGATGTTTTGTGACACCCATTCAGTCTTGTCAGTCTTCTCATTTCTGTGTATGTGTCGTCAACAGCAGTCTCCTAATTGTGACTTGATATTTAAGTTCATTGGCAAAGGTGGGTCACTGGTGGGTTAGTATATCCACTTCGACAGCCTCAGAGAATGGAGTGACAGGGATACCACACTGGAGCTTTTTATTAAGGGAAAGCATTGCAAATCCTTTCACAAGAAGCTAATTTCTGCGTGCAGGGTGTAGGCTCAATTTGGGACACAAGGAATGTAAGTGTATGCAAGAGCCAGACTGCTGAAAACAAGACTGTAAAACCAGCCTGAGGGAAGGGGAAGATTCTGTGCTTGCTCCTGTGCCTGGATCTCAACATCTTGGTTGAGATCTATCTCTGCTTTCTTAGGTTAGCAACTTTAGGTTGCCCAAAATATGGCTTTGAAAATAGGACCCACCCATTTCTGCTATCAAGTTTTGTGTACATCACTCATTTATGTGCACTTGGACAAGCAAATATTGCTTTGCCTCTTCTGCAGAAGAGATTGTGCTGGCTTTTTCCTAGTTTGGGTATGATCCAAAAGGGCTAAAGCAGTTTCAAAACTAGTAGGGATGTGCCAAGTACATGTATATCTCACTAGTTTGATGTGGTTTTGCTGGGGACTCCAGATATTTCACACCTACTGGATGTTTCTGGGAAATGTTGCTTCCACTCCTGCAATTCCTTGTTTTTGCTCTTGTTTGTGCTTGTCCCATTAGATCAAACGAGGCTAATGACTGAGGGATAGCCGTGCTTCCCAGGGATTTGAGGACTTAAATGCTTGAAAGCTATTAGCAGGCATGCTTTGGTGTTGAATACATTGAAGCCTTTTGCTGCAGGGGATCATCCTAAAGGCTGTAAGAAAACAACAGCTCAGTATTTTGACAACATCACAACTTTGTTTTAGCTAGAACAGTCTTTTCTGATCCTAATGTAGGTCATGGCTGCAAGTTAATTTGTTCCATGTGCCATTATGATGTAGCATACGTTCAGAAAAACAGGGTTCTCCCAGGGTGAGAAAAAATTATGTTTACTAAGCAGTTATAGCCCATTTTATATTTTCCTCCCAAATTTCCCATGTGCTTTCTTTTGCTCTCCCTCCTCCTTGTTTTCTCGCATTAGCAGCCTGATTCCACATCACTGGCGTATCCAGTTTAACTCCCTGAGATCCCCAGACCTCTGTGCAGGCAGAGAGCAGCCCCAGCCCCTTCCCTGTTTGGGCATGCGGCTCCTCTGCAGCTCCCTCTGGCTGTATTTGAATTTGCAAGTTGGGGCAGGGACTGCACACTCACCCCTGCCAGGCATTTTTTGGGACTGGTGGATCCCAGCCTGCTGCTCTGCATCCCTTACAAACCTACTTCATGTCCTCCTCAGCTTCAGTGCGTGTGAGAAGTGGATGTCTCCTACAGCTTCTGGTCTTACCTGAACTTTACTCAAGCACTGATTAGAAAGTGCTTGTGTTTACTCTGTCTGGGCTGTATCCACGCCAGGTTTGTCTCTGTCTGCTCTGCAGCTGTAGGGTGGACCAGCATAGCTTTACCAGAGGTGATTGGTAAAACTATATTCCTAAACCCAACTAGCAAACTGTCCTGATCAGAGGCCCTGTGCTTTAGATGTGGCATAAACTGAGACAGCATCTTATTTCAATAAACCGTGTGTTTGGTAGTTTTTGAGGCTGTTTGGTTGGTGATGATAAACAGAGGGGCTTTGCATGCAGCTTCCCCAGTGCTATTGCAGTGAATTTGCTCTGATATCACGTATGTGTGCAGAAGAATGAAAAACCTAATTAGTGTCACCTGAGATGAAAGCTCCATAATCATGACTGCAATCTCGGAACAATTAATCATCCACCTACAATAAGTCACCAGGCTCATTTTTCTATTTTGTCGCTAAGTTCTTCTGCAGATTTGAAAGAACTACTGGAGCAAAGGAGATGCTGTGGGGTTTGGGTTCCCAGCTTGGTACAGCTGATTGGTTAATCACAGTGGGAGCACAAGCACAGAAAAGAGCCAGGGTGGCTTAACAGCTTTTGTCCCAGTCCTCTGCTGCCATTGCTCAAAACTTCACCTACCATTTTACAAGCTCTTTGTGCCTGAAAATTCTATTTCTAGCAACTTGAACTAAACTAGTTCAGCCACTTTGAAGACTGCAGAGCCTGGAGAGTGAATAACTTCCCCACACATATACATACATATATGTATGTTGAACTTATGTCTATATAGGTTTTTCAGTTTTGTTTTAGAGTGTTTGTGCTAAAATGCCATGAGACAAAAGCATCATAGTATGAGTCCTCACTGTGGAAAAAAATTATTGAAAATGTAGAGAAACTGGTTGAGATGACCAAGTTGAAGGTTTAAGCCTATTGCTTGGTGCATCTTTTCAGCTTTTAAACCTTCCACATAAGGATTGTGGGATGCTGTAACACTAGGTGCCTTATGAGTTGACTGTGCAGTAAAAAAAAGCAGAGAAGGATCATGTTTTCCCTGTTTAGCTTGTAAGTTCATTGTACTGCATTTCTAGGAAAACTTGATTTTCACAGCATATTAGAGACAGGTCTTCAGTTGTTACACCGATGTAGCTCCACTTAATAGATCTTGGATGGTTTGTGGTAATTAAAGGTGGCACTGAGCCTCTTCCACTCTGTCACAGAAACCAAAATGTTTAGTTTCTCTAAAGCAAAATAGCAATTTATTAACTGTTAAAATCTGGGGGAAATAAAATAAAATCTTGAAGTAAATTAATTTGTTGTGCTCTTGACACCAGAAAAGGGGAATTTTCTCTCTATCATCTGATGTGTGAGCGTGTGGTACAGTTTTACAGCAACAAAAGTTTGTGACCAAAAGTGAGACCGAGGCAGTGTGACTTATGAAAGAAACAGAGCTATGAGAAAATGTAAATATTTATAAAAAGACAAAATATTCTCTAAAATCATCTTACATTTGAGACATATGGGTACTATCACCAAGGATAATATAAAAAGAGAGGAAAAAAAGAATTAAATTCCACTTACAGAGACTTTGGAATACTCTAAAATATATGTGGCTACACAGTACAATTTCTACAGTTTTAAATTCAGGAAGAATATATCTTGGTTATATTAGTGACAATATCTCATACCTATGCCCAGCAAGATAATGCTTTTTCCCCAGTCAGATTTGTGTCTCTTATTGGACCCAAATTTTCATTGCTTATTAAGGCAAACTCCCATCACACCCAGTGGGCTAAATTCTCTTCTCATTTACAGGGAAGTGGGAGGGCTGAAGGATGTTGTACACAGGTTACAATGCCAGATTTCAAATCAGATAATAGCAATTTCTCTGAATCCTAACCCTAGCTCTAACCCTAAAGGTGGCCACAGGCTGAGGTCTCCAGCACCATGGGTGTTCCATACGAGAAAGGTGTGGAGGGACCAAGGTTGGTGCAGTGCCGTGCTCCTCTTGGCATGCATTTTGCAGCCCCAGTGTCCCTGGAGTCGGTCAGGGGTCGGTGCTGGGACCGGTGTTGTTCAATATCTTCATCAACGACCTGGATGAGGGTACAGAATGTATCCTCAGCAAGTTTGCTGATGACACTAAACTGGGAGGAGTGGCTGACACACCAGAAGGTTGTGCTGCCATTCAAAGAGACCTTGATAGGCTGGAGAGTTGGGCGGGGAGAAACTTAATGAAATTCAACAAGGGCAAGTGCAGAGTTTTGCATCTGGAGAAGAACAACACCATGCACCAGTACAGGCTGGGGGCTGACCTGCTGGAGAGCAGTGTAGGAG
>VZRW01004802.1:868489-885938 GCA_013398125.1 Aegotheles bennettii | reverse complement strand
GGAGTGGAACATCTCCCTTATGAGGAAAGGCTGAGGGAGCTGGGTCTCTTTAGCTTGGAGAAAAGGAGACTGAGGGGTGACCTCATCCATGTTTACAAATATGTAAAGGGTGAGGGTCAGGATGATGGAGCCAAGCTTTTTGCAGTGATGTCCAATGATAGGACAAGGGGCAATGGATGCAAACTGGAGCATAGGAGGTTCCATGTGAATATCAGGAAATCTTTTTCACTGTGAGAGTGCCAGAGCACTGGAACAGGCTGCCCAGGGAGGTTGTGGAGTCTCCTTCACTGGAGACATTCAAACCCCACCTGGATGCGTTCCTGTGTGATGTACTCTAGGTGACCCTGCTCTGGCAGGGGGGTTGGACTAGATGATCTTTCGAGGTCCCTTCCAACCCCTAGGATTCTGTGATTCTGTAATTTAAAGGCAGTTTGAAAATCCCAATTTTCCAGCTGAAAACACAGTATTTATGATAGCTGTAATTATTAAAGTGATTTCTGACCCAGTTTTCATACATAAATGTCATTGCAGCACTGGCATTTTTTTCTTTCTCTTTCCAGTGTCTATTTGCAGCTTCTCTGCAAGACGTAAAACATTATTATGTAAATGATAGTTTTCTTAGAAAGCAAATCCACTGGGATTTTTAATTAGAATATCTTAGTGAACATCTGAACCAAACTGTAGCACACTATGAAGTCCTGAAGTGATTCTGAACAGTACTGCTCATGTTCTTATTTCATGTTTGCTGTTAGAACCATTTGGCAAAGATAATATTTCAAAATACACAGTTTAGTCACATTAGAGGTTCTTGCAACTGTGAGGAAGTGAGGCAGCTTGAAAGATATACAAAAACCTTCTTTGGAAGAAGGAGCAGGGCAAAACATCCAATGAGAAATTATATTATTTTAAAAAAATCTTTAATTTATTACGAGGGCAATTTTCAGATTGCAGTGTCAAAGTCCTTCATGTTTATGAACACTTTCTGCACTCACCTAATAACAGAGTCAAGGAGAATCTATCAAATTTTAGTTTTGGCTAGAGAGTTAGACTTTTTAAAGAATGCTAATGATTTTGTCCAGACATTAATAAATCTGCAGTAAAACCTAGCATGCAAAAGACAAATGAAGGGACTTTTTTGTCCTTCATTCCCTTTCTCTTCTTGGAAGGCTGGAAATATTATTTATCTGTGCTGCTGGTGCGCTAGGGACAGATTTTTTGAGTGCGTGGTACAAGATTCAAATGTGCAGTGCAGGTTCGAAGGACAAATTAAAATAGAGAACGTTGTCCTTTGTGTGCAGGGAGATGCCATTGTTCCATCAACAAGAAACAGACTGGAAATTTGAGAGAATAATATCACCTTCACAAAGCAGAAATAAAGCTCTGGATGGCAGCTGGGAAGATGCATCTAGGAAAGGTTGGTCTCTGTGTATCCTCATTTTTAGCCACTTTCCCTGAGCATCTTCTGCTGAGCGTTGCTGGAAACAGATAGTCTTGGTATGCTAGTCCTGGTATGCTGGTCTGGTGCAGCCTGCCTGGTTTTAGGAGCCTTTAATTAATTGCAAAGCAGCCATAGCCGTTGGCATTCCCACAGGAACGGATATCACAGTCCAGCGGCTGTGTCCAGTCAGAAATCCATTTAACTAAAGTGAGAACCCGAGCATCTTCAACTCCCATTTGCCTCACTGGTAGCTGAGGACATTAATCATCTTGCACAGGACCCTGAACATATCTCGTAATCCTAAATGAGGATAAACAATGAAGTTGACTGCTTTTTTTGCAGAAAAGTGGATGTTACTGAATGTGAAGCCCAAAATACAGTTTAGTCTCTTGTTGCCACCTCTGCAGGGAAAAATTTAATTATACTGAGCTCCAAGTAACTTAGTTTGAAACAACTTATTTAGTCTCTCTGAAGTATCAGCCCATTCCCCAGAGCATTAAAAAAATGAATGCTGGTGTCCAGCCTATTGCCATAGCAGCCCTGCGAGGGTTTATGTGATACATAACACATCAGAGTCTTCCAGTAATCCTCTGTAGGTTAATAATGAAAACAGAGCTATGTAAGTCTAGGTCTAATACAATATGCAGGGATACAGTGAAGCCTGGGCAAACATTTAAAGTGAAGGAAAGTGGTGGACAAAAGCCAAAAGTCCAGCTTTTCTCTATTTCCATATCCTCAAATACAAAAACTCCACATCCATTGCTCTCTCCTGCCAATGTCACATGTTTGGAGTGAGTGCTGAGTATCTGTTTCTGCTATCACTGATGGATAAATCCCTAAAGAACTGTGTCAAGGCAGCACATGGATTTTTCTGGATGGCATCATTCAAGAAGCTTCTTGCAAGCTATCTCAAGTTTCAGTGACTAAAGGATTAACAGAGTGAGACATAGGAAAGAAAGTAAGCCCTGAGATTTGAAAGCAACCAAAGCAAACATTTTCTGGAAAATGGACCTAAGGATCTTTGGTGCTTTTGAGTAGATGTGGGGTGGTTTTTTTAAGAGCTGGAGGGTTATTTCTCTGAAAGTGCGTTATGGGTGGGGTTTAGGAATCTTTTTCTGGACTCCAGCTTTCTGTATGATGTATTCTCCCCATAGTTACAGCATATATTCTCTTTCCTGAGCACAGTGAGTGAGGAGTATAGACTCAGGATGAAATCTTTCCAGCATTATCTGATGTAAAATATACAGCTGGATTGATTCCCAGGTCCATTCTCATCTTGTCTGACTTGCAAAGCCATGGCAAGACTCCAAGAAAGAGGTGGAGCACCCTGTAAAAATGCAGAGCGCTCACTACACCCAAACAGCTTAAAATCTAAAGGTATTATTGCCTAAGGAGTTTGCTGTGCAAAGGAATGATGGTATAGGAGGCAACAAAAAGACAAACAAATTTAATCTGATGGACAGAGACACTTATAAAACATGGCTCCTTTCTTTCTTAGTGTAAATTCTGCCTCTGCTCTCCTTTCCTCAGTTGAGCTTATTGGCCTAAATGGAGCAAAATACTAAGAGCGTGTTCCTTCACAGATGCTTATGTAAATGAAAACTCTGAAATATCAGACAACCTTGGTCCTGTAAGGACCATGACACAGATGGAGCTATACACTGGTGCTCAGTTCCCAGAGGTTGGTGTAGCTCTGTACAAGAAATGCTGCAAAGAGGTTCTGCCCTCGAGGGATGCTATCAGCCACTAAGAAGATGAGAGAATTCGCACTACTCTCTACTCTCATAAGAATTTATGCAAAGAAGAGCCGAGTAGGAGTTTTCCATCAAAATGCTTTTTCAAAAGAAAATATAGTTCTGAAGGTGGAGGAATTGATGCCTTTTTGCAGTTTTTCATAGGAGAAAAATTTGCCTTGAGAGTTAAACTTGTGCTGCTGTGATAAACACACACATACATTCTGGCAAATAGTACATTACTGATATGTCATCTCAGTGTCTTGTGAATAAGTAGCAAATATCTGAGTATCAGTGAGAAGAAACAGACAATTCTTTTTTGGCTACTTCATGCTAGTGAAAATTTCCCGACTTGAGCATGTTTAGCAGGCACTTCAATACTTTCACATAAATCATAGTTTATAGAGTTTTCTCAATGCTTTGAAAGAAACATGGAGGAAAGGAACCCTTATCTGTTGTTGGTTGATATTGCAGGAATTTTGCCCTCCTAGATAACGCAGATCAGAACCAAGCTGTCCTGTAGGTCTTTACATGGCAGAGCCAACATTTAGTGTGCCAAACTACACATCTGGATAGCAGGTTAATGCAGTTGTGGGAAAGGCACATTCCATTCCAATTTATAATATGCAACAAATGCTGCACAAAATGCTATTCCAAAAATAAACTGTGGGAGGAAAGAAAAGGGGGGGAAAAAAATAAAGGAAAACCTTGTTTTATTTTTCTATGGAAACCAAAATCCTACGTGATGGAAACAGTAAAAAATCAAGCTCATAAGGATTTCTTATGATGGGATAAACCTAGGTTCTCTGTTCAGAATATAAATGGTTACATTAAAATATGCTCATAAGAAAAACTGCAGCTTCAGTGTGAGTAGCCAAAAACATGAAGCTCAGCTTCATAAAATGACACCTAATGTGAAAGCTGTCCAAAAGACATTGTCCTATATATAGTCCAAAAAAAGGCCCATTTGCTTTTGGAGCATAAAAATGTGTAAAAAACACTTACTGCACCAGAAGTTGCTTGTTCAAAACTGGGTTTGTATACATGTTTCAAAGTTGGTGATTCTTTCTTACAAGCCTTTATAAACCCAGTCAACTAATTCCAAATAAAATTAGCCTTTGCTGCTTTTATTTTCCTTTATGGAACAATATGGAACATGAAAACACCCTTCTAAACTGGTGGAATCACGCTTTCTTGCTCCAGAGAAAGCTCAGTGAAATTATTGCTCTGTACATTCAACTGCAAAGTTGAAACCAGGATTTTACCCACTTTCCCTAGATGTGGATATATTTTGAGGTTTGCTTTTAGTTATAGTAGCACATGGGGAGTAGCTCTACCAGCTGTAGTGAGAATACTCCGTACTATCCCTTATGCTGTATAGTCAAGCCAAGATTTTGATAAATAAAATTTTAAATGATACAGATTAAATTTCCATTAACTGATTCTCACTTAACTTATGCTGATTTGATGTCAGTATAGTTCCAGGGATATACAAACAGAATTTTTAATTATGAAAGTCTTTTGGGAGATCAGAACTGAAAGCAAAGTGTAATTTTTTCCAATGTAAGCAAAGCTGGCTTGAAACTAATTGTATTAGGCTTTATACCCTTTCTGCTACAGCAGCTGAGGATATGAATGTTCTAAATTAGTGAAGGCAATTTCTTAGTGGAAACGAGCTTTGGTGGCCAGTTAGACAGACAGGTGGGGAGAATAAGCTCAACACATTTCATGAATGTAGGCATCTGGGTAAAGAAGAGAAATCCTATTAATGCCAAGTTAAAAGAATGGCTGTATCATGAATTCAGTGCTTATTAAAGGATCCAGAGGGACTCCTAGCATAGAGATGCAAATCCATAAGAAATTAGGTCCCTGAATTCTAGTGCTTGAGGAATCACTGTTTTTGTGAATGAATGATGAGAAATTGGTCTCATTTATATTCCTATAAATCAAGAATAATCCCAGAACAAGGAGATGGAATCATCATTCTTAGATGTTTCTAGAGCTCCCCTGGCCTCAGAATCTGAGTGCTTTCTGTATCTGCCTGAACCAGTTATTGCCTGTGAGCTGGGGAGATGCTAATATCCTCATTTCACAGATTGCATCTGAGACAGAGACTGGAATCTTGTTTCCTAACTAGATTTAAATCTTTAACTTCTATTGGTTTCTTACAAATCAAGAGGCTTTAGATGCTCTGTACTAGGCAGTCTGCTCCAGAAAATATGTGTTGGAGAATGGAGTTGAGCTGACATGTTTTGCATCCATGGTTACCTCTTCATTCACAGAGCCTACTTCCCTGGCTGGGGAAAACTGTGGCTCTTTGTCACTAGGTAATAGCCTGCAGAGCTGACACAGGAGGTAAATGGGAAGGTGAGAGAGGAGGGAGAAAGGTGTTTTTATTCTCACTTGCTCATTCTGGGAGGTGATCAGATGCTGCAGTCATACGTATGGAGTCTTGCATCTTCTGCAAGACCTGGGTAAATAACAGAATCCATCGTCTGATGGCAGTTGCTCATTTGCAGTGTCTCACTTCAGGGCGTTGTTTCTCTCCTGTGTCTCCAGAGAAAATTCCTCCTGGGGTAATGATGAAAAACTAGTCACAAATCAACACAACTCAGAATATATGAGAATCCTAAAGCATTGCAAAATAAAGCAAACAATGCAAAAGCCCAGTGCTTTCATCATGCAAGGAAAGAGCTCCAGAACACCAAGGAATTTTGGAACTATTTCAGAGACTCAGAAATCATGAAACATTTTTTCCTCTCAAGGCTTTTCCTTCTCTTTCCTCTCTCCTCCCCAGTGAATCATTCAGTAAAAGAATACATTACCTGGAAACACAGCAGGAGTCTTGGCCTTAGTGTAAGAGAGCAGATTATAATGAGTATCATACTAAAGAAGGGGGAATAGAGAGCATCAGCGGCTGAAAAAGATACATAATTTGTGGGGTATGATGTAACTCAGACAAGATGTCAGTGATGGGGTGGAAATAAAACAATGTCAGTCACTGTGAGTTAATTATTCTCCTATAAAAACAAATCAGTGGAGCAACGTACCACACAGTGGTATCAAGTCATGAGGTTTGGCTGTCACACAGAAAATGGTCATTTCATACTGCCCCAGGGCATGTGTGCTAGTCTGGTAGGATGCTGAACGTCTCATTGCAGGGCAGGCAGGCTCTCAGAGTCGAGGCAATACTGCAATTTCCATTATAAAACCTTTATATTGAAGAGCTTATAAACCCAGCCAGAAAATTTTGCTTTAGGCTGAAACTAAGCTGACAAGGTCTCAGAACAAGAGCAAGTGTATCCAGAGAACAGTCTTCGTTGTGCTGAGAACAAGGTTTGATTTAATGAATGAGAGGAGGTAAGACCATAATTATTCTCTTAGAGGGAAGAACAACAAGCAGAACATTAAAAGGTACACCATATAAATTCGTGTGACTTTTTGGAAGCACAGATATGCACTGAATCAGAAATAGATGCACCTGTAAGGCAACAAGAGCTGTTGTTCTGCCTCATGACAGTTCAGATTCATGCACTGATTTGCACTCTGAAATGTCTGATGAAAATGTCTTATGGTGCCCAGGCTTGAGCTTCTATCTCCCTCTACGAAGCTGAACTCACTCAACCTTTCTGTTGTCACTCTCAACCACATAAAATTCACAGCAGCAATAATTCCACCTTCCCTAGATGGTGAAAGGTAGAGGCAAAGAATCCCACTACAAGTGTCAACAGAGCAAAAATTGTCATCACATCTTGCTGTCGCTATCACCCTTTGGGGAGCTGCAGCGAAACAGTCTATAAATGGTGTTGGAGATTGAATTGCCTAAAGCCCTTGTAGGTTTGTATTTTTTACAGATAATTTGGAAACAAATCTGTGTTCTTAATCGTGATCTTTATTCTGTGCTGACAATGCTTCCCATCCTAAGAGTTGACATTCATTAAAAAGCAACCAGTAACTGGAGAAACGTTGAAACAGGGACAAAAGCAGATATTCAGTTGGGTAGACAGAATGGGTGTGAAGTTTCTATCTGAATCTCTTCTAAACTATCACATTTTTTCCTCTTTGAAAAGATTTAGCCTGAAGAGGTGGGTTCAGAGTCACACTGTCAATCCCCTTGCATCTGGCTTGTGGTGTTAGTGAACACCTAGGACTTCTGGGGGCTTGCTAAATGTCACAACTCTAAAATGAACTATTACAGGTACAGAAATATTTTAGAGCAAAAAGACCAGCAATTGGTTTAGTGACTTTTCTTAGTGTTTCCATCTTCTGGGCTTACATTGTAAGTGAACAGGATGGTTGCTGGCCAAAGGAGATGATGGTTTTGGCTAGGATTTTCAGAGAATCTTGGAGGAACAATGCTGCCAGTTATCAATGATTATAAATTGCTGTTGGAACTGTAAGTTTCTTACAGAGCAAGGATCTGAACAAGTCGCTGCAGGAAAAGGAGTCTTGAAGCTGCAGCTCTTTGACTGCCCCTAAGAGCTGCTTCTTACCAGTTACCCAGCATACAAGCAATACCTCAGTTAAGAAGTGAACATTCTTATATGCAGGGAATGCTCTAGCAGCTAGAAACAGACAATTACTGTGAAACAACTGAATGCCCACAGGTTCACGTTGAGGGTAACTCTGCAGCAGCCCCTGCCTATACCCTTTGAGGACTGCAGCCTCTGACTTTCTGCACAGATACCATGCACTCGGAGATCTACTGAGCTCTCAGAGACTGTGGTCAGCACACCATCTTATTCTTTCACCAAAAGCTTCCTTTGAAATTTAAGCAGAGGCAGATCATTACACCAAGGTGTGCTTTGCTGCTTTGCAGCATTCACAGGGTTTATTACATTCACAAGGGTGAGACCATGTGACTCACACCTTGCTTGGATGAGTGGTCAAACACAAGTTCAAACTCTGCAGGCAAAAAACGGTTTCACTAATCCCCCACCCTGCTTGGACTTGAAAGAAGAGCTTTCTCTGACTCCTTTGCTTGTGCATAGCTTGAGTTAATACATATAACTATGATTTTAGAACCTCCTGTTTGCTTTACCAAATGGTGCCATACAAACTAATTCTATCCAAACTCAACAGAGCATGTATTTATATACTATGTGTGTTTTTACACGCATTTTGGAGTCCTGTGTGAAATGTGCTTCAAAGTAGTAATCTAAAACCATCTTGGAACTTTTTTGAAGGCTCACTAGCAGAAAAGCTTATTTTACCTACATACATATTTCAGTCTACAGTTTGGAAACACCTATTGTGTGCACTTGGTTCACCTATATATCCTGCAAGAGCTTGTCTCTCGAGGGGTTCCTAAAGGCTGTCCCCAGCTCCGTCACACAGGGATCTATCCCCTGAGGAGTGTTGTAGCCCAGGGTGGGATCATCTGAACCTAACAGGGCTCAGAAGCCTACCTGCAATGACTTGCACAAAATGCATAGGGCAATGGGACTGCTCACTTCAAGATGTTCACATCCCCATAGATGGAATTTGGGCCAGACTACACATTTGGTTAATGCTAAAATGATGGGGAATAAATGAAGGGATTATCCACATCTTCTATCTATAGGTGGGGTCAACACAGTGTGATGCTCAGTGTAACCCTGATGGCATCAGGCCTCTGTGTAGCACAGTTAAAATTAAGCCAACTGTATGCAGTAGCAGTTTGCTTTTTTTTTTCTCTTCTGGGGTCAGATGGTTCACATTTATGAAAGACCATAGTTCTTCTCAATCACTTAGAGACAGTAATAATTTCTTGCAGCATTTACAAGTCTTAGTATTTAATATATATATATATATATATTTACAGTGCTTGACTTCCTTAGTGAGCAGATCCAGATGTAGGATAAAAGCTGCAGCCCAAGTGAGGGTGTGTGCTGAGTACAGTTGTAGCTTGTTCTTCCCAGTCCAAAAGGAGAAGACTATAGATTAATTATGTATAATGACGTAAGCCCCTGCCAAATGGCATGCAGGAGCTTGCAGGGCAAACATGCACCTACAGAGTCCAAAATCAGATCTGAAATGTGCTAATAGCAAATGCTGCTATGTCTTGATGTGAGAATAAAGGTGTCTTGAGGCCATGTGAAGTGACAGTGTGTGGTAGCTGGTGGCACTAATGAGGGACTACACCCCCACTTTAATGTCTTTGGATGAATCCACACACACATACTGTTTTTCACGAGGCTAAAAAATCTGCTTTCTTCTCTGCTCTGACTTCTGTCCATTTAACTTTACCAGTTTACCAAGTTATTCCTGATTCACATAGGCTAAAGAAAGTTCAGACTGGGCCTCATATTTCTATAAGAACTTTTTTTTATAGAATCTTTTTTCTGTAATTCTACACAAGGCTCTTTATCCTTCTAGTAAAACCACTGTAAAACAATAAATTGCTCCCATATACAGCAGTGTGGCAGGGAGTGAGATACGGTCCTTAATGATGATTCAGGTCAGGAGGCTTAGAGGCAAGCATATGTATGGGAAACATTGAGGCTTGAGGGAGAAAATGCCTTTACAGAAGATGGAAGATGAACACTCTTTAATGAATCTCTCTTCTCTCTTCAGCCAGCACGTTAGCCTGAGTGAAGGGCATGGTCCATTCCATATCAATACCCACCCCTCTTCCTCTGCCACCTGTTTTTTGAAGTTAGTGGCAATACCCTTGTTATCAGGGAGATATTTTTCTCTGGCACATGGACTAATACCTCTGAAGCTACCTGAGCAATCCAGCTCACATGCTGCTGCATCTGTCTTCAGGGTGAACCAAATATGGGGACCTTTGGGGCATTGTCTTTAAAGTGTCTATCTGATTTGAACTACCACACTACTGCAAATGCACCATCTGCTCTCTCTGTTCTGTATGCTGCAGATCTACTGAACTCAGCATCCTTCAGGAACCTCTGGGGACTGTGCTTCATTGCCAGGTGATGAAATCCCAGAAAATAAGAAATTTGCAATTAAAAGGGAAAACCAGAATAGCATGTAGTGTGGTCACTGCAGGGGAAGATCCAAGTCTGGCAATTGTTTCTGTTTGGAAATGGAATCTGCTTTAGCTGTAAAGTGGATAGCAGTCTCAGGCACAAGGTTTCATGAAAAGTCATCAGTCTCATTCGTTCTCTGTCTGCTCTAGTGTCTGTAGCCTTCATTTGGGATTAGCAGGGAAGGGGTTAAATGCTTCTCTTTAACAGAAGAGAGGTCACAGCTGCATGCCCTAAGTACATGGGGAGTGTCAGGCCAGGGACAGCTGTCCTGAATTAAGAGATTCCCTTACACATAGAATGACTTTGCTCCAGTAAGCTTACTTGACTGAAACTGGGGGCTGAGGAGGTTGGACTTGGTAAGGATTTGAGATAGAAAATTGTGCTTTCTTTCTCCTTTTTTTTGTTTGTTTTTCTTACCCCCCTCATGGGGAGGTTGGTGTCCATTAAAGTAGCAGTCTTTTTTTTAGTGTGTCTGCAGTGTCCTAAGTTTTCTCATTTTTTGGGAGGGACTATTTGAATGTTGATTCTAGAAATCTCCGTTTGTTTCTTCTGTCTGTGCTTTTCTACAAAAAAAAAAAAAAAATCAAGTGGGGAGAAGACATCTCAGCAGTTTAAACCAGAGAAGGGAATGGGAGGAAAAGAAACAAATAATGATGAAACAGCCCAACAGACCTGAGCTAAGGCATCTTAATAGAAAGCTTTTTACAAAAATGTATTTAAACCTCAGTTTCCTGTTTTTTAAGAAGTGGTCCTTATTGATGTCTAGATCTTTAAGCAAAGAGGTAGTTTCCCCAGAGTAGGACTCAGTCCTGGTATCAAGACCTCACCACAACCCTTCTGTGTTTTATCTGACCTGCAGGGAAGGAGCCTGGAATCCACCTGGCTGCTCATTTCAGCAAGCGGAAAGCAGATTTTAAAAAGCATTCTGGTATTATGGAGCTCTATAAGGTATGGATAAATTCTCAGAATTGCTGGGAGCAGGGTTTATTTTAACTCTTCCAACCAGATATGGTCACTGCTTTGCAATCACTCTGCACAGTATGAATGAAGACTGTGTAATCTTGGGTTTTTTGTCTCTTGGAAGGAGCAATTGACTGTATAGGGCTCATTAATTATCAATGCATACGTATACAAGGGAAATAGGGAGATTCTTTGTCTCTACACAGAACAGCTCTACAGAAGGAAACACATGCTGTATTTGTCTGTTTTATCCCACCCTGGGGTGGATGCTCAAGGAATGGGCTGAACCTTGTGTCTCTCTGTCTGGTGTGCTGTAGGCACAGACCAGCTGTGGATTAGCCTTTGCAAATAAATAGAAGAATAGTTGGGCTTTGGATGGCCTTTTATATCCTAGACCACCCTTACCTACAACTGGTTTAAACACAGGTATGTATTTCATCTAATGCTAAAACAGGAAGATACTTTAGTGGTGGAAGAGTTTTAAATGAGCAGCCTGACGTAGAGTAAGTGCTGGTGTGCTGCTGGGTAACCTGCTAGTGTAAGTGGAGCAGGAGAACTAGTCTTCTCTATCCTGTTGGGTTGTGTAGTGTGCTCAGACAAAGCCAGCCTCAGCTTATGAAGTTCACTGAAGGCTGCTTATTAGGAAGCAAAGATGAAAATGCTGTTACATCCCTTAATTCAAGGGCACTAGATGAGACTGGAATCGATTGTTCAATAATGCTGAAGATGATAAAGTTGAGATCTCACAGCGTCTGCCTAGGCCAGCCATGGCTCTCAAAACAGTGCAGAGCTTTATCTGTGCTTGCAGTAAAGACAGCTCTTCAATTCACTGAAACCTTTCTTCAGTAAGTCCTGCTGTTCCCTGAATGCTGGTCTGGTCCTAGATGTTTCTCTTGATGCAGGCACCTCTTGTGTCCAAGGGTTATAAATAATTTTAGAGGGGAGGACTGCTTCTCAGGAAAGTCAAGCAGGACAAGCACTCAGGGTGGGTAACCCTGGAGGAATGAAAAGCAAAGGTTTTGCATGTTTCTGTCTTCAAAATATATCTTAACTCTCCTGTGATGAACAAAGACCTGGTTTAGTTTTCCTGCTCATAAACATGGTTTGCTTTTAAAAACAAAAGGAGAAAGCTTATTTCTACTCCTAAATCTTAAATTGCAATTGTCAAAGCCAATTCAAGGACTAGTTTTCCCAGTTCTCACTCAGCACTAATGAGCATTGGCCAATTAAATCCCTTTTGCTTTGAAAATTCCAGTCAAGATACTTAAACACAAGGAAAAACAGTTTCTGCTGCCTTTTAACCCTGTTTAAAAAAATTTAAAAGGCATTCAGTTTAATTTAGCCCTATTTCATTGAAAGCCAATTTTATGTAAGTCATTTTCAGCTGTAAAAATCTCCTTTTTGGAAAAAAGTGATCTCTCACAGCTGTTGTATTGACACACTCCAAGACCAATTTATGTTCAATCTTTCTATGCCTGACAAAGGCCTGTGTGGTACTGCCCATGCAGTGCAGCCATAAATTAACGTATGAAAAGCTTGGTTTATCGATGTTACTGTTTACTGATGTTGTTACTTTTCTCCAGGGTGTGTGTGTGTAAAATCATAGGAGTATTATATCTTAAGAGATGGGCTTGGGAGTAACAGAAAAACAACCCAAGATGTAAGCCAAAGCCAGGAGATCAGGGCTTGTGACTTGTGGAAACCTGGCTTTGATTAAAATGCTATTTGTACTGTGTTAGCAGCACACATTGCCTTCTCTGCCAAGTAGCTTTCTTTGTTGCCAGCTCTGCTATGCTGCTTACTGTATTGGTGTCACTGAACTGTGCTTAATTAGCTGGAACTCATACGTATATCCAAACCTTTGGTTGTACAATGATGTTACATAGAAAGTTGGCTTGAGTGGTTTACTCCTGATTTTATACCCATTTTTAGATGACGTTAGCTAGATTCAAATCTCTTATCTGGTAAATGCAAACATGACGTGTCTAAGCTCTTGAGTTTCTGAATGACTACTTCAAATGAGTGTGAAAGAGGTGGTAGTAAGAGTGGCTCTTGGGTCCTGCAAGCAGAGGTCAATAGGACACCTCTTCTCAGTCGTGTCTGTGTACAGCCAAATATTTCAGGAAATGCTCAAGCATGCAATTAACAGGTCCCAAGGAGAAGGAGCCTCTGGTTTGACTTGATATAATGAGAAGGATAGCTTTTTGCCTCCTAAATTGGTGCAAAGTCTTCCTGTTCCATCAAAACAGGATGGACGTTTGGTCAGAGATAGGTGTTACAGGACAGTCTGTGACATGCAACTCTAAAGTGTTTTTCTGGGACTAGCTGAGCCAATTTATCTGGGAAAAGATCAGAAGGTTCTCCTTGGTCACTAGGTGTAGTCCTGTGTACTTACACTTAGCTTTCTTGGACACTTTTCTTTCAAGCTGTGCCAGAAGGAAGATTTTTTTGAGGGGGAGGGGAGAGAAGCATGGAGGAAAGACATCACTATAGGCTATAGTTCGTGTTTCCATGTGAAAGAAGCAAAGACATCCATGCAAAAATCACAAATGTTTGCCCCCTTTAAGTCATACTTAGTATTGCCAGTTCCAGAGCAGAGCCAGAGGCCAGGGGTGCTCCTGGCCTCAGCCTGGAGAAGGACCTGCAGAGTTTAGGAGTGGGATCTGACTGGCTACTTCTGCTGCACAACCATCTGAGATACATCACAAAATATAGCCAGCAAGGAGTTAAACAAAATGCAGAAAATACTGCTTCCCTTATTTTTCTCTTTCTTTCCCCTCCTCCTTCTGTGTGCTTTTATTTTTGTCTTGAGCTAAGTAGAAATGTTTGTTTTTTTCTTTTCTTTGGCTGAGCTTGTGTTGTTATTTGATTTTTATATGATCCTCAGGTACCTAATGAAACTGCCACATGCTCAAGGGAAAACAAGTTTCATAACAGAATGACAGTAAAATGTTGCTAAAATCCTCCAGGATAGAGAGAGGATTAGAAGAATATGCAGAATAAAGTAGACATTAGCTTAAAGACAACAAAGGGTTCCTAGTCCACTGACATACCAGAATCCAACAGAAGTATTCATAATTACTCATAACAAAAGACTGGTCTATTATAACAATTCCATTCAAACTAAAACACATGTAAAGCTTGTGTGCTAGTGAGTGTATTTTGATGATAGGTCTGGTTTAAACCTAATCTGGTTAAATACAGGCAGGATAGGGACAATGCTTTCTCTAGGGATCAACAACTTTGTCCCTGAACAGACTGCTTTATATAAACACCCATAATTGAGTTAAAATTCATGCAGAAAGCTTGGATTAAAAAGAAACAAATATCAAGCAAATAAACAAAAGTCATGAGCAACAGGGGCTGGTAAAGCTATTGTGGGGAAAATATTCTTTGAAGCATATGCTAATATATACTGAGTCAAGAAAATTAATATTAAACACTACAGGTCACAATAATGAACATATGTTACACCTGCTGAGAAAGTAGCTAGAAATCCTCCTTTCAACAGTGGACATCTTTAGTGTGGTTTTTAATCTTACTTTTAAAAACCCCCTGAACTGTTAACTTAGGTATTCACCAACACTTTGGCCTTCACTTTCTTAAACACTGTACACAAAAAAAATAGAATAAAAAAAAAATGCTGCTTGCTTGGAGCTTGCAATGCTTTCAGCTGGCACTAATGAAGTCAGCTGGGAATAAAGGTGATTTATCCAGAAGACTTAGATAGCTGCTGTTATGTGGGTATATTTTAACTCTGTAAAGATAGAAATGAAATCCCTTGTTTTTTTCCCTTCCAGTGTCTCTTAGTTCATCAAAAGGGACAACAGCCTTGTCTCTTGGAGTTGATACAATGGCCTCTGAAAATCCTACACTCTGCATTACCTGGTGACATAGGGGTGAATTTTCTCCTCATCAGGGAAACTGTGCTCAGCCTTGCAGAAGAAATCTCTCCTGTCCTGTGCTGCCTTTAGTAGACTGTCTTGGCTTGAATTTTTTTTCTTCCTCTTTTCTTCATACTCTCACAATGAAATAGGTATGGGGAACTTTGAAGAGGTTGACATTCCCCATGTTCCCAGTGAACGTGTGACCATGGAATGCTCCTTCAATTTCCTGCTCTTTCTGCTTCTGCCACATACGAGATTTTTTTCCTTTTCAAATGTTCCGGCTAAGGTTGTGTGAGAGACATCCTTGAGGCTTGACAGGACTGAATTCAGCCTTCTATTTTTAGGATTGGTTTTAAGATTATAGGCACCCTACTTGGGTAGCCTCTGCTGCGTGACAGGTCAGCTTTAATGTGGACACTTCAAGACATATTGCCTGCCTTTAGATGTAGGGACATGGAAAGCTTCCTGCAGATTTCCTCCAAGTTGGTGGAAGAACATAGAAATAGATAGCTGGCTCTGAAAAGAACATATGGCCAGGGATGTTGGGCTGAGGAACTTGCGGAGGGCAGACTCAATGCTTTCTGAGACAAGAAGCTGTTTGTTTCTCCTGCTGTGTTCAAAGAAACCAAGCTGTATGTTTGCAAATAAATGAGATTTTGCCAAACGTACACCTGACAGGTACTTGGTTTCAGTAACAGAAAAGAATAATAAAATCTTACAAGGCCTGGCTAATTACAACATTTTGGATAATACACTTGAAAGGAAAGTTTAATGACTGTTTAAAAAATTTCCTATTTTAAGTGCTTTCTCTTTCAAAACTTCTGTTCAGTGGATTTTAATGATTTTTCCTACTTAAAACCATTTCCTACTTCGAATAATGCAGAAAGATGACTACCCCTGAACTAACAGCCTTTCAGTAGAGATTTTGACAACTTCTAGTTCTTGACCTTATCTCCAGCCCCTTTTAATGACCTTCAGACAAGACTGCTGTGACTGAAACCATGATTTAAATCATGTATGAGAGCTCTGAAATAAGATTGAAAAGAAAATTCAACTAACCTTGAATTCAAAAAGCATTCTCTAGAGGCTTGGTATTTAGCTCAGTCTTCAGTTTCAGCACTGCTTACTTGTGTTGGAAAAGTTATTTTTGGTTGCTTTCTGTGCTTCATTATAATTCTGAAAATGACTAATTTGATGTGACATTTACTAATGTAGTATGATCAGACATAATTTGATCTTATTAACTTAGATGGTACCATATTAGCAAACATCAGATCCTATTTGAGAAATTTACACATGCTGCAAATGTGGATACACCTTGAAATCATACTGTATTAGTATAATTTGTCAGCTTAATGTTGTATTTAGTAAAGAGCGTCAGAATATACTGCAATTTATAGCTTCCTACTTATAAATCTGCAAAGATTCACATCAGTTGTGCTGCTCTCATATAGTTTTATCACTTAAAAAACTTCCTCAATGATACAAGACTACTGCAGTTCAAATACCTGATGTCTTCATGTTCTTAGGAAATTCTTTCAATGCCTTGGATATTGGTGGCTGAAATCTAAGTTACCGAAGTGGAATAACAAGCTTTACCCCCACACTGTCCATGTGTGATGATGACCAATGTGGCCTGAGAAACTTGCATGAACTAGGAAGCAACAGATAATGAAGTGGTGCAGGTGCCTCAGCTCTAAATCATCACATTAACCTGTATGATACTGCTTTTTGTTTTCCAACTACGTACCAACCAATTTTTTAACAGACTAAACATTTGTTGATGTTATTTATGAAGGAATTGAAAGGCCAGTTACCTTTAATAACCTTGTGTAGTTGAGATAATAACTCTTCCATTCTGCTCTAGAGCTCTGATTTCTCTTTGCCAAACAAAGCTGTAACTAGAAGCTTATCTCCTGTGTTCTTCTGCAGGGCCTTGTCTCCTTCTCCTTGTCTTTTCTCTTTTCTTCCCCTCCCACTCTGCCCTCTTTTTTCTTTTTATTTTTCTCTTTTTTTTTTTTTTTATGAGGTGGAGGGTTTTTTCCTGGTCTGGAGGAGTACCAGCAGAGCATTGGTGCATTCTCATCTGAGCCAGCTGGCCATTACTGCTAAGGAGACTTTGGGACAATCCTGCAGTAGGCTGAGGGGACAAACTGAGCATCCCTAAAAAAAGGGAGGAAGTGATTTTGAGTTGACATTTGTATTAGACTTTGGCTGTGTTCTTTGGAAATAGGTGCCCCTTGCCATTTCAGGTTAATCTTCTCTCACAGCACCATGAATTCCACAGCAGGGACTTAGATCAAAAGTAGGATTTGGGCAACTGTAGATCCTCGACATCAGATGTGTCACAGAATCACAGAATTCTAGGGTTGGAAGGGACCTCGAAGGATCATCTAGTCCAACCACCCTGCCAGAGTAGGGTCACCTACAGTACATCACACAGGAACGCATCCAGGCGGG
>VZRW01004802.1:517835-859016 GCA_013398125.1 Aegotheles bennettii | reverse complement strand
GTGAGCCCTGTAAACTTGCATGTGTTTGATAACTAAACTCAAAACATGGGCTGATGGAGGCTTGTGGAAGGAAAATGAGAAACACCTTGCAGACAGTGTGCTTCCCTAAAATTCAGCTGCTGCAGAATGACAGCTCTCAAGGTTGTGCCAGAGACATCTGAAACTGCATGGAAATAAACCCAACCTGGAATCTCTGACAGATTGTGTAGAAAACTCCAGTTGTGTAAAAAACCTGAGGTAATACGATACTTTCTGTGAGGCAGAAAACTCTTGCTGGTGCGAGCAAAGCTTCTGAAATAATCTCTTCCTCTCTGCTTTTCTTCTCCTTTCTGCCCTCATTTCAATGGTCATTAGATGATATGTTACCCACTGGCTTCAAACCACTGCAGGGCTCCCTGCAACGAAGGGCAGACTTTCCCACAGCAGTTCTGGAGGGCTTAGCAGAGCTTGTTCATTCTGAAGCATTTCTTCAAGGCTTTTTCTCTCTTTCCCTGTGGCAGTCCTTTGCCTGGTGCTCTTGCAGACACAGTCTGCTCTTAGCATGTTTACTGATTTCCAACTTTTCCACTGGCAGCACAAATTCAATCAGAATTTCATATTAATTCAGCAAGCCACAGCAAAAGTAAAGGCCAATAATCTTGGAATGTGATAACAGCTCTGTGCACAGGCTTGCAGAATTTGCTGTAGCAGCTTGCAGGCTGTTACCTAAAATCTCTTGACTTTCATACATAGCCTAACCAAGCAGGGTAAAAAATACCCCCACCCTCAGAGCTCTTTAAAGACTAGAATAGACAAAAATCTGCTAGGAATAGATTTGATGTTGATTTGAGGTTGAGGACACATATTGAGTAACTTCTCAAGCACTACTTTTCTATTATTTCATGTTTCTTCAGAGAGGAACAAGGGAAGGAGAGTTTCACCTATCACTTGGTGGTGGTGTTGTAAATAAGTTTCCGTTAACTCCATGTATGAGTATGGCTGTTTCCAAGCACTGCACAGGGGAGAGAAGTCATTCCCCCAACTCCCTGGATCTGGCCCAAGAGGCTTGTCCATGAGGCTCCACTCCTTTCCCAGACTGGTTTCCATAAAGCATCCTGAAGAAATGGTGGTCTTGCACTGCCCTTCATCCCTCTCCAGGAGCCTGTCCCCCTACTCTTCCTGCCTGATCTGTGCCTTTTTGTGGGGGCTATTGTAAAGGTGATGGAGGCAGCCAGCAATAATATCATCTCCACGGGAACAGAAAGATCAGAAACTGTGTCTCGTATCATCTGGGGCAGGATGCTTTGATCAAAAAGTCAACAGGAGGCAAATGCTGAGGAGCCCCAAGGGTGCATCTGAAGGCTAGAGGGCCTCCAGAGCACCCATCTCCCCCTTGAAGGGGAAGGCAGAGGAAGCAGGAGAGGGCCATCAGTAGCCTGGCAGGATATTGAACACCAGCTCCCAGCTTTTCTCCCATGCCCTGACTGAAAGGGCAAATACAGCCAAGCAATCTATGGCTACTTAAAATCAGCCCTTCAGCAAGGGAGTGCAGTGTCTTGCTGTCTGCAGATTTTGCTCCTTTGTGTCTGGTGGCACTCCCACAATCTCTCTGAGCTGCCTGGGAAAACTGGTTGTGTTTGTTCAAAATAACTCCCCTCCTCTGCAGCACAGAGCCTCATACTGCCCAAGAGGAGTTTAGGCAGTTGCCCTACTTCATTCCTCAGGTCTTCTGGGAGAGAGCAGTTGTGGGCTAGGATGTGATGCATGGTATATGACAAGCAGTAAATATAAAAATAGCTTGAGGAGCATGTTCAGTATGCCTCCAGATGGGTGGAGATAGGTCTGTTGGACTGGTAGAGCAGTAAAATGTAAGGTCTGTGAGAGTATTACCTCTTGGAAGTGTCAGAGGCTTGTGAGGACAAAGGAGTGGGACCAGAGGAATTGGGAATATCCTTTCATGGGTAAGAGGAAATCAAAGGCAGAAATGTCTAAGCTGAAATCAGCTGAGAATAGGACAAGCAAAATCTGTGCAGGATGCCCAGAGGCAACACAACCAAATGTAGTCACCATCCTGCTGAAAACATCAGCAGGTACAGATCCTTCTGGATGTACGTGGCTGGGTTGGGTCGGTGGTATTTTGAAGACCACAGTGTGGCTGCGTGAGACTACATAGGAGGCAGTGGAAATTGGTCCTGCTAATTCTTGTGCTTAGATTATCTGTCCATCCTAGGCAAAGCCAGGATGTCAGACAGAAGGGAGGAAGGGACTCATTTAAGTATTGGCAGAAAGGTTCTGTGCTCCTCCTGGTGCCCTGAGTTGTCTTAATGTGAATGTTGCTGTGTTCAGCAGTGGATCTGTTTGAGCTTAAGGCTATGTAAATGCAGAACAGTTTATCCTAAGAGGAAAAATGCGTTATTGTTAACCTATTATTGATCTTTTTAATTACAGTAATTGATCTAGTATTAACCGTGTGTTGTAGCTGTAACTTGTGAGTGCAGCTAGGGATAATGCTGACTCAAAGATGCAACCATGTGAAACACTAACTGGATGGAGTTTTTATTTCTTACCAAATCACCAAAGATTTGAATGGTGGTGACAAGTAGTGGATTCACCTGGCTGTGTTTATGGAATTACTGAAAAAATAAAGCTGTTCTATAAAGTAAAGGGATTTTATGTTTCCTTAATTAATATTTTAGGGATTCATGTGTAATTATTTGAACTTTCTAAATTGTAAATTATACTGCTACAAATTCATCCTTTCTAGTCATACAGGAGCCTCATGATATTTTAAAGCACTTTAACTCCCTTGAAAATCCCTCGCGCATTCCTGTGCAATTTATTCTCCTGTTTTCTGTAATGAGTTAATCTATTTTGAATGAAGTGGAGTTGCTTGCTGTATGACTACGCTGTAAAAGCTGCTTCCAGTTCCTTTATCAGCTGGCTGGCATGGCCCCACATCCAGTTCCCTCATATTATTGCTGCTTCATGCTCAGGTCTGTGCACAGGAATCCTCACTGGGATTGTTAAGAAGAAAGAAAGACAAACCTGCCAGTTTGCCTTCAAAGGTTTGTCAGCGTGGGGAATATCTGCATATATCTGCATGTACAATTGCCTTTAAAATCCTTGCTGATGTTATTGAGCACTTATCACTGCCCGGTACAGACTAGGCTCCCACCATGCTCACTGCCTCCTGGACCCAGAAGGAATTTCTCCTCTATAGATTTACATGACTCAAACATAAGGAAATCTTTCCTACAGACATTTTGAGGGGCAGAAGGAAAAGGTCATTACCTAGAGCAAATCCAGACTCATAGGCAGGTGATGTATGTGCTGCATCTTTGATGTTCTTGTTATTGGAAAATGATGAGAAACTAAGGTAAATGATACAGACCCTGGCATCCTATCTGCAAGGCATGTAGGGTGCTTGGAATATATAAGCATTTCTGCTAATGATAAGCCATCATTCTAAATGCTGCAAACAGCTGCAGGTGCTTTATTATTCAAGACAAATCATCGCCTTCATTTGTTTCTTCCTGAAACCGACTTAGAGAGGACCCTCAGAAACCATCTGAGGATGGGAAATGAAATAAGTGACTCTTTTAACAAGGATTACATATTGCTGTAGCTTTGGCATTATCAAGATCTGGTTTATTGGGGTAACAAAATTATATGTTTTTAATATCAGACAGATATATTTAGTTTGGAAGGTGTACTTTTGAGAAACATAGAGAGTAAAGAGCGTGATACGGGGGAAAAACTTTGGAAAACTTTCTAGCAGCACTTTATGTGTGAAAAAGATGGATGGCTTCTGAAACT
Source organism: Aegotheles bennettii (assembly GCA_013398125.1). NCBI lineage: Eukaryota > Metazoa > Chordata > Aves > Caprimulgiformes > Aegothelidae > Aegotheles > Aegotheles bennettii. The sequence goes on along the minus strand of VZRW01004802.1, from coordinate 855,221 downwards.
AGAAAAACAAAGAATTGATGCATATTTTGCTATCAAATGCTTACACTAGCACTTGGTCTGACATATCCATGGGGATTTCTAAAGCACAGTTCCAGGTCAACAAAGCACAGGAGTTTTGTGTTCAGCTCAGTCTTCAGTTACGTGCTGAAGTGTTTTGCTCAGCCCTGGCCTGCAGTCTGATTTCTAGCTCCCATCTTTAACAGGTACCGAGTGCCTTGAATATCCAGGTGAATAGCAATTAATGACACTCAACTACTTCAAATGCTGGGATAAATTGCAGCATCTCCCAAAGGTGGCTATTAGAGCTAATCAGAAAATGCTGTACTTCCTGCAGAAAATGTCAACTTCTTGTTTTTGCAAACCAAAAGCAATCAGAATAATTTCTTTCTCCTTAAAGGAAAGCTCCTTTGAAATAAAACTGCATACTTTTTGTAACTATTCTCTCTGGTGAAAACTGTGTATTTCCATCAAAAGGCTTTTGGCTGACTTTAATGATTATTGCTAGTATTGCCAAATACTGTGATCCAGTTGCAAGGAATTTTAATAGAGGCTTATTTTGAAAACTGCATCCCCTCAAACTGACTCTGGTTAAGAGTATTACAGCTTGTGAGATTTTGGGGAGAAGTATTGCAAAGAAGAATATTAGTGTTTAAAAACAATGACACTATAAAAACCTCTTGAGGCTTAAAATTTATGATCATCTACACCACAAGAGAGTTGAGTCAAAAGTAATATTTCAGTGCAAAGAAATCAAATGTGATTATTTCACTGAACTTGAACCAGACTCAGTTGTTTTTCAGATCTGGCATGAGTTCAGTTCTTACTTGTTAAAATTGTGAAGTTAAATGAGTTTAAAGATTTCCTGCCTGTGAATTTGGCATACAGAAGTGAATCGTGTAAAGCAGGTGCTGCTGTTGAGCATTAACTGCATTTTTGGAAAGTACTACAGCTTTCATTTTATATTAAAGGACTTGAAATACACATTATTATTGTGTTAAGAAATCTCTTCAGCTGTTTCTGAAATCCAGCTATTTGCCATGTTCTATTTCTATGACTTATTTTTACTGCTTCAGACTGGACATCCAGAGGGTATAATTGTATTCTTATTTAGTATCATTAATATTTTTAATTACTTCTGGGACAATATTTAATTGCTAATGAGTTCTGCTTCTCACTGACATTTCTAGAGCAAGTTAACTTAGACTTGCAAAAGATATAGTTGATAGTAATTTAGCATCCTGGGAATGCTATTTTACAGCATTAAATAATATTACATTGCTTGTTACTGCAGAAATATAATTGCACACTTCAAAAAGTATTCTGAATAAGCTAAGTATTCATGCTACTTTCTGGAAGCCATATTTATAAAGGAGATGTGTATTTGACTGTTTCATCAGACTATTTTCTAGGGACAAAATAAGAATCAGAACTTTCCTGTCAGCCTATAAACAAATCCAGAGGTCTCAGGCTTCACCTCTGCCTTAAACTACGTGAAGAATAGTACTAATATAAATGGGAATAAAGTTTCACCTATTTCTGTTGAACTCTTTGGTATCTGACGTTGTTTGAACAATTCATTGGACACTATAATCTAGAAAGGGTTGATTTTTCAAAATAAATATCTCCACCAGTGACACTGTCTTCACACACAGATCTGCTTGGCAGAAAGGCATTAGCTTTAGTCCAAGTTTTTTAATGAATATGCTAAAAATTCACTGAAGCCAGAAGCTCTGAAAAGCAGTTGCCAGAGAGAATGACACCCTAAAGTGTGTAAAGAAAGGAGAGCATCAATGTGCAGGGCTCCAGCTGATGGCTTCCGGGCAGTCTCACATCCTACGTCTCCTCAGCATCTTGGACAAGGTTTCTGTGGAATTCATATGCTTTTGTACAAGGCAATTATCAGTCATTTTGGGCACGGCTGGGCAAGCCAGTGTGGTCGTTTGCTGCCAGCGTTGAGCGCTAATCGCTTGCTGCCTGCCATCCTCATGTTGGCAGGCATGAAGCCAGGCTGGGTTTTTGTGGAGGACAGTACAGCAGTTCCCTCAGCGTGGCACGGACAGACACTGTTTTCCTCAACGTGGCTGTTTAAATGGGTTTTATGGCTCTTCCTATTGCCTGCCTGCTTCTAGGTGTCAGAGTGGAGGATCTGCTGTGTGTGCTCTTTAGTGATGTTCTGGGAAAAAAGGAATTTCTGTGGGAGAGGGGAAAGGGAGGGGTATGTTTTTTAAAGCTCAGATTCCCCTGTTCAAAGGCTACAGATTTCCTGCAGTGCCATGAGATAATCCCAATCAAATTAACTCAAAGCCAGCTCAACTTCAGTCCAGCTAGTTTATACTGAGAAATGGCTAAACCATGCAATAAAAATGATTTCACTCCTGATTTAGTTTTGGTTTTCTGTCCCTCTGATGTGGGAGTTGACCCTGACTTCAGCAAAGGGAATATTTATTCCGAGATATTCACTGCATAGAGCTTGTAAATAAATCTTGTAAATTGTTTGCTTTGACTATTTGCTGCTTGTGAGTTGTGGATATGTTATTATGTTTAATCAAAGCATTCTTGGAAGCAGAAGTATTTTTCATGAATAATGGTTTTATCAAAATGTAATTCTTCTGAATTCAGTGGATTGTTGGATTAGGTCCAAAATGAATGGCATATAGAAAACATCAGTGAGGATTTGTTCCAATGTATGCATTTCTCATTTTTATTTTGCCTCAAGATATTGTCACATCTTGCACTTTCTTAGATAGAAGAACTGGACACACTGCAACTTTGCTACTGGCTTTCAAAAATAATTGAGAAGTCGAATGACTCTCAAAAATTTAGAATACAGAAATTAATATGATCCATTTGGAAAGGCTGCTAGTTAATAACAGTGCCTGTTTTGGGTCTTTTTTGTATGAGCCATCAGACAGGTAAATGCATAATACTGAGAAATATTTAGAGGGAGTTTTTTCTTAGAATAGGTAAAATGATCTTTTATGCAAGTGACATTGGGAAACATCAGTCAGCCTCAAGAAGTAATGTACACCCCATTTTCAGTTGCTTGTAATTTTGGCAAACTTTTACTAGCTGAGAGGAAGTTTGTTAGTTGTCTGTTTTGGACCAAAGTTTCCTGGGAAGGTTGTCCAGAAAGCCTGGTGAGAAATAGTGTTTTTTCTGAAGTTCAAAACTGAATGCTGCTATGAAAATCTAGTGTGGCCCTTTGAAATTTGTCAGATACTGTGTCCTCATTCCAGCGATGTACTTGTTGTCTTATGGAGAATAGGTGTGTGTTATTCAGATAAATACTATAAATATTTGCAGGAGGATAGGGTAGGGTTTTCTGGTCATGCTTTGAGTGTGGTGGTGGAGCAAATGAGCTTCAGAAATACCATGCAGCCTAAATTACTTCATCTTGATTACAGTCTGGCTGAGTATGCTATAGTTCAGGGTTGAACAGGATTTATTTTTGGCTTTTTTTGTTTAAAGAAATACCTGGGTTTGGTTTTTTAGGACAAAGGTGTATTAAATTCTGTCTTTGGCCAGCTCACACCAAATCTGTATATGCGTGGGCAGTCATTTTTTATTACAAAGCTGTAGCCAGCTCATGGTGTTATTGCAGGGACAGCAGCAGGGCTGAGACTGATGGGAAGAGCAATTGAGGGTGAAAAGAAAACAAGACCAGGAGCTGGGGTACAGGGAAGTGGTAGGTCCGGGAAGATCTTTGAACTTGTGGCAAGGTTCAAAGTTTCAGTCAGACCAGCTGTTTGCTGCACTCACACAACTTCTACCTCTTTACTAAACTTGACTGGAAGTGGAACCACGTGGAAACATCAGTGCATGTGGTTCTACTAAGGAAACAGGGTTATGAAACAATGAAAAGTGTACTAGACTGGTGGTATTCTCTCTGAAATCTAGATTGCAGAATGTTTGGGGTGCTGATTGAAAGCGTTTATAGCACAAGGGTAGAGACTTTGCAAACAACATGGGGACTGCTCCCCTGTGGGTGGCTCCTATATGAAGATGTCCTTCTTTCCACTGGAATTTTGGAATATGTTCTTCACTGATTGTTCTTATGTACTTTTTTTTCTGAAGTGTTAGCTGCACCCACAGCATCCCTGCTAGTAGTTTTTTGATTAAAAAAAAAAGTCAGTTAATTTTACAGGAATTAAACTTTCTTAAAATACTACTACCTGGCACGCAGGATGTGAAACACTCTTCTGTATAATGTACTTCATTTCATTCATGTTGATCATTAAGAAACCATCCTGGAAATGATGGCCTCTTCCTAGATAGTTGTTTCCTGTTTAAAGCAAACGTGTTTGGAAATAAGTAGGATCCTAGTGTTCATGAGGACTGTTTCCTGGATCATTTGAAATGACAGCCTGTTTTAGGTGTATTGAGTTCATATGCAGTAGGTATTGCCTGCAGCAGTGATCAATCTATCAAATCCCACCACATGGGGTATGAGGAGAACTTGCTGCATGTTCTGGTATACCAGTTCTCTTATGCTCTGTGCTGGCTAAATTTTATTCTTTCAATTTCTCACACTCATGGGTCTTAACAATTTCTGTAAACAAACAGATTTATTCACAGCATGCGCATTACATGAAACTACTCTTTTGGCTTTTTAACAAAGCGTAGGCTGATGTTTTGAATTCAGCAAAATAAAGCAGCTTTTTCATATAAAGGAAGCAGAGCTCTCAAAAGATTCCATGTGTGATAGAAAGGAGCCTTGAGCTCCCTTCCAAGGGCAGCATGCACTCTTTGTTCCTTAGGAAATCATAACTGGACTAAACCTGATCCCACTTGAATCAATGGAAGTTTTGCTATTGGCTTTGTCAGCCACTCCTTTATTTTCTGTATTTTACATCTAGGACACAGTAGCCAGAACACTTTAGGGTATAATAGTCTGAGTTTTGGGTGGTTTTTTTCCTTTTGCTAGGGAGATTTTGCATTTACTTATGCCATGGATTAAAAATGTCATGGCAAAGCACCATTTCAATCAACAGTTTTAATGATGTGTGATTATTCATAGTTTTCTGAAAATGTCATAAGTATTTCCACTTCACATGATAACATAAGCTTTCTAAACAAATACCGATGAACTATCTTGATTTGCAATTTCTTACAGTAGAGTTACAGGCTCCTGAGTAAAGAAGGAAAATAATATTTGAGATATGGAGAAAAGTACAAGTCCAAAGAGATTAATCATTAAATAAATGCAGATGTCTAGTCTTCAAAGCTGTTGTCCCAGGATTTTATCTATGTTGCTTTAGCTACTCTGATCTGAAAAATGACTATTCTGTTTCTCCCTATGAAATGCAACATAGATCTCAAGTGTAACATCTCCCTCTTCAAATGTTACAACAGACTGAACTCTGGCAAAAATGCTATATTAATGCATCTGAAATAAATTTAGGGTCTAAAGGGAAGGTGTGGTTATCTCTGGCATTGGTATGAGTACCTCAAGCTATGTGCCAGTGATACCAAATAATACTGCTTACACCATGCTAAGATTTTATAAAACAAACTGTCATCTCTGAACTAAAGATTGCTCCTGTCATCTGCTATATACAATAAAGGAGGGTGACAGCAGTCAGGCTGCTACAGAATGATGAGCTGAGACAGAGAAATACCGTTGAAAATCATCTGTGTGGCAGTGACACTTTAACCCTTTTTGTTTGAAAGACAGTCAGAGATGCAGGCAAGTAGGTGGGAGGAGTGGCAGAACATGGGGCTGCACGGTCACTTCTGAAGAGCTCCTTAATTCCACCTCCTGGGAGCTGAGGATGATAAATTAGATGTCACCAACTGTATGCAATGTGCAGTCAGGGGTGCCAAAAAGAGCTGCGAAATGATCTAATCATTCCCAGGGGGGGCAAAGGAATCAAACTACACCCTGTGCTGGACCAAGCTGAGATCACCTATCACTAAATGTTAAGGAGAGAAAATGTAATCTCTTAACTGGTTAAATACTTTGCTTGCATGCTTCAGGGAGCAGCAGCGTTTCTAAACAGCCTAGTTTGGACCAGGATTTTTTTCAGGCTGCTATACTTACAGGGTCATCTCTGAGAGCTTCACTTCCACAATAACTTTTTCCTTGTGGGATTGAAACTTACTTTGTTTAACGATGATGAAGCTGAAATGCTTTTTTGAGTAACACAAATAATAATAAACATAGAACCACTCTCAACAGCCTTTAGGGCACTTGTGTTGTATCACAGCTATATTGTTTATATTAAAATCTTAGTGCTTACTGCAGGGATAGCATCCCAGAACAACGGTGTGGGAAATACTTCTCCTTGTCTGTCTCATAAGAGTAAATTATAATATGAGAAGGTATTTCTATTTAATGAAAAAAATCTCTTACAAGATCAAGGCAGGGGTAAAAATACACCATCAGCTGTCATATAACCTCTAACTATCTTTCCTAGGAAACCAGTACAGGTGAGAGTGCACTGGCATTTGGAGAGCAGGATATTGTGTATGCCAACTCATTCTGCAGTAACGTTATAAAGCACAGACAGTTGTTGCTGGAAAGCTATAGGGGGAAAAAATGTCACTGATATTCAGTGTGTTTATAAATAATCTGTGTACCTGCAGTTGATGCACCTAGCTCCTGAGAGTTTAGCCTGTGGGTTTCTGTCTAATTAAATGCTGAGGAGTCTCTCATATTTTCAGCGCAGGTTCTGCTAAGGACTCTTGTGACAACTATTGTGGTGTATGGGTTAGATATCTAGACGGTGGGAAAATAGATATGTAAGCCCTAGTTACATAAGCCTTTAGAAAGGTTGCATTTCATTGCTTTTCACATTTCAGCCAGTTCTTACTGGGGCAATGCCATGCTATAGAAAAGCCATTATGCAGATCAAGAAACATGAGCATGTTGCTACCGTAGAAGGAAAAATATAAGTAATTAAATCTTGTGATACCTCTTTCACAGCCCTAATCTCATTAATATAAAGCAATTTTAGAGATGGAGAAGAGCTGATAACAGCATTGGACTCATGAGATATTTCTGTTTTCCATCCATCAGGCAGGTAATTGTGGGAGTTATGACTTTGTTAGGCATAAATGTACAGCTCTAAAGAACTGATAACTGAGCATCTCTGCTCAGCAGACAATGCAGCAGCATCCAGTAATTGAATACATCAATAAGCTTTCACATCTCGTATAACTTCAGTGCCCTGGACAGGATAGCATTAGACATAATCATATTTTGATCAGGAGAAAATAGGAGTTGGATGAAATAATATCAATTTTATTTACAGGGCAGAGAAGAAGCCATCCAGTCTGTGACAGAAAAATGATTTTTTTTTATCTGGCTTTGATCTGGCTCTGGGCTTTGATTTGGTGGCAAATGGGTCTATAACTCATTTACACCAGCTGCCAGGCTTTTTCAAAGCACAGAACATTAAGCAGAATCCTGCTTCAAGGAATAAATACACAATCAACATAATAAACGGTGACAAAACAGCCCTAGCTCATTCTTTACAGTTTTAAGTTGCTACAGCCTACACAAAACACCATAGACACTCAGCTCAGAAACTGTGTATTGATTTGTGACTCCCTTAGGCCAAAGAGCATCTATTGTGTAAGATGTTGGAGTAAGAGTTTAAGGGGGATGGTGTGGTTGGGGGTGATTTTGTTTGAATTTTTATTTGCGACAACACTTGTGGTGTGTGGTAAGAAGAGGGAAGATTGGGGGGGGAAGAGGGGAGGGAACAGGAGGAATGGCAGGAGGAAGCTTGTTTATGAAGAGAAATTATTAAGAGAAATGCTGTCTGCTCGCATGAAGCCTCAATGCTTTGCTTCCTTGCATGAGGAAGGGGCAGCAAAGCAGCACAGTCTGAATCCTCCTTGCCGAAGCCTGGCGAGGTGTGGTTGCTTGCTGCTGGCCTGGGCTGCAACAGTGCATCTCTTGTAGAAGGCTTGGAACCCACCCCCAGCCCACGTGGAGCTGGATCTGTGGCTCCTTGAATTCCATGTTGTATGGAAAACTGAGGTTTGAGCCCAGAGCACTCTTTAGGCAATCTCATTAGTGTGGCTCACTTTCCACAGGTCCTCTGCTCGGTGAGGTGCATGTTCTCTTCAAGACGCTTATAGTCTGCTTCTGATCTAAAGATGCACTTAACCAAGGGCTGTATTGGGTGCTTCTGTGTGGATAAAACAAATGTCATCGTGATGCTGCTTTGCAGGGGCTGAAAGCTGTGCAGGAGTAGCAAAGCCTGCCTTGTCTGCTGCAGAGTAAATGGCTGGTGTTTAGCTCTTGAGAGCATCAAAGCCTCGGGCGGTGGTTTTCAGACCGGGAGACAGGTACTGACTAAGGGCTTCTTCTGGGCTTGCCAGTGGATTTAAATTTCCTACATCGAGGTTCATAATTTGAGGATTTTTTTTTCATTTGTGCATTTAACTCTGTGCTGAAACTAAGCAGTGGGGTCTTACAGGAGGCAGTAGCTGAGAGATGGAGTCAGGCAAGTGCCAAGAAATAAGGCACACTTAATTTGAGGTGGAATATCCCTGATAATGAGCTTTCAGATGAAACAATAATCTTCTGTGGCTTCCAGTCAAGACAGAACCAAAATGGTTTTACCCTAGCATGAGTTGTGCTCTTAAGCCAGAGCACTTTGTTAGAAATTCAAAATGAAGTTTGATGACCCATGTTACATAGGTCAAAACAGTGGATCTTCTTAAAACATGATTGTCTACGTTAAAGCATATTTGATGATGTAAGCATATCATGGTTATCTGTTCCTTTGCTTTAGAGCTACAATAATTGGACTATGTCCATTTTATCTCTTTTTTGCTTTCATCTCAGTTTCATTCTAGTCTGAGATGTGGATCATTATTTTATGATACAGACTATTTGCCTTGGCAAATTGTAAGGAGGAAATAGTTCATTACTTGAGCAGTTTTGGATAGACAATGTAAGTTTCTATGAAATCTTTTCCACAGTTCCTGATTTTTTTTTCAATAAGGAGCTCTGTTTGAAGTAGCTGGCAAGAGACAAATCAGAATTTAAATTTGGGAACAACAATGGAGATGCTTCTGCATCAAATCAAAGTGTTATTCAAGGGTTGAAATTTTTTAGCATGGTTAAGCCTTTTATTTCTATGAATTAACAGTCTGGTGGGTGAAGCTTTGGAAAAGGAGTTTGCTGTCTCAACCACCAGCTTGACCACTTCAGGGAAAAGGCTAATCCAGTATATAAACAGCCAGAAAATGGAACATAAGGTTCCCCTGAGTTGTTAGATGGGAGGAGAATTATTGTTTGATTGAAGTTTCTTGTCTCTTTTTGGCTAAATTACGGTCTTCTGTTACGTAAGGGGTGGTAAATGAAGTTTTCAACCCTTTGTTAAGAAGAAAATGACTCCACCCTCTTTTCCTGAATCCCCAAAGACAATTACCAAAACTAATAAAGCACTCAATTTCGGTGATCACCAGTGAAGTGTGGGAAAGCATTTTAGATACCACACTATGATCTGCAAAAGCACTCATTGAAACGGATAAAATGCAGCAAGTCCATTGAGATCATTGTGTCTGAGGCATGGTTCCTGCTGCTGGTGGGTGTTGCCATGTAAGAACAATTGTTTATAACACTGATCTGGCACTTCTCTGCTGAAATGATAAGGTATTAGCTACCATAAACTCCTTAGGTCCCAGCAACAGAGGTGGTATTGCAAAACAATGAATCAGATTTTTACAAGCACAGTGTGAGTGGGTAATAAAAACTTGACTTCTGAGAGTCATATTAGCAGGAGTGCATCTTAGCTGTGCTCCAAAGCAATGTGCTATCACACCAAGACTTCTGGATTCATTCATTATCTATCTGCAACTTTGCTTTTATCAATAAAAATTTTCTCAACACCGTATGCTCATTTCTTACATTTAAAATATAAAACTATGGCAAACTGGTTGTTCCAGGTTTTCTACCTGTCAGGATGCCCTTTTATCTCATTAATCTGTATAAAGGATTAATTGGCTTCAGAATATCCTGGGGGAAAAAAAGAAATGCCAGCTATGTTATTGCATGCTAGGCGAGAGACAGCTGCCTGGCAAGGAACAGCTCACAGTGATTTAGGAAAATAATTCTGTTCCCACAGTCCCCCTTGCACTTCAGTATATGGAAATGATGTTGCTGAATTCTGAGTTCTCACAAAAGGGGAAGACTTCATCTTGGTCATAAGATAAACCCTGTGTCTTTCTTGAAGCAAAATGTTAGGCTTTATTTTATGGATTCTTAAAAATAATCTGCCACAAGGTGCATTTGAGATTGGAAAAAGATCAAGGTGTTCTAGGTGCTGTAAACCAGCAGAGACTAAGCACTCTGCCTGGTGATGAAAAGCCAGTCTTGGCTGCTGGAAGCAAAGGGAACAGGTCATACCTAACCATCCCATAGGGATGGGGTTTCTTTTCATGGCCACATTAGCTTCTCACAGCCAGAGAAGTGCACCACACAGTGGGAAGTCACATTAGATGTTGGGTTAAGGTGTGGGTTTGTGTTTGAGGGAACAGGTCCTGAAGACTGCTGCCTCACCTACCAAAGAGGGAGTGATTATAATTTGAGTAAAACAGCAAGTAACGTTGCTGGAGTTTGAGGTGTGAATAGGGGATGGTGTCTATGAGAGTCTTAGACATACTCCCTGCTTTTCTTTGAGTCCTCAGCCAAGTCATACACAGCAGTTAGTGACTGAGCCAGCCAGACACATACGCCTATCCCAGAAGTGCTGCAGGGACTTAGTATTCATCTACAGAGAGTACCTTAGAGCTTGTAATAGCCAAGATTAAATAACATCAATTTAAATAAGGCAAATAATCCCTATAAATAGAGTTCCCTTTAAATAAACTTCAGAGGCTTGTTCTTCTTTTTCCTATGTCCATGTTTTTCTTAATAAGAAAATCAGAATGTGTGGTTTAAAAGATGGATTCTAGTTCAGATAATTACAAAATTTCTGACCAATTCTCTAATTTAATGAACATGGTTTCTGTACTGACAGTTTGTATTCTGAGTTTAAAATGGCTTGAAATTGAAGCTTAAAAGAGGACATTAAACCAGGAAATAAATCTTAACAATGGTACTAGTAATACTGTATTGAAACTGGTTAAGAAATCAGAGTTGTGGACAGAATTAGTTTTAATAACTACATTAATACTGGTTTGATGCTAAACATTACAGTGATGTTAATTTTTTCACGTCTCTGACAATGTGTTTTATCAAGGCACCAGCCTTCATTCTTGTTTCAGGTAGTCCAATGCATAAATCAGTACAACTTTTAAAATTCATTTTAGTTGTAATGATCATAGTATGGCAGGTCTATGCTCAACTTTGCTTAGAGATTCAGTTAGATTAGTTTCATGTTATTGATTTGTCTGTAGTTGGTACAAATATTTCCTGATGAAGTGAATCATCTTGAAGAAACTGGGTGGTTTTTAGTTTTACGGGAATTTTGATCTCATTTCTGTCTGCACTAGATGGTCCAAGTGCACTTAAAATACTGGTTCAATTTAGTCTGTTTTCTCTACAAGTGGTTCAGACTGGAGGATAATCTGTAACCAACTGAGTAGTTTACTGCTTAGCTTTCTACTTAGTCATGTAAGGGTTCATTTTAGTAAACCAAAGAATGTAAAGATCCTTGTAAATAACAATCCAGTTGTAATTTTCTACTAGTATTAGCTTTATTACTCATCCCCCACAACTGTTTTGTTTGAGGCTTTTTCCTTTTCATTTCAACACCTGACAAAGTTGTGTTTCCCTTGATCCTTGTTGACTTCAAAAAAAAAATAAAATCACAAAAATGCAGATTTCTTTTAACAGAAATTAGACTAAAAAAAACCTCTTTAAAAAAAAAAACAAACCAGACCTTGTTTATTTATCAGACCAGCTTTTTTATCTCCTACAATTTGAAATTTTGAAAGATATTTATACACATTTGTTTATTTGTACAAGTAACAGGCAATTAAGGGGCAACTGATGACAGAGCTACAGGGAGAGTGCTCTATTCTCTGTAAGCAAAGGCCACTGGTCTGGGAAAATCAGGGAAGATTTTGAAAGGAAATATTGCCTAGGATTTTAGAAGCTACTGAAATGTTGGGGAGTCTTTAAGAAAAAAAAATATGCAATTCTGTGCTTACTTGTTACGTATTTGCTGGGGAAGGAAAAACCTCAAACTTAGATTGGAGTTGGATCTGTAATCTTTCTTATCATTCTGCAAATGGTCAAGTAAACATGAGCTGCAAAAACCCAGGAGTTATCAGAGGGGAAGCTGTTGTTAGACACAGCTAATAAATGAGGTTCATCTGTCTATAAGCTATGCCAGTTCCTCCCGTGCTGCTAAAAGATAGTACTATATTTCTATATGTGATGTCTTATGCCACTTCAGAGGGAAAAGCACTTATCAACTCTAGGGTGTGGATTTGCCCTTTGAGATGTGAACAGTATAACATGCTTGTAGTTTAACTGCTGTTTATGCACGCAACCGGGCATGCACACAGTTAAAAAAGTAAGCACCTGTCTATTATTTTTAATTACATTTTTCCAAACCTGGAACAGAAAAGTAAAATATCCAACCATTTTGACCCTAATGTTAATTGTTTCCAATAAAAAACCAGTACCACCTGTCAACTGTAGCAGGAAACATATGCTCAGTACAATAGCATGCAAACCAAGTGCTACACAGCTCATCTTCAAAAGCTACCCCCTTATGATTAATCTTTCTCTAATGAACATATAGCAAACATTGCCACTGAGAATGGTTTTCATTTTCAGAAGAACATATTCCCTATCTGGTGTGAAAAATGCGTTCTCCATACATAAACATTTCACAAATTATTTCTGTGCACACGAGTCAGGAAATGAAAAGTTGGTTTGTTTTTATGGTGAAGTGTCTGTTGGTGGGATTTAAATATTCATCTCTCTTTACATAAATGGCAATAATTGTCGAGCATGTCTGTGAAGCCAGGTTTTCATTCTTATCCAAAATCCTTCTGAAGTGGTTCTCTTTATGTACCTCTTTACCCAGACGCTTGGAATAAAACATCTTTATACATGCTTGTGACTAGATAACATCTAGAAGCATGTGTGCTAGGTAGGTCACCTGCCTCTGGAAGGAAAAAGCAGGGTTCAGTTCCCACTTACACGGCAAGAGCATTTTGGCCAGAGGTAAATAATTTCAGTTGTGTCTTTCTCCTTCATCAGCAAGGATGAATCCTCGTGGAGAAATCAGATTTTCCCTAAGTGTATTAAATACAAGATCCTCACTTTAAGAAAGTAAAATCTCACTGAATAAAATAATTTCTCTTGGTGCTTATTGACCCAGTTTGTGAGGCTGAGTAGAGAAAGGGCAAACAGGGAAAGGCAGTACTGGAAGAAGTGGAACAGCAGTACAAGTACATTAAAAAAAAAACAAAACCAAAAAACAGAACAAATAAAAAGCATAATTGTCAGGTCTTAAGGACTGTGCTAATTTATGTTCTAGTATAGCAGTGAATGCATTGGGATTTAGCTATTGATTTAAGGGATCTTTTGATTCCAGGATGGTCTGATGATAACATGAAACTTTGTTTCTTTTGCTCCTGCTACCATCACCAGTGTCTTTCTTTTGTAGTGATGTAGAAAATGTGTATTTGCAGAAGCATCCAGCCCCTATAGATATAACTGTGACTGTGAAAAGGGACTTTTCTGTCCCAGAAAATGTGGGATTGTGTGCACTCCAGTGGTGGTTAATGAAGCTGGGCTGTGAGAGTGTAGGGTTTGTCTCTTGGTGAACTGTGGTCCTTATGGTTGAAACCTGAATGGCCTCTTGCAGCAATGTATGGAGAGAATGTGTCATAGTCATCAACTGAGCTGCATTCCTTGAGATTAATTTTAGGCAACACTGAATGGGTAGTAAGCAACTGTTCCACTGCCTGTCAGACTGTGGAAGTCATATTTCTGATTAGGTAATAAACCCAAGAATTTTACTGGCAAGCATATTTGAATTCTGAACATTGATGTAAAACACATTCCCAAATTCACGTTTGATTAGTTAAGAAGCTTTCAAACAGCATTTGTTGATGGACATCAGCAGCACATGCAGCAATAGTACTATCTTGGGGAAAACATTTTATTTTGATACTAATCAAGGTACAACTTGTGTAGCAAATACTAAAACATAAGGTGGTCAAGCTTCAAAGTAAACACTGCCCAAGTTCATGCTTTATTCAGTGTCCTAAGTTACATTTTCCAAAGTCCTAATTATGCTTCTAATTTTCTTTCTACCACTCAAGCTGTGGAAGAAACTGACTCCAGGTACACACAGCTGTCACCGCAGCTCGTTTCTTATGTTCTGATCTGCATCGTGGTAATGGCACCATCTGAAAGGGTTTCACACTGCTGTGTTTTACAACTCGGTTAAAATGCCCAATAAGAAATTTGTAAGGCATATTGTCCACATTCACTAACACATTAATGGAAATTTCTGTCTGTAATGCAGTAGAAACCCTGTATGTTATCCTTTGCTTGACACATTCCCTGCAGGGAAGTTCTCTAGATGTTGATGTGTGTGAGGCAAGGGGAGATGGATTCAGTTTCTATAGACATCAGACATCAACTAATTTCCCCCTCCCCCCTGCCTTTTTTTTCTTATTTCTCATAGATTTTTTCCAAGAGAAAAATACTGAATTTGCAATGCCCCTTGATCCCTGTTGTCCCAGCCCATCCAACTGTGGAAGCCTGAATGCACACAGTTTATATTTCTTTAATGAGTTTGTAAAAAGAAGCAGCACTTACAGGCTCGTATCAGTCAATCTACGCCTTCATTCTAAAACCAGAAAAAAATCAGTCCCAGACAGATGCATATTGCTGTGCATAATTGTATGGTCTGTCTGACTCTGAATATTACTTGAGGCCAACTAACCCCCCCTTCTAGGATTTAACCCCAGAAAATGCCACATGATTCTAAGACAAGTTATTTATGTTCTACTTATGGTATAGACTCAAAAGATACAGGACTTCAGTTGTCCTTGTTTGCCATCCAAGCTTTAGAAACCTATCTGTACTTCATGTTGGAAATCTAAGAGATGAAACTATAATCTCTTAATCCTGGATTAAGCATCTTCTATATCTCTAGGATGATATCCCACGTTAACATTGCAGCTGTGAATTTACCTCTGAGGGACAACTTGGCACTTTGTCTATTCATGCAATTGTCCAAAACTACATTTAAATGTCCCCTTTGTGAAGCAGCTTTTTTGTGTTGGCAAATCTTGCTTGCAAAATTTACTACATTTACAGTGTAGGCTATGAACTGACCTTTACCCACCTAGTCCCAAGTATAAGCATCTGTAATATTTTTAATAAAACACATATTGCAACAAATAATGACCTGGCACAACAGAAAATGTTTTGCTGAAAGGTGTTGTCCCATTTTTTTCTAGTTCATCCTGTTGGGTACCTAAATGCATTGGAGGTGGTGCGAAAGGCTAAGAAATTAGGGTTTATTTAGGAATGGATATGGAAAGAAGGCAGCTCTCTGGGTGTGAATACCACAGTTGCCACAAGCTAGGAAACAGCTTCTCTGAGAAGGACAAGTCAAATGGGGGAAACCACATAGAGGAAAAAAATGAGAACGTGTTTATATTCCTTCTTAAAATCAACGTAATGTAGCAGTGGTTTGTCCAGCTAGCAATTAAAAAAAAAATATTAAAAAATTCCTTTTTCTTTAAAGCCAACTGTAAAAAGCTTTTATGAATTGTTTTTTGTGTGTTTAAGTTCTCCTACTCTGCAATATTCTTTGTGTCCTACTTAGTGGTATTTTCTGGAGCCTGAATCGATATTTTTTTTCAGTGATCAAGTGCTTTTGCTATGAAAAGGCTTTTAGTACTGTTATGAAGCAGTCAATAACCACGACTGACCTTTCAAAACTCTCATGCCTTTACTCCAACCACTTCAAAAAAGTGAATCTATATAATCTACTTGTGTTTCTTGGTAAGTGGGCTTTAAAAAGAGTAGGTAAATCGCAGCAAAGACCTGGCCTTTTGGTGGAGCCTCTTGTATCAAATGGGCAGATTTCATCTGAGAGTAATGTGGCTATCCTAAGCAGAAGCTGATATTCATTAGCATAGGTGAGGAAAGTATGGCAAAGCCCAGCTCCTGTCCCTCCTAGACACGTGCTCCCTGTCCCAAACAACACTTTGCTTTGAAAACTAAATTCTCTAAGTGCTTTTGAAAGAATTCCTGACAACCACTGAAATATTCTGCTTTGACTATACCTGAAGACATCTTTAAGACATTTGGGGGATTTAAGCATTTTCTTTCATCCAGGCAGTCGTTGGTGCCTCACAGTAGCTGTAGAGAGGGGAATACGTGCCGTACAAGCTTTGTAGGACTAAATTTTGTTTCTGCTATGCAAATGGGCAGCGAGGATGGAAGATTGTAACTGCCTAGTGCAAAAAAAATATTAGCAGCTCTTCTGATCATGTTACTAAATTCCCCTAAGAGTTTTTGGATAGGTTGTCTTCCTTCAGCACCAACTTTTCTATTGCCCCTATCAACCTTGTTCCCATAAAAAGGCTCTCAGTTTATGCCTCCTCCTGCCTGCAGCTTTGGCTTTGCCATTGGCTTTACAGTCTCATCAACTAGATTTTTTTTTTATTAAATGATTCACATGGAAATGTGTGCTAAGAGAAGGGCTGGGAGTGAGCACTATCCATAGACTGCTGAGGAAAATAAACCTTCCTTAACAGCAACAGGAAAAGCTTACCAGCCTCCTGAGCAAAGAGAGCAGAGTATAAAGGTGTCCCTGCCCTAATAAATCTTTGAAGGCTCTTCTTCATTTTTCACTTCAACCTCCATGCTTCTGTCTTGCTTTGAGATCTGGATAATTCTTTATCATGGATGACTGCTGTGTTTTCTGAGAAAAACATTTTATGATGGCTGCCTCTTCCAGAAATAGCACGTTTCTCCAAGGGGTCTTGCATAAATAAGGGTGGAATTTTTCCTTGCCAATGAAATTCTGATTTACTGACACTGAAAGCATCATGCTTGAAAACAGCTTATTTCAGTAATATTTCACAGTGGCAGGTACACAAGTGAAAAGGAATCATCACATTAGATATTAGCAGTAGGTATTTTATTGCTTATGCCTCCTGTAAAATCAGACTCATGTTTCGCTCAACATAGAAGAGGTATCTCCTTGCAGAGACCCTAATGATTAATGGTCTGTTAGCCTGCCATTTACAGGTGGTGACTTCACAGTAGCTACTATATCAGCTGGATTTGCTTTCAGGTTATAATTAAAGAGAAAATAAAATATTACTGGAGACATTACTGAAGCAATGGCATTTTCCATATTCTCCTTTTACAACTGTGATAATTAATTGGTACCTCATTAATAGATTATTATGAAAGATGGCCTAGAGTATGAATTGCAACTAAACCTACAGCACCATCAACCAACAATGTTCATATGGTTCATAAACCAGCTATTTAATTATCATAACATGACAGGTAATAAATATGTAGTGTGGCTCATTCCAATCAAAGGTGATCATACAAACAAGCTTTCTTGGAAGAGCGGAATTTTTTTTGGCTACTGTTTTCTAAAAAGTTGTCCCTTCTGTTTTCTTTTGTGCAAGTTGATGGATGTAGTACTATGAGCTTAAATGGGAGATATGTATTCAGAGCATTTCCAGAAATAAATTATTTGCATTCAAACTCAATACACTTATTTTTCTGCTGCTGTTTTGTAAGTCCATGTCAAAACTTTATATCTGATTTACCTGTATAAAATCTCTGAAAAGCAGAACTACCAAGAGTCAGGAAAGACATCTTTAAAGTTCTTCCTATGGTGACTGTTGCTAAGGAAACCTTCATATTACACCAGATTTTGAAATACCAGTAGCATCTGAAATACACAGCTGAATCTCATACATTCAGACCAAAATTAAGGGTGACAGGTAAGGGGGTATAAGTCATAGTGTGTCCCAGTTGTAGAGAAATAACCAATAGGAGTTGGATGCAAAAAATATACAGGGATTCATGATTTGAGATACTAGATGCTTTATGCTCCTGAGATTTTTAGTTTCTGAGCAGAGAAAAGCTGTCTGAGTTTACCAGATGATATATCGACCTAGACATGAGTGACTAGCTGGGGGTCATATCAACATCTGGGTACAAAGGGAGTTTAAGTGCAGATTATTGCATGTTATTAATTAATGTTGTAGTAGAATTATGCCGCAGAACTGAGAAAGGTTTCCAAACTGGGGCAATTTGCACAGATGCTTCTAGTGATGTAATGTGTTTTGACCAAGGGCTGGCCATTTGATACTTGAATTGGTCTTTAATTCCTTCTCCTCCCATTTATTATTTATGCATATCTTGTATGGGAATGGGAGTTACATTGGTGGGCTGTGTGTTACCCTCCTTTTGCACACAGCTGAAAAATGAAGGGTCTCAGCTCCTAGTGACAACTCCTCCTTTCCCTCTAGGCAGCACTTTCTCCCTTGGGCTTTCTGTAGCCTTTTAAGACCTGCCTGAGGGACATAAGCCAGCATGCCTGGTCCAGGCCTGTGGTGTCACTGGTGTCACCTGAATCCAGAGCAACCTCCCTCAACTCCTTTAAAGACAGAAAATTCTTGACATGGGGAATTGCAATTGAAATGCTATTCCTGCTGTCCTACTGCATCCCTCCTCTGCAGAGCCTGAGCACAAGCAAGTCAAAGCAGGTCCAGAAAGACTGAGGGCTTTGGCAGCTGCCTAGGGAGAACAAGACTGTTTAACTGTGTAAAGCACTAATGCTTGTCTGAGAGCACACCTGGATCTGCACTTACAAGAAAACTTTTTAAAGCTAGCCTTAGCAGCTTAACAAGGAATAAAACATCTACCCGCATATCCTTTCCACGAGTAAACTCTAAGTAGAAGTTTACACTGAGCTAGGAAATAAAACTTCTGCTGGTTGGAGAGGTAGCAGTTGCATCTGATTGGAAAGTAGCTGTCAGAGAGAATCTCTTAAAAAAGAGTTTCAGGTTGACTTCTAAAGAAGGCATAATTCATGAAACTGGGACAAGTACTGTTTCCACACTTTCAGTAGACCAGACCATTGATCATTAGGAAGTTTCACTACCATGGAGATAGAAATAACACCTCTTCAAGGATGACAATTCTGATTCTTCAGAAAATAATTTCTGCCCATTGCTTCCCCCTGAAATCTCTGAAGTATTTCCTTAGAGATAGTGTTGTGTTGCTGTGTTAAAAATGCACCACTAGAGCCTATTTATTTGAGTCGAGTTGCTGAGCACGTGTTGTTGCTCACAAGGATAAGTGGCAATAAAACCTACCTTAGACCATCATAACTAATTGTATATAGTTTTATCTTTCCTGTTTCATTTCTTCTTTAATGTCGCCTTACATAAACAAACACCAAAATAAAATTCAAGACAGATGAGAAGTGTGGCAAATTCTCAAATATATTTACTCTATACAAATGTTGAAATGTATGTAAGATGAATATAAATTTCAGGGACTTGCTAAATAAAAGATTATAGCTACTTTGTAGGATGTAGCAACAGATTTTGGGTTCTTTGTAGGGAAAGCATATTTGTCTCTACTATGTCTAACTAGCCATTTATTTGTGTAATAAGTAGCTGACTTTGTGCTCATGCAAATCAGGTACAAAATCGGAGTGTTTTCCATGCATATTGAGACTTCTCACTTTAAAAGCTTGGGATTTTGCCTTTTTGCAGAAGTATAGATCGTATTTCCTTTCATACTAGTGCAATCAAACAAATATTTTTACTGCTTCTAGGAATAACGCATTTTTTTGTTTGTTGCCAACATTCCTCTGCAATGGTATTTCTTTCCTTGAGAAAAGCTAAAAATAAGTTACAAGACTGATCTGCTGACTGTGAAAAAGTTGTTGCCCAGGCAACCAATCTTTTTCATAACTTTGTGGCTTTAGCTGGCTGATGGTTGCAACAGGTAAAACTAAACTCTTCAACACTTCCATCCTACAGGAAGTCCTCTCATTGTGAACAAGTTTTCATTCAGAATTATGATGTAAATGAACCTATTTTTTCTTTAGGGAAAAAATGGTTCAAATTAGGTTTCGGGGTAAAGAAAGCAAAATATTGGTGGTTGTTTCCAAGACAAAATGGAAGTGGTCTTTAATTGTGTGTGTGTGTGTGAGAGTTTTCTCCTGTGCAAGGGGGAGCCCCCAAGCATTTGAAGCCATGAGGATGGACTGATCAAGCTCTGCCTCCACCTCAGAGCTGCCCGAGTGCTTCACAGCAGGGATGCTGATTTTGGTAGCAAACAGGTAGTGATTTCTCAGGCTGTGTCTTACAGGAACCTCCCTCTGTTTTCATTAAAACTTCCTTGCAATAACACTTCTTGGAAAACTTCTGTTGGATCTCATTCCACTCCCAAAAACTTGGACAGAAAACAATCTTAAGAGAGGTTGTGGATTAAATAGTGATTCCCAAAACACTGTTGATTTATGCCATAAAAATCAGCCACAGGCTCTCAGATGTCACCATTACTGAGAAAATGCCTATTGGCTTCATGAGACCTAGATGGGCCAAAATCCACCAGTTTCAGCTGGTGCACAGCACTGCAGTTTAGGAAGGAAAAATACTGGCAGTTGAAACATTAAGAATCCTGCCCCTTTTTTTCTGGAAGTAGATTAAAGAAACAAGATCAATACAGCATGTAACATGTCCTGAGAACTTACTAGCTACTTATCCACCTTATTAACAGCAAGAATGAAATAAAGCTCAATTTAATTCTGCATAGTTTATTCAAAGTGAATAAATGAGCAGGCGAAGATTGCTGTGTTTATACATATTTCATAGAGGCTTTTGATAAAAAGCAGAACTAACCATTTAAGTTTAATTGCATCCAAATAAAGAACTATTTCCCATGGCTACTGAATAATACAACATTGTTTTTGTTCTACTGTGTTCAAAAACAAAGGCATTTCATAGTAGCTTGGGAGGTAAGATGTAAAAGCCTTTATTTATATGTACTGGGGAGGGGGGTGGAAGGAAAGTAATTACAATATGCCATTTCAGACAAGACTTGCTAAACCTCAGAGATACTGGGAGATAGATGGGGTTTGAAAGGAGAACATCAGATAAAGGGGTTTTAAAGAGTTAATGTTCCCGCTTGTACAGTAACTGCATTAAGATCTGTGTAACCAGAGGCAGTTATGGTTTTCTTGTATTGGCAGTTTGTACTGTGAAGGATGAAATTCCCCAAAGACTTGCTCTGTACAGAGTTAGTATGAGACTACACTGTTAGGTCCTCCTGGGAGTTGCAATTGTTGCTAAAAAGGCATCAAGGAGTGAAACACTGAAAATTGGGTTACACACACACTTTCCATAATACCAGGAAAACAAACAGGGTGTTAGAAATTTGTACCATTTCTGTGAACCTCAGCTTGTCTCAGGACATAGCAGCATGCTTTCTTTTATTGCTTACTTATGCCATTTAATATTCAAGGATCTGAACACTGAAGCTGTTTTTTCGGGGTTACTGGTAATAAGATAGTAATTTTTTACTAGAAGGGAGAGAAAGAATGTGGGAGAAAACTCTTGCCATTAAGCTTGGTTGTGCAGAGAGTCTTCTCTTTAGGCAAGAGCAAGTTTTCATATTTTAAGGTGAATGGTTGAATGCCCAGAGCCAAGTTTGTCAGCACGAGCAGCACATCTGTTTGTTTTATGGTTGTGCCTGAGTGTGCCGATGTAGGAAATGCAGAGGCTGTGACAATTATGGGATTGAGAATTCAGTGTGAAAACAATCAGAGATACAAGGAGAACACTGAGGGCTCTAACTTGAGTTCCCCCTTCCCTTTGACACCTACATGCTGAGTGTCACCGTTGCAGTGGCACAGGTGGCAGAAGGAACCATGTGTCCCCTGCCAGCCACTTTTGTCCGGTTCCTTCTGTTGAATTAAAATATTGCTGCTTTCAGCACCTGCTGGTCCCATCCAGCCACCTCTGCTGCCTCCAGGTCTTAAGATGTGAGCGTGAGTGATGGGTGTCACAGCTCAGCCACAGCAGAAGCATGGACAAAGATGGTGCTAAAGCTGCTGGGACCTGGGGCTGCCTGGTTTTGCCTGACACAAAGCAGGGTGACTTCTAAAGTCAAAATAATCTGTCCCAGAAGCCACATAATCATGTTATCTTGGTGCAGTTGTAGCGAGCTGGGATTAGCAGCCCAAGCCCAGCAAGGATATCAAGGGATCTACATGGTGTCTGCTTTGGAACTGGCTTGTGCTCTGCCTGCAGAGCATGTAGACCAACCATTTTTTGGGTTGCATACAATCTTGTTCATCAATAGCTCAGTATTGTGTCTATTTCTCTTCCTTTAGTTTCCTTTTTAAAACCACGCTGGAGGATATAATTGTTAGCCCCATTTTGCAAATGTTTTTCTGATCATTCACTTGAGTAAATCAAAGCCCAATGAAATCATCATTATTGACCATCCATTTGATTGTTCTGTTGGATGCCAACATGGTGGTGTTATGTTGCCCTGGGGACAGCAACTAAGAACTGAAAAAAAACCCAACCTGAAAGGCTTTTATTTCTCGCAGAAAACATCTGGTGCTTTGGGCTGATCCACTGAACTGAGGGCAGGTTCTACTCATATAGTCTGTTGCCTCAACTGGAGATAAATTATACTCTATATACTGGAGGAATTATACTCTTATAGAAAGACTCCTTAATTAAAAAGTGACAGAAAATTTTACATGCAAAGTCCAAAGTGAGTCCTATGGCCATGCTCCTCTTGGCATGCATTTTGCAGCCCCAGTGTCCCTGGAGCTCTGGGCTTTGTGGTTCTCTGAATCCTAACCCTAACGGTGGCCACAGGCTGAGGTCTCCAGCACCATGGGTGTCCCATATGAGAAAGTTGGGGAGGGACCAAGGTTGGTGCAGTGCCATACTCCTCTTGGCATGCATTTTGCATCCCCAGTGTCCCTGGAGCGCTAGGCTTTGTGGTTCTCTGAATCCAGAAGAAGTCAGAGTAAAGGAGTTTGCCTTGGTAGATGAGGACTGGGTTAGGGATCAGTTGAGCAATCTGGACAATTGTTGGCAGTATTTTGTTGTATTTTTTCTGCTTGTCTCCGTCTCATCCCTACAACCCTGCAGTGTTCCCATTTGTTGCTCTGGAGCAGTCTTTTTTCCCAGGTCTCCACCATTTCCCAGGCAAAGGTCTTTTTGATTTCATGTGTTCCTTCAACCCAGCTAATGCCAGTTCCAGCAGCTTTAAGAGGTATCTGAAGTACAGTTTAGAGTAGCTGGATCTGAAATTTTTGCCAGTATTCTGCAGGTGCTATGGTCCATATCTTGACAAATCAGCATTGGATTAGCTCCACGTTAACTTGCGTAGCAAACAGCTTTTGCAGAAAAATTACTCTGTTCATAAATTACCCCAGGTACATTTAAGCACTGTGCCTGATTAACTCCTTGTGTCTCTCCATTTTGGACTGCACTGTGCTTGTTTAAATTCTTTCATCTCTTTTTCCACTGAAAACTAGAACACCTTGTGCTGTTTTCTTCTGTATGTCATCTGTAAGCTTTGGCCCAGGGCTCTGTGGCTGACAGGGGCCAGCACTCTGAGCTGAAGATCCCATAGTATTCCAGCTGAAGCAGAAGGAATTTCAGTAATGCAAGAAATAGCATGGCACATATGAAAGCACAGCCTGGTTAGAGCTGCTGAATCCCTTTGGGACTCTTCAAAATAAGCGTGCTGCTCTTTGCAGCTGTACGTGCTGAAGCAGCCCAAAAGGATGCTGAAGCTATAAGTAACAGGTACAGCTAACAAGAGCTGAGAGTGCTGGATGTGTGTCCTTTGGGTTTATGGACACACTGAGAACATTTAGTTATATTTTCAGTTAATAACTAGGATGTTCTTCGACTTCAGAGTATGAATCCCATTAGATTTTGGGGGGAAAGAAATGGGTTCTGTCAGGCAACATCAAGCTTTCTCAGGATGTGTTTAGTAAGGAGGCTCCATCGAGCTCCTGACTGTTGTTTATGTGGACCTTCTTGAATATATCAGTCACTCACATGCTCCTTCAGCTGCTGGTTCTTAAACCACTCCAGGTAGCAAAGAGCACAGTGAAAAGCCTACCTCCCCCAGCAATGACCGAGCTTCCTACTGGGAAGGTGTTGCTTGTTTGTACAGGACATTTTTGAAATCTGATATTTGAGAGACTGATGTCAGCTTTGGTACTCTGCTGGACCTGCAAAGGTTACTGCTTTCTCTTACAATTTGTGGTATATCCAGTGCACGCACTTTGAAATATAAATTGTCAAAATACTGTCCCCCATGCTGCTGGTTCTCTTTCAGTTCTCTGCCATTCTCTGAACACCTCAAAAGTGAACTGGCAGTGACAGATGTTGAGGGAACTTCCAGCCTTGTGGAATATCCAGAAGGAGCTTTCAGGCTGTGGGATGGAAGCTCCTTATAAGTTTATTCTGGTGGTTCACTAAGTGTAATGGAAAAACCCCAAACCTAAGTGGTTTTGGTTCCTATAAGTGGAAAGGAATGATGGCTACAGGCCAGCAAAATATAAATCTTTGATTGGTGTCAATGGGACTACTCAATTTTTTGAAGTTAAGTATGGGATTTACCAATTGCAGACATTAAAGCACATGGTTTGAACTTGATTTGTTGTCAGCAGAGCTCAGTGGGTTTTTTTTGGTCCCTGACTGAATGTCTTGTGTTTAGCTGGAAACACCCTCTGCAATTGTAGACCTGTCTTACTCCACAGCAGTTGCCCTGATCTCTGCCAAATTGTGCATCTCTCAAATTTTGTCCTTTTCTACGTGTACAAATGCAAAACAAGATGAAACCAGTAAAGTCATTTTCATGTGTGACCTAATACAGTTTCCATAGGGGCACTAATGCTCTTTTCTCCCTCACACCATAAGAGTTCCTAATGAGACATTAATGAGATGTTAATTGCTTATGCAAATCTAAAGTAGTAGACAATGAGAGTTGTTGTACCAAGAGTTTAAGGGCCATATAACTACTCTGGATGTTCACACAATTCCCATTAACATTAATTGGAGTTGCATGCAAATCAGAGCCTGGTATCTTCAAAAGTTATAAAATAAACCATTGAATACTGATAGGCCAACTTGTAGCTGTGTATCTTTCTTATAAGCACTGTGGGTTTTGTGCTGATTGAGAGGAAGTCATCTAGTGTTAAAATGCTCCAGATGGCATTGGAAGTAGTTTTAAATACAAAAGAATTATTTTCACTTAATATATCATGAATTGGAAGCTTTAACTCACACGTTTATAAATAAAATACAGGGGCCGTATATTTTAATTCCATGGAAACTTATGTGGAGTGTTTTTAAACTTTGCTGGTAAAGTACTTACAAGAAAAGGTATCAAACTTTCATTTCTGAAAGTAACTCACAGCAATGTTGAAGGGAATTAATTCACTAACTCTAGTCAGGGTCTGCTGATGAGGAACTGTGAGAACAGTGACTAAAACTCTCTGACCAACCAGCTATTTGACACATATGCTTGTAGCTCCAAGGCTATGTTGGTTGTCTGCCTTAATAACATCTCTGCTCTCATTTCCATCTCTCCCCTCTCTTGCTGCTCCCATGGCATTTTATTTAACACATTTCTTGCAGCCCACTTCCCATGCAGCTTAGTCCATCCTTGCCTGTAAGAGCAACAATGCCTCTGCTTGGAGCTTGTTTTTACCATGACGGATTGATAGACAACCCATGTTCATTCCCTGCTGAGAAGCCTCATTTGGCCTGTTCAATGCCAGATCTTTTTAGGGTGAGCACTGGGAGTCCTTTGCCCCGCTCCACTGAGTACTAACTCAGTGCATATATTCCCATCTTGTGGAAACGACAGGGTCGATGAATTCAGCAAACAAGGCACAAGCTCTCATGTATTTATGAATGCTCATGTGGTGTTATAAACCTCTGGCCACTTGGGAGATTTTGCAGTTGTCACAGTATCATTATAATGGTAGAAATCCAAACCTGGGGATGTGACAGCATGCTGCTTCCCTGCCGCTCGCTGTCAGCCCGTGGTGATTGGCACCTTGCACTTGCTCACCTGCAGACAGGGCACTTGCAAACCTTGCCAAGCTGTGTTGCCTGTTACAATCGCCTATTACAGCCAGTCCGTTCCACTTTAAACTGTTTTGTTTCATTTCCAGCCTCTAGTGAGGCCCTGCAATGCTGTAATTCCAGGAACAGACATGTGACTGGGAACCTGAGATGTTCATGAGGTCAATTAAAATGACCTCCAACACTAGGGGAGTTAAATAGAAGGTTTAACAAATCCATAGAATAATAAGCTATAATTGTCTGCAAATAATAATAAAAAAAATATAAAATAATGTTACATATCAGTTAAATTACTTGAGCAGGTTAAATTCTGAGTGAAAGGGAGTACTTGGCAGCACAATCAAAACATCTCACCTATAGTGGTGCTTTCATTTAGAACAGCAAAATAGTGGATTTGCCTCATGTTTCAATGCAGTTAAGAGTTCTTAGAGCAAGAAGATATGGCCATTAACTGTTATTTCCTTAATAATAGCATCCCATTGTTAAGCAAAATGCTTACCCCAGTTGCATTCAAAGCACTAGTAATCCAAAGTTATGGCAGCATAAAATGAGTACTCATCGCATTGAGATGGTAATGTATGGCAGTTCTTCTTTTTGCAATCCTAGCATGTGCTTAGTATGTTAAATGAGGTGAAAATAGAAAAGAGGGAAAAAAAGAGACCTGAAGAAATACAGTACCCACCATGGTACACCTTGGGTAGCATCAAACAAAGGCAGGGTGAGAAACAGTGATGTGATGAATGAGCTTTTCTGTGGTATTAAGGTAGATAAGAGTAGTTTATGAACAAATATACATACAATGTTAAATTATTATTAATAATAATAGAAATTTTAGGGATTTTTTCAGTATAGAACATTTTATAAACAGTAGTCGATGAAGCTGTAAAGGTTTGGACTTCTGTGCAAGAGGGAAGACTTGCTTTGAGACTTTCAGACACTATTAATGTTCTTGTTTTTTCTTTTCTCTGGCAAAACAAATTAATGGGAAAGTGATAATGGTGTATATTACCTGACATGTATCTGATAGCCCCAAAACGTGTTCTATCTCCAAAACATGGGATACTTTCAGGTTAGGTGTTTTCCTAGTTTTGAGTGAGGAAAGGTGGCTGAATGAGGAAGTGTTTATATTCCTTAGCACAATAAAGCAAACCTTTCTCTTGGTAAGCAGCAGGGATGTCTTTCCCGTCTAATGCAGTTACACAGAATGATGGGAGAAAATTAAATTGGAGGGGGGAAAAATCAGCATTTATTCAGAGGAGAACTTTACAGTAACTTGGGTGATGACAAAACATCCCTACAAGGTGCCAGCTCCAGAGGAGCTGCACAGTGGAGTTCTATTAAAAGGAAAAGAAAAATGAGAAGTTTGTCCTGGATCTATGAAAACTCATTCATCAGGGAGAAGATTAAGCCAAATGGCTCACAGACATCATACAAGTCCTTAGAACATGCTGTAACCACCGACATTGTCATTTCAAAGACTTCATCTGTTCAATCCTAGGGTTACCTCGGTGCCACACACGCTGGATGCCTCCCTGCTGTTTAGTCACTGAAATCTTATGTCAGAAATGACAACTCCAGGAAGGGAGGAGATAAGAAATGAGATTCAATTAAAAGAGGAAGACCACAGTGTTTTAACTTTCCTCTTGCTCTGATGTTGTGGATCACCCTGTTGGCAACCAACCTTTGAACCCGGGCAGGCAGAGGAATTGAGTGCCAGCTTCTGCCTTTTTCCTTCCTATACCCAACCCAAAAGTGTTCCTCCCACACTCTAAGAAATTTTAATGCCTCTGTAACGTGGGTTTCCTTGCTACAAGTCATCATTTGCAGGCTCCATGGGGGCACTTTGTTTTTTCTTAGTGAACACTTCAGGTCTATTCTGCCTGTTTCCAGACTTCTGGGGGAAATAATCCCACATGCACAGGCTTTTCCTAACTCAGTGAAACTTAGAGGGCTCTGTGTTGACATCTTACCTGTCTTATCTGCCTGCTCCCAGCTCCTGAAAACATTTCATCTGTGACAGCAGGTTTCACCAAGATAGTCCCCTTTAAGTTCCCATGTTTTTAATATTTTAAGAATGAGAGGGGAAAGATATTTTATATTTTTAATAGAATAAGTGTAGAAAATAGTTGAAATCAAATAATAATAGAGAAGTTATCCATTTTGATATCCATTTTGCTGAAGAGAAATTAGCATGCTATGATTATTTGCAGCTTTAAAGGTCAGATTGCAACAAATATATAGTATGAGTATTGGAATAAAAGATACTTTTAATGACACTAGTGAGAATTCAGCGTGCAACTATCATTGATCACTACTGTCATTATTACCAGTTCCCTGAAAAAGAACAGTGTAAGCACTTAGTTTCCAGCAAAAAAAAAAAAGGGGGTGAGAAGAGAAATCCAAAACAGAGAGGAGAAGGCACATCTGCAATTTAGTTTAATCAGTTTTCTGCTCTGCATCCCAAAGTGTACAAATTCACATCCTACTTCCAAAGGAACAATAGTTTTATTAGTGCACAAACAACCATTTTTCATCTTTTTCACACCATGCTCTGCTTCTTTCCCCTGTTTCCCTTCATACCTGCATAAGGCACTACAGTGTATGATCAGAATCATATGTGATGCTTCAGTGGCAAATTATAAATCTCTCCCACACCAGAGTAACATAGGAGGGTGTTGCACCTCATGAAATTTTACAGAGTGGTGGGGTTTGAGGGAGAGCACAGGCTGAGGGTTAGAGAGCTTGAAACATCTCCAGACAAAACCTCACAGTGTGGACACGTACTCTGCCCATCCTGGAAAAAGACCCTCTTGCTCTGCTTTTTGTCCTTCCAATGCATGCTATGTATGTCTCCCTCAGTAAAACCTTTTTCCTTTCATTAGGCATCAGTGTCCCCAGAATCCAGACGTGTTCCTAGCTGGCTCTGGCTCTGTCCAAAGTGCATCCCTCCTTACGGTAAAATAGTCTCTTAGCAGCTCTGCTGGGTTGTTGGGTGGGAAGTGCTGTACGTTTGAGTATCAGAGAGCCACCTGCAAGTGAACTGCAATTTCTTCATTTCTTCTGCGTTATACCTCTTACAAGGCTCAGGAAACTGATTTAATTTACTCTCAGGGCAGATAAGTATTCCATTAGTGCTTACTCTGACCTTTGCACACAGCAAGGTATTTGCTTTTCCTAATTCTAGCATCGTTAGCAGTGCGTAAGTTTTGAAATCTTACACCAAAAAGCAGTAGTGGTTATCTGCTATACTTGCTTAATGAGTCATGAAATGCAATAGCAGATGATTTGTTCTGCATACAATTAATCCCATAGTTAAGTAATGGCCAAGACTGCTGAGAAGGGACAAAAAAATCTGGTAACCTAGACAACACATCAAAGTATTGGCTTTACTAATCACAATCAATTAGAGGTTTTTTTCCACTTAATTTTTAAAGAAAGGAAAAAAGTTTCAGCTTTTTTGTTTCCTTTGTGAAGATTCAATAGCAATTAGGCTTGTCTCTGTCATTCTGAGGCATGCTGATCACGTTGATCTTTGTTTATTTTAATCATGTTAAAAGGGTTAAGCCAAAGGCTTAAGGCACATATAGTGGAGCACTGAATGCAGCAGAGTGGTTTTATCCCACTAATGAAAAGAAATTGTTGAACAAGATTAAGTGCAAGCAGGCACTCAGGTCTGTTTCCATGATTTGCGTGTAATAGGGGTTCATGTAGGCAGTAAAAGACGAATTAAAGTGAGAAAAACTGTATTAATCAGCTTGGCAAACTATTACCAGTAATAAGTAGCAATATTCCTAATATTATTGATCCCATACTTTTTATGAGCTTCACTCATCTGATCATCAAAGGCACTGTACAAATGCAGTTATTGAACTGAACAGGTTCCTGCCTGTTAGAGAGGAAAAAAACAGTAGCTGCTTCTGTGGTGAATACATTGCTGACCTGGATGTTGATGCAACTGGCTTTCATTGAGCCAGCACATGGTGATATAATGCTCTTTGTAGCAGATTTTAAGATGCTAAGCCAGGTGTGCAAGTCCAAAAGGGATATTTCAGCAGCTAAATATTACTATAGCCAAGGCTATAATAAAAGTGAATGAATCTACTACAGATGGAAACTTAAGTACAGCATGTTCCTGGCTGAGAAGAAAGCTTGTGACCTAACTCCCCCAACCCAAACCTGTACATTGCCTCTCAAATTGTCATTAAAATGTGTCCGTTTGCTAGGCTGGTGGAAATTTATTAAGCAGATGTATACATAAATAAACAAACAGCTGGATGCAGACAAAAATGGGTTCCTCTTGTCTGTTGATACTTTATTGCCACTTCTTTTGTTTTTTTAACTGATTGAATTTAACAAATCTGTTGTTGTATACCAGATATAAATGACAATTTGATTCAGACTTTAATTGTGTAAGTTTCAATAGCTGTGTAAATATTTTAAGGTTTAAAAATTACATTTTTCATAACTGTGTGTAGGAAGAATTAGATTCAAGTATTGCTCAGAGTTTCAACAATGCAGGATATATGAAAGAAAACTAATAGACTACATTTGTTTCCTGAAGAGCAGTTGCTGTGAAGGGAGATGATTATTTCTGAGAAATTACTTTTAACAAACTGTAGAAAATATTGTTGTGTGTTTCAACATTACTTCTTCCCCATGCTGTATGTTATTTTATTATCATAATTTTTTTGTATTCCTCTCAGTCTTTCATCCTGCATCCCAGCATGTTTAAAGGCCTTTATCATAGTGGTCTCTTCACTCAGCCTGTGCTATACCATCCTCTTGCTCAGCAGCTTTCAAACCTTGTTTCCAAGCCAAGTGCAATAAAATCTACTGCTTTCCATCCCACAAGCGACTTCTGTTCATTTTTCGCCCTTGCACCCAGGGAGGCATCTGGGTGTACAGGGTGCAAAAAGCACTGGTTTGATTTATTTGAACGAAATCAACCCAAATGTCAGTCCTTTCTTGCCACGTGTCCTTATAATGAAACATGAAATAAAGGAAAGCAGTGTTTGGCAGGACTTGTCACTTCATCACATCTTTGGGGTATGCAGACACTGGATGATGCCTTTTGCTCTTAGGCTTTCTGAAGGTCTTGGACTAGCTCTCAAGCATCCAATTTTACGTGTGGCCATGGGCAAACCACTTACATTTTTTTCAATTATTTATTTTAATATCTGCACAATATGCTTTGTTATATACCTCAGCCATGATACTGTGTAAAGAACTGCTTTTCACTATGTAGATTTTAAATCATCACTGATTTCATTGAGTCCTCTGAGGCCATACTTTCATTTTATGGGGATTTCAGCAACAACACAGGTTCAGGAACTATTTTTATACAATCGATAATATTGTGAATGTGCTCATGTCTGGGTGAAAAGGCATCAGCAAATAATCAAGATTGGGAACTCTGAGGCCAGAGCTATCAATCCATAGTTTGACACTTAGCTGATACAATTTATTAAAAGGATCTTTGATTCCTAGAAATTAATATTAAAATAATGTTGTGGGTTTTTTCCCCAGGAGCAACTGACAAGAATAATTGCTTTATAGTTGTCATCAATTCCATTAATCAATTTTTTGTGCTCTCTTCTGAATTCATCCAATTTTTTACAAATTGGAAATTTTTGCTGCAGTAAATGTTGTATTTATAAGATGAAGGAATGCTCAGACTTGACAATGAGCCAACCTTTCGAAATCATCCAAATGTGTGACCAAGAGGAGAACAAAGAATCTTACAACTTGGCATGAAAGCTGCAAATATATATCTTTGTCTGAGGAATGGCTTGGATGTGGCCTGCTTTTTTACAGAGATATTTAAGCTGCATTTGAAACAGGATGTGAGCTTGTGTGGAATTTAAATATCTTATTTAATTTATTCTTTACATGCTTGTGGAGAAGTTTAAAGATCCAGTAAAGTTCTCACAATGTTGTATCAGGTGTCCAAGAACTAGAGCTGTTCTCGTGCACTATCCTCTATTGTCAGCTGCAAAAGCTTTAAAAGTTAACGTTCACTAAAATCGTTCCATTTTTACTACTGCCTAAATCTAATTTGTTCTGATTTATACCCCTGTAAACCCAGGTCAAGAGTAATGAAAAACAAGACCAATATTTTAAATTCATATAGACCAGTTTGTGGACATAAGCATTCAAGAACACGTGTTCCCTATCACCAGGCAGATGTTGTTTATGTAACATGAAAAATGGGCACAAATGTTCACACTAAACATCAATAAAACTGGATGTGAGAGGAGATTCAATAAGAGGTGCTGAGTTCTGAATGCAGGTTACTCTGTGTATTTTTATTTTAAGAGAAGACTTATGCACAGATGTCAACTTTCAAATCTCGTTTATGTCTGGGTTATGTCAGGGCTCATGCTGTAGACAGCAGCCCCTGAAATTCTTGGGCAGTTGGATGGCTGTCTCTCCAAGTCTTTCATCTTTCTCACTCTACATGTGCCTCCAAGCCACCAGCACTTTGTATTTTCTTTTGCATATCACATTTTAAAAATACATATTCTCCAGGAGTCCTACAAAGGTATTTCAATTAGGATCTGGGTAACTAACTCTTAAAAGGTTATTAGGATCTGCTTCTACCTCTGGCTTTTAGAGCTTGTCTCTTCTGTTCCTACTTCTTTTCCACTGGCTCAAGGTTAGATCATAAAGTTCACCAGCAGTTTATATGATGGATTTTAAGATTTCTGTTTTACTTGGATTCTTTTCCATTTGAACAACTGTTGTTTGGAATAAGAGGATTTTTTTTATTGAGACATCATCAGGGCAGATGCTGGCAGGAGCAGAAAGCTTGATGATTACTCTTAGGAGGATATGGATCACTGAACTTTGGATAATGTTTGGAGTAGGATTAGGTATCCCATCTTTGGGGTGTGAGGTGTTAAATTCATATAGCAAACTCACAAGGCACATACAGAGTCTGGTGCAAACCTGGGCGATGAGATCTGCTTATTTTGTCTCAGGGTTGGGGTGAGAGGCTGGAAGTGCAGAGGACCTGGTGGGAATAAGAAGGTTAAGTAGAGGCCTGGAGTTGTGGGCTGCTGGGCTGTGTTGAATGTGAGGTTGGCGTTTCCCTCAGCTGCAGCTGAAGTGCTAGGTGTGGTGTTGTATATAATAATGCCTGCAAGACTTGGGTGAAGGCTGACAGCAGCATGGGAAAAAAGCACAGACTTTGTTTTTTTGAAGAGACTGATTGCTGTGGTATAATTAATGTTTTCCCACTCTAATATATGCAAAGGAGTTGCCAAAGAGGAAGATCCATGAGCTGCTGGCTCCTGTTCAGATGTGGCTTTTCAATTCCTGTTGCTCTTTATGCTATGCCTCTGTGTTTTCCAGTACTACAAGTCGTTGCATACCCTGCCTGCCTTGCTTCTGAACTAAAACATCTTCTGCAGCTGCTCCACCCATGCTCCTGCGTGTGTGGCACTGCCCTTTGCTGCCCTGTACTGTGTAGTGCCCCGGCCCCCCTGCAATCCCACACTTGACACATGCACGTGGCAAAACGAAGAGACAATCTGCAGACTGCTATCATTCAATAGAAATAGTCGATAAGATGGAATCAAATATGCCAAAAAATTTGTGTCTGCTGATTTTTGCTTCTTCAGGTCCAACTCTACATTCCCCTGTTAAGGAATTCATAACAAAACTGTATAAGTAAGTGTTTAAATCTTCTACTTATGTCTTTAATTGCATGTTGCCTTGGATCATAAAGGCAGTCTCATGGATTAGGCTATTTTTGTCCTTACTGACCTGATCTGTTGGCTTTAAGTGCTTCTGAACTTGCCTTGCTGGATTTATTCAGGCAATTCCTGGAGAAATTATTTTGCAATCTGAATATGCATAATGGATGCAAAACATAACACATCTCCTGTGAAAGAAAGATCAGGAAGTTTGTCACAAGCCCAGCTATTGCACATTTCAAAGGTTATAAAGCTGCTAGGTATGTGATAAATGCTAAAAGAAACACTGGCTTCACTGCAGCATGAGGGAAATTCTTCCCTGGAGAAATTTTATAGGGTTCCCAGAGCTATGTGGTGACTTTCCAGCAAAGATTATTGTGAAACATTTGTGTTGAGATCAAGTTGTGTTTTTTCAGCTGGGAATCTATCTTGTAATGCTGGACTGCAACCAATACAACTACTACTGACACTCAATACAACTACTTTACAAGTCTATCAAGAGACATAACCAATCTGTGTACTTCCCTTTCTTTCTCTTTAAAGGTCATTTCCTTTGTTTTTGCTCAATCAAACTGTCCTATAAGCCACTGAAAAATTTGGGACAGGAAGCTCTAAATTGCTTGGGTAGGTCCTGGTTGGAGGCTTCTCTCCAGGACCAGTGGTCTCCTCTGGGTCATTACAGTGAGGGGGACCTCACCACAGCTGAAGCATGGAAGCAGGGACCACTGTTATTTCTTTGAAAACATTCTCCTGTGGGACAGATAAAGATAAAAGTGCTTTTTATGACTCTGGGATTTCTGTTGGTGTGAGTGTCTGGAGCTGGATACGGCCTGTAGATAGAGAAAGAAAACTTCAGTCTAGGAAGTGGAGCTCTGACTTGGGTTAGTGAGCATTGGTCTGAGAGAGGTTGAACATCAGGTGGCCAGTCCATTGAGATAGAGTGAATAACAGAGATCTTCTTTTCTGGTGATGCTTTCAGTGAGAAAGCTGAGAAAGACAGCATGTTGGCAGCCACTGTCGAAAATCGACCAAAAATATGTGCAAAGAGATTATTTCCTTCATTGCTCAGATGGCAGTAGAGCTTCAGGATGAGTCAGATAGAAACATTCAAAGGAAAACAGAGCTCCCTCAGACCCCGGCCAGTGAGGTTCTAGGATTTGCAATACAGGTAAGTCTCAGTTGCAAGGTGATCCTGTTGTAAGATAACCATATAAAGGTATGATTTCAGCTTCTTTTTACTTTCAGCTTTACTGCTGGAGTTCCATGTTGGAACAACTGTGAGAAATTGCAGGGTTGCAGAAAGTACTCGCTGTAGAGGTTATCTGTTTGTAAATGAAGTTTTCAGATCTGTGGTTAACTGCAGTGCCTGTGTTGGATTGTTTCTGTGTCCACTTCAGCTATATTCTTCAAACTGTGCAATTTTCAGATTCTTCCCTGCATAATAATGGGAATAGCATGGGACAGAGTTTGTTCTGTGTGTTGATGGCAGTAGACAAGTGAAATTGTAACTTTCATTGTTTGTGCTCCTGACAGTGTTTGTAAGGTCCCTTTTGAGGAGATCAGAAGCAATGACATTGTTACAGACAAATATTCTCTTTAAAAGAAGTGCTGGGAATATTTTGAAGATTTAACTTTGCATTCTTCCAAGCTTCTCCTGGTTAAAGTTGTCCACACTATCATTTTCTCTGCTATCTGTTCCTTCCAAACATTTTTAGCTAAATGACTTGAATATTCAGATATTTGGATGAGCAAAAAAGAAACATGTTTCTTTCCACATGAAAAAGAAAGGGGAAGTTAAAATATACTTCCCATGCTCCTAGTACCTGTTTCAGTGAAACATCAATGGTATATATGCCTGATTACTTTCCCATAGAATAATTTTAATGAAACTGTTGATATTAAAATTCAATATGCTGTTCTGACTAAGCATCACTGGGGATAACACAATCTCTCATTATTCCCTTTTCACCATAGACATAGCTCATAGTATGAATATGCAGCAATGAAATTGCAAAATGGAGATATTTTTCAGCTATCACAGAATTTAGCAGACCCAGTGAATTATGTCTCATAACCACTTTGTTTTCTCATTATTTTTTAAAGGCATTTCCTGTGCCATCTTGTATTTTTTATGTCAAATACAAGATATGGGGAAAGATTCCTGTGAAAAATTGTGTTCACCAGCCTAAATCTTTGTTTTGCAAATTTAATCTTTAAAGCCACCTCCATTGTCCAGAATGACTCTCAATTCCCCAGCACCTTGGGAAGCTGGTCTGGCAGCTGGGAGTTGTGGTTTCAGTAATCGTCCCAGACTTTCCTATCTGGAAATCATAGGGCACAGTGATGTTCAACCTCTGTTGCATCACTCCAGAGGGTCCTGGAAGAGAGATGCAGCATCTCTGCTCTGCTGCGGGGTGCAGCCAAGGGAAAGCAATGTGGCGAAGCACGCAGCCCTCACTGTGTGCCCTAAGATACAAATCACTACCGAGGGAGACAGGTAGCGACCTGAATTTCAGATTTCAAGAATTTGGTCTATCAGAGTAAGTATCTAGAAATTCATAAAAACGCATTTTAGATGCTTTTCTTTTTGGGTCAAATGTTGCATAATGTCACCATGTATTTGCAGTATCTGCTTCCAAAAACTTAGGCTTTGATAATGAGTAGTTTAAAAAACAACTGAAAAAACCCCAAACTATTTGTCCCTTGATAATTTTATGGATTTTGCAAAGGTTTGGGAAAATAAAACCTTTCCTAATATAACAGAAAGTAACATTACTACAGCAGATCCCATGGATGATTACTGTGGCTTTTGACAACAAGAGTTAACCAATTTAGTAAGCTGGGTCTGACAGAGCTTTGCAGATTAAGTCTGTCAGTGCTTTAGGACTAAATGCTTCTCTTGGATTCTGGGAACTCAAAAGATTGATTTTGTTTGCCTTTTGATTAAGAGAACAGGATTTGGACATGAAAATCCAATTAGATGATTGCTGGGGGTGGGAGGGAGACAGAGAGAGAAAGAGATGAATGGCATACAAATCTGCTGCAAACAGACCTTATCCTGAAATCTGGACTACATCTCCACTGGCTTTCAATTAATTGTAAAACAGCTGTTCTTCTCTCTGTGCACTGAAGCAAAAAAATCACAAAGTTTTGGGATTGACAGGTGATAATACTGAACACTCACAAAAAGAAAACTTGAAACCATTGGAAATAAATAACAGGAGTCTCAAAAAGTGAGAGAAGGCAATATTTTGTTATCTCCAGTATTTCTTGCAGTTAAGTATCTTGAATGGTCTTACGTGCTTTGCTATCGAAAAACCTTGCATCAAACCCCATCTGTCTGTCATTCATAAAATGAGATGTTATCATCTTGCAGAACCATAAACCACATTGGGAGTTTATCCAAAAAACAGATGATAAAAGTCAAAGTATAATGATCCAAACACTTTCTAAGTGAAGGACTATTTGAAGCAGCTGTTTTCCTTTATTATTAGAGATAATTATACTGTCACAACAGCAGAATATTAACTTTTTACATGTCTGGTTCACCTGTTTATAGAGTGCTATCCAACTGCAGACATGCCAGATGCACTGTGCCAAGAGTGATGGTGAACAATAAGGCTCTCTACGAATCTGCAGACTGCTCTGTTTGTGCAGAGCAATCAACCATCTAATCCATCTGAAAACTAGCAAAGGCCTGGGGGAATGTTTTAAAAGAGGAAAAAGCTTGCAATGGACCCTTATGATTCTGTCCTTGCTTCCTAATTTCCTTCTAAGTCCCAACCATGTGGTGCTGTCATGGTGTGAAGTATGCTGGCTTTTTTTCTCCAGCAGATTTTCTTTTTTGGGTGTTTATCTGTGCAAATTCCTCACCAAACAAAACAGTAACCTGTTTGAATATTGCTAAGCTTTTCAGACTAAAGAGGTCTGGTGGCAATAAGTTCCATAGACTTGTCAGTGCCTTCATGGGGTAACTTGTAACAGTTACACAATAATTGCTATTTCTATATCCCTACTCTAGACTTAGGAGAAAATGGAAAAGACACTTCCATTTCTGTTGAGACTTTGTGACTTCACGCAAAAAGTGACTTGCTGGTGGAATTTCAGGGATTATTTTACAACGATAGATAAAAAGGCAGCTGAAATACAGTTTTAGTAAGTGAAAGATAAATGCATATGTGAAGGAACCATTTTGATTTTTCATGTATCTAGCTAGGATATAAATCAGGTAGAACTTCTCAGTGAGTGAGACCTGAGCATTGCTGTGCATTACTTAGTTAAAATCTACCAAGTTCTAAAATCTTCCAAGTTTTACACTAATTTCCTTTAGAACCACGTTTTAGGAAAATAGCTATGTTTCTCTTTAAGTGTGTTTTCAAAATTTTCTGTGGTTATTGAGATTGAAACATAATCTTTTATCTGGGGAATGCTAACCATGATAAACAAGAAAATAATCAGGGCCAAATGTGAGTTTTGGCAGTTGTTTTGAATTTTCAACATTTGGTACATTAGGGACGTGCACAGATCAAAATCCTGGAGGCTCTATAAACATTGTAGTCCAGAAGTTAATATATATGCTGAAGCTTTTATTTTCCTTTGTGAACATAACCTGCTTGGCAGTGATTAGTGGTTGTTATGATTTCATCTAGAAACTACTAACTGTGGTTAAAAAAAAAGGTAATAAATTCACATATAGCAAAGCGTGTTAATAGAAACAGTAATTATTTAAAGGTAACATTTCTCTTTTGCCACTCTAACTGAAATTGTCCTCTATATGTCCACATAGATGTGTGTATGTACATGCATAGGACTATGTGTATGGGATTCTCAGCTAGCTGGGTCGTTCAAGGCATGTGACCATGGTCTGAGACTGTCACAGGGATGCTGTCAAGCCACTCTGTGTGACAACAGAGCAGGTCACCAGTGACCTGCCTGAAAAAATAATTTGCTGAAATCAGTGGTTTTGCTTTAATCCCGATTTTGAACATGGCTGAAAGTGTCTGGACCTACTGGAAAGGAACAGGTCAGACAAGAACTTCTTGTAACACAAGAGAAAAATTATATCATTCTTGTCTCAAGTACATAATTTGCCTGGTGTGACTTGAAGAACCCTCTGAAACTCTTCCCTGTCTTCCTTCATAGCATGAGGATTGACCTATGCAATGCTTAGTGGTGATATGTAAAATACAGTTTCAGGCAACCTGGGGCCAGGTATGGCCAAATGAGTTAAAATATTTGTTTTCTTGGACTACATAGTTTATTGAATGAGGAACGTGTAAAACCAAATATAAAAAGCAAATTCTCTCCTAAAGGATAATGCCATTATGAACAGAAAACTCAAAAAAACCCAAACCCCAGCCCTCAAGCTGTTTTCAACAAAGTGAATTTAAGTTGTTAGTGAGGTATTACTACACTGAGAGCACCCAGATTCTACACTTTGTTTTCCCACATTTCTAAGCAGGGATAAGAGCCAGCTTACCTTAGACTTTTCATGAGAAACACAAAAATAACAAACCATCTGGGTGGTATGCTCTCAGCAGCCCCAGGTGAAAGGTTGTGTGTATGCTCCTTGCAACTGTGACATCTTCTAGGCAGCATCTGGATCCCAATAAAAGTTAATCTCCTTTTTGACTTATCCGGTACACTATACTACAAAGAAGAAAAAAATATGTAACATGTAAGTGTTACATGTGAAGGAGTTATTTTTACACAAAGGCAGCTTTGGACTTAGGTTTTTTTAAATTTTCATGAGGAGGCTGACTTATCTACAGGGAGTCAGCATTTTATTTCACTAAATCAGCTCTTAATTGATTGTGTCTTGCAATATTAGGTTCATTTTCCTTTTTCCTTTGTCATCTCTATGCAAGTCAATAATCTATCCTCTGATTTTTAAGAGAATGCAAATCACTTCACTTCTGTTATTTACCAGACACCTGAA
Source organism: Aegotheles bennettii (assembly GCA_013398125.1). Classification (NCBI taxonomy): domain Eukaryota; kingdom Metazoa; phylum Chordata; class Aves; order Caprimulgiformes; family Aegothelidae; genus Aegotheles; species Aegotheles bennettii. Next base: position 815,519 of record VZRW01004802.1, on the reverse strand, counting down.
ACTCCCGCCCACTACTTATTGCCTTCTATGTGTTTAACTCACAGCTACCCAGCATATATGTGAAAATAGTTTTTCACATTTTCTTTAAGCAGCAGCAACTAATTGCTGTAATTCTAGACATTCAAAAAAAGCCTAGAAAATGTGAACTGAGACGTGCTCAACGTTTGATACGTGTACATGGCAGATTGCACTGACTTCTTAGCAACAAAATTAATTGAATCTATTTCTTAAGTGTCCTTCACTATAGAAGGAATATCTGGAGTAGAGGAATGCCTTCTGGTTAACATGATGTACTTCATATTTTCTGTGTTCAGTGTTTTTATTTTTGAAAAAATAATATTCAAGATATTATGATACTGATATAGGTGAAATGGGCACCTTCACAATGCTGTTATATCAGTGTAATTAAGGTCTATTGAAAGTAATTAACCTGTTGCAAAATAATAACTCAGATCAATATTCAACCATGTGGCTTTATCAATCCAGGTTTCTAGGATATTCAAATGCATTAATTTAATAGATAAACTAATAGTGCTTGTTGGGGAAATACTTTTATGTGTTTACTGTCATTCAGACTTAAATTTCTGTAGCAGTACATGGTTTGTGCGTGAACTAAACATGCCAACTAACAGCATGTACACCTGAATCCTGGAAACTGTGATTTCCAGGCTCTGGGAAGGTTTTCTAGCCATTCGCTTTGATTTCAGCCAGCTGCCAGAGACACCGGCTCTCTGAGAGCTTGAACTTCAGTTGCTGAAACTACTGCGCAACTTCAGCTTTTTTTCTGTCCGTAATTGCTGGAATGCTGTACACGGGGAAGGCGTTTAGATGATGAAAGGATCCTGTCTTTTGAATTGGCAGTGTATTTAAATAGAAAGAAAGCAGAAAATTAGTTTTTCTCTGGTCTGTTTGTTGTGTGTTTCTAAGAGAGAGTTGCATTAAAGGAGCATAGGAGCATATGCCTTGAGGCCTCAGATGAGATCAGGGCTCCATTGTCCCAGCCTCTGCAGGTGCCCACACAAGTGAAATAGCATTTTATTATTATTACTTTCTTCTGGAACCCCCCAAGATAAATAGTCACACCATAAAGGCAGGAGGAAAAAAGTATACATAAAGATGAGAAAACCTTCCTGTAGGGATGGTGGCAGGATCAGGAAAGGAGATCATGGGATGGGCACTCTTAGCCACCAGCACACCAAAGGGTTGGCATGATCAAAAGAGCTGGGCAAGCTTGTGAGCATGGCTGAGCTGGGCTTGGTGAGCAGCTCTGCCAGCTCCTCAGCTCTGCACTGGGGAAGATAATATGGGGCTCTGCTCTGAGCCAACACTGTCAGCAAATTTAGGGTTTTCTATGTCCTTAATTCCACTTAGGATTCACACAGTTGCTGTTTCCCTTTTACAAAAATAAATAGCCAAGTCCTGTCATTGTGGGCTCCCAGAAGGAACCTGGTATCTCCAAGGGTTGTGTTGAAGTGAAGGGTGTGTTGAGGTTTGAAGAAGTCTCAGAAGGAATGCTACAGGGAGACATGGGGACATCCCTTTTCATCTAAGCTTGTGTCTGTGTAGCACTGAGGTGGTACCACAGGTCTGCAGCCATCTTTCAGACCCAGAAGCCATGGAGGCAGCAGTTATGTTTATGTGGGAAGCCATTTCTCATAAAAATTGCTCATTACCAATATGTATCTAGAAAAAGAGATTTTTTTTTTATGGCCAACCTGCATTTTCTAGCAATAAACTATTCATCAGAAAATTCCTGCTACACTCTGTGGGATTTAGCCTTCTTAATCAGAATGTCTTGTTCTTCTGTGTTATTCTGCAGAATGCTAAACTACTGTTTAATTTTGTTTTTATAATTCCACTGTAAACCTTTCAAAAAATCCTAAACAACAAAAAGCCAACAAAGCAAATCAGCCCTATGCTGTTTTCATTTAAATGTTTCTTAACCAAGCAGATTTCCAGTAAGTAGAATCTAGAATTATTTTGTTTTAGGAAAGCAAAACAAATCCATGAGCTAAATAATCTCTCATTTTTCTCCTCCATTTATTTTTTTTAAGTGACTGGGAGAAGTCTTAAATCTTGCATGTTCCCTACAATGGAAGGGAGTTCAGCCATTTGGAGGAAATGTGTTAAGCTGATGGCAGGGGATTGTACTGACATTTGCATAAAATAATTGATGTACATACATTTCAGAGTAACAGTGGAGCCAAAATATATAAAAAAAATAGAATCCAAAATGCTCATTAGTTGTTTCTGAGACATAGATAGCTTTGAATATCCTGGCCTTTTGTCAGTGAGTTGAGTTTGTGTACTTTATTTTGTATTGACCTGGGGATATGTGAACCAAAGTAAAAGAATCTGTTTTCTGCGAGGAATTTGTTTCCTAATGTAAGAGTTCAAATCCTGTCACTCTACTGACACGTTGCAATTAATGTTATGTTTATTCAATGTTTAGAATGAGGAAAAAAAAATGACAAAAGGAATCTTTCTGACCTTTTTCAATATGTGAACTCTATCTTCCACTCTGATATTCAAATAAATTAACATCAGATGTTTATAAACAGAAATTTCAATCCCAAACACTCCTTCCTTGTTTGTTTAATTACGTTTCTGGAAGATTACAGCTCTCCAGCAAATCTGAACTCTGTTTTTATAGGCTTCTTGAATTCTATGCTTGCTTTGACCCTGCAATCTTTGATTCAATTCAATTATTCAATACAGAACAAACAGAGTCACCTCCGCCAAAGCCAGTGTCAGCTTTACTTGTGAATTCACCAGGGACTGAGTGGGAACATCAAGATTTTCTGCTTTATTTTCTCATGCTGAGCTTTGCATCACAGCTCACAATGGTTCTTACACACACACACAGATGTGTGGAAGGTGGCTCTCGTCCCTGAGTGCCATGCAATATACAGCAAGTGCCTGCATTTGTGACCTTACCTGACCTCAGCTCTGCTCAATTCATAATATTGCCAGGTCTGCACCTACAGATCCTCCTCATTTCCACCACAGCTGTGCTCTTGTTTCTTTTGTTATTTTTTGCTTCTTCAGTCATGGGAAAAATACCACCACCACCTGATCAGTATAGATTAATTTGGAGGGTCGACCTGCAGAAATATCCAGAAGCAAATGTAAAAAAGAAAAAGAAAAATTCAGATTTGGGTGTCGTTAAAGTCTTTGATGGGATGAAACCTATTGTGATGGTATCTATGGTGTTTCTCACCAAGCAGCTCACTGCAATGATTTCCTTTTAGTACATTAAACATAAAAGGTTGTTATCATATTATAGACACATACTTCATTCTCACAGTTATGTCTGTATTTCAACATAATTAAGCTCACTAGCCCTCTATATATTTTTCTTCTCTCTTCATTTGCATGGCACTTATCAAATTATCCTGGCTCTCTCCTAAAGGTTCTTACAGATCCACGGGAAGGCAAGCCCTTTTATGTTAAAAACACTTATCTAGACCTTTGTAAATTGTATATATGTTTCCTGCTGAGGTCTGAGTAAATTTTCTCAGATACAATCTATTAGCATTTTAATAGCATGCTCACTCTAAGGAAGCCTTTTTGTTCCACTGGCCAAATATGAAAATATTCTGTATTTGCAAAACACCGATTCAGTGCCAGTTACCCATCAGACATGATCCACATCACATGGAAAACCAGGCCATCATAAGCGTTAACATGAAATAGCTATCAAATGTTATACAAACCTCTGCTTACAAATCCATACACTGACACCTTTAAATAGTTTCACAGTTCTCCACTCTATGCTTATATTTGAATTGCAAACATTGCTAAATGCTGATGTCTCAATACTTACAGTGCAATTTAGCACCTCACTGTAGAAGCAGACATGCATTTTCAAAACTAGTAAAATTTTTTTTTAATCTCCTGGGCAAATGTTCTCCCCCAGATTGTCTTACTATCAAATATTTTATACTTATGAGACCAGTTTGATTCCCCTTTGCTCACACAGAGAAAATTGTGTTAAGTGAAAGATCAACTAGGGAATTGCCTCTATATGATTCCTTCTGGAAATGGATATGAAAAGGGGAATCCTTCAGTTCTGCAGACATCCTTGCCCCATTATCAGTATCAGGGCAGACATTTCTTTTGCCCAGACTGTTTCAGCCCTGCTGTAGCAGAAAGCCAGTGAGAAGAGTGGCATTTTTGCACCGAAGACAAAATAAGACACATCACTTGTTTTGTTGATTCAGTTTTTGATGTAGAACACACTTGTTCCTTGGAGGTTCTTATTTTTCAGACCTATCCAATTAATAAACCATTTTGTTTGTAGTCTGAGGAAGATCATCAAATGTGAAAGAGCTAGAAATCCCTTTTGCTTTCCTGTGATCTGATGACACAGAACCCTACACATAATATATGATTTAGAGGAAGAATCAAAACTTGATTTTCCCATGTCTTTAATTTTTATGAAAAGATATACTTTCTATAGAAAAATACAAGTCTTTCTCTTGCACTCCAATTCCCCAAGCTCAGCTCTGCTGTAGGCTACACTCAACCTTGAATTGATAGCTGAAATAGAAAGGTCTTAAAAACCATCAAAGTAACAAGTTATACTTTGCAAAAATGACAAATAACTTTGTCCTAGCAGAACATGGAAACAACTTTACAAGCAAAGCAATAAAAAACCACGTTGTTGCTTGGGTATATTATAACCCTAATTTGAAAAGAATCTCAGTCTGGTTTGAAATCACTCTGTGCTTATGCTACAGCAAATCTAGAGACATTTTGTTCTTTATTAATGAAGCATGAAGAAAATGGTACTGAGCAGATTTTGTTAGAAGCTCCAGCTTCCTTATGTATGTTATACTTTGAGTCTTCCCTAATTAGACATTTGTAAATTAAAAGGCTCAAGTGGGGCAAGCATACATGACTGTTTCTATAAACACATTGTTTCTCCCCCCACAAATATCCTCTGGTTTTTGGCACTCTCTATCCTAAGAGATCATCCCTCTGGCAGCTGAATGGAGACAGGAGCAGGCTTGTGAAAAAAATCAATCTCTTTTCTTGCAAATATGGAAAAAATATTGGAAAGTGTGCATGTTCTGGAGCTCAAAAAGGTGATTTCTTGCATAGCCATATTTATAAATGTGTGGTGTGGGGTGAAGTCTAGGACCTCTTAAAGAGTGCCAATGTAGCCAGCGATGTGCATCAGCGAAGATGCTTGGGAAGATCTCCTCCACGCTCCTGCAAGCCAGCATGGTTCCTGCATGACCGTGGGCAGGTCTTGCCATGTCGGTGGGTCTCTGTTGCTGTCCTTTATTATTTTCTTTCCCAAATTACCAGTTCTTCAAGGAGCTGATCGTCTCTGTTCCCTTTGACAGTGCCCAAGTCCCTTGAGACCTCTCCTTTGTTGAAAGGACCCACAAGTCAAATACAGAGGGTTTGGCCTTAAGATAGGAACCTAACTCATTAGAAAGCTAGTGGGTTTGCCCCAGAAGAAGCCAGTACATTTCTACAGTTACTCCCAATGTTTTTTTGGTGGTGTAATGTTAAAATAATGAGAGCTTTGGCATGGTGCAGGTCAGGCCCAGTATTGTAGCCAGCAGTTATAATTTGGCAAAAAAGAAAGCTCTATAGTGTGGTGGTTCGGGGTCTGGTTTCAGTCCTTAAGAAACATTTGGGGGTGGAAAGGGCTAATTTAATCTCCTCAAGAAGGAGGAATTTTTCCACTGCACAGGCAGCAGGACTGTGAACTCGGTGCAACGACAGAAACCAGAGTGTTGAGTGGGCAGGTTTCCAGCTTTTGGGGTTTGAGGCATTGGATAAACATCAGATAGCTCATACAGGCAGAACTCTGCAAAGGAATGGCAGCGGCAGCATTATCTGGAAGGAGACAAAGTCACTTGTTTTCCAGTTGGAGAAATTATAAATGTCAGATCTGCAGAGTCCAGTGAGCCAAGGGGCAGGAGAGGAGGTGGCCAGCTCTTTGGGGCTGCTGGCTGACCCCGTACCAGCAGCATTGTCCCCTCTCTCTGTGCATTAACAAACTGTTTGGAATTGTCACATATGGTTTGTGTGCTTTCCTGTTTAACATGTAATCCTCAGAAGCTTGCGTCTGTGTTTATAACTCAAACTATAATGAAAAAGGAAATTAAAGTATTTCTAATTTATCAAAAGAATCAAAATTGCATTGAGAAAGGGGAAACAAAGAGTTTTCACTCTTTTGGGATTTGAGAAAATTAGCCTGGCAGTATTTTTTTCTGAAAAAATGGAATATTATATATATTAATTCTTTTGTCCCTTCCTCTTCAATGTTTGAAGTTCTTTGTATTTAGGAAAAAAGGTTGCTACCCAACTCTTAAACTGATACTGTATTTCTCATTTTATAGTATTTTAATGCATTTTTTATTTGTTCTGCAGAATATTTTTCACAAGAAGCAAAGGATTCTTACAGATAAAAATAACTGTTCTATAAAAAGCAACAGAAGTAAACCACAACTGACCTGTGTGAAAAACCTTCACGTGTGTGAGAGGTGGGAGTATGTATATGTATATGTATGCAGTTTTATATATGAGATAAGTTTTAACATTCAAATTAATTTAGTACTTAATATTTGCAGCTGAAAACTGATTTCAAAGTATTGTTGGCTGATAAAAAAATTAAAATTATTCCCTGAAGAGAGTGGAAGTTCAGATTCCTGAGTGTTTGGTAGTTAAACACCCAAGATACTGTTAGGACTGTGGGGTTTAAAGTTTGTTATTCCACATTCTTTATGTTTTTTTCTGGCCTTTTAATTCAGGCAACTGTTAGTTTTATTCTTTATTATAGAGAGAATATGGGAATGCAGCGTTTGGCTTTGCTAGAGCAGGATGCTGGTGGTACTGAAGCATCAGGGCTGCTTCTCCCTGGCATCCCAGGGAGCTAAAATCTGCATGTATAAGGGAGAGGGAAAAGCAATTGTTATTCCCACTCACCTGTCAGTAAATCGAGACACTGACAAATTAAAGGAATTGCCCAAAGGAAATTTGTGGGAAAAATGAAGCTAAAAGACAGTTTTCCTGAGGCCAGAACTAATGTCTCTGGCACAGGGACTATCAGCGACCATCAGGGAGCAGTACGATGTGTAAATAATTCTTGGTATTTACTTCCTCAGTGAACTGAACCTGGGGAAGGAGAACCCTTCCTCCCCAAGTACCCAAATCTGCTTTATTTTGTTGTGCTTGGCTTTCTGGAAGGTGATGAGAAGTGAGTAAGGGCAGTTAAGCAGTTACAAGAGCCATTGGTACAGGTGTTATGGTGTCCAGGAGAAACACTGACCTTAATAAAACAACAGAAAACCTCTTCAGAGTGAACACAAATATGGTGACATCTCTATTTTAACAGTCCTGTAGCTGAGATACTAAGAGCTTTTTGTGGATAATCTCCACATTATGACTGCTGAAGGAGATGACAGTGGCTGCTGGTACCCCTAGCAACAGAGGGGATGTTACTGGAGGAGAACTGAGCACTAAATAAGGAGGACATGGCCTGGTAGAGAAGGGCTTGGCTGTTTGACATGACAGCAGGTGGGGTTTGAAGCAGGATAGGGACAGGGCACTGGGCTGGGTGTTGCTGCAGTCCTGTCACCAGGACCATATGGGGCCAAATCAGCACATCTTGGAGATAATACACAAGGCTTGATAGGGTCACTATTTTTGTGAGGCAGTTTTCAGAAAACAGAGCTCAGTGATAGGAAATAAATGAAAAATATCATAGAAATTTAGTGCATATAATCAAAACTTTTATTTCCTCATTTTGGAGCTCTGAATTTATGACCAAAACTGCCAGGAGGAGGACAGCAGCTCTGTACATGAAGTGACCTTTGCAAACCTGCTTTTGAGAGTTTAGCTTCAGAGGATATAGAAGAAATTTTTATTTTCCACTCCTTGGAAAGAGGGCAGGATGTTCTCTGATGAGTAGTATTTTGTCAAGAGGCTCCTCTCCTCCATATTGGCCAACTGCACACATATGTCTGGCTCTGAGAAGTCAGAAGGGGCTATAGGTATCTCTGAAAACTAGGCTTCAAATTCAAAACCTGGGAATGAGACCCCTGATCCATTTGAACCAACTGAAATTTGTCCCTGATTTCCTCAGGTTTAGGCTTTTGTCCTCATTCTTTGCATTTACATTGTGCTCTTTTCCACAGGCCAGTAATCCATCAGGCTTTGAAGCATTTTAAGCACAAGCTTAAATTCGAACATATTAGTTCTCCAGCTGAAATAATTCTGTTCTGGTGACAGGAACCTGTCTTCTGAGCAAAGAATGAACAGGGATGAAAGAATAATGCTTTTTATGACTTGAAACATTTTAGCACTTACGTAGTTTTTTTAGACCAGCTTCTAAGATGTGTGCATCCGCATTGTCTGTCTGTCTGTCACTCTTTCAATAATACATTTAAACCCAACAGGCAATTTTAGCTACATTTGGCAGAGGAATTGTGTTCTTAAACCTTCTGTGGAAACAGGCAGCTGACCTTAGGGAAGAACCTCTATTAATTCCCAAGAGAGGAAATGCTTAAAAAGTTCACTTTTTCCAGATACCAGAGGATCCACACATGGAAACTAGGTTACTTTAGCTCCATTTTTGTCAGAACTATTTCAGCTTTTAAACAATGCCAGTGGAGGTCTGGACTCATTACTCCTGAATTTTTTCTCCCATAGCTTGTGTAAATCAGCCCATCTCCTTTGCTTCCAGTGACAGTATATACTGATATCCACCAGCTAAGGAACCAGCCACACCATTGTGGTGGTCAGCAGATATTACAGTGTTACCCCTCTGCTTTCACCCAGCCACTGTTGAGGGAAAACAGTGGGAGCCTCTCCCCATTTGTTGTCACCCCCCAGGCTATACAGTGATTTGACTTGTCCAGCAGCCTTTTGCATCCGTGCTTTCTCCTTTTGGCTGGAAGAGCAACTCTTTCCATTTTGGCTTTGCAGAGAGCTCATGTGTCCTTGACACGCTGCCCAAGCCTGCAGCAGCAGTATGTGCAGACAGAGGGTTTGGGCAGTGCAATATCCTAGAGGTAGGGTGAGCCAGAGCAGAGTGCTGAGGAAGGTCTGGGAGGCTATGGGCATCGTCTGCCCTTCATAGACTCAGCCTCAGTGCTAGTACTCTGCTTTTAAATGCTTGCTGCTTCTGTGCAGAGCTTGAAATAAAAAAGCACCACTGGCAAAAAAGCACAAACTGTGGAAATACTTGCATCTGTATTTGAAAACCTCTGTCTCAGCATTCCCAGGGAGAAACCCCAGCAAACGTGCCAGTGTGCATCTGAGTTGTAGGATGCCAGGTGAATCCCGAGTGCCAGGCACAGCACAGCTGGTGTTACCTGTGTCCTTGGAAGAGATGCACGTGTAGCCAAAAGTGTGGGCACTGAGTGAAATCGCACCTGCAGGGGTAGAAACATCTTTACTCAAGATGTTAGCTTTCAAACAAATGGAGTATTGAACTCGCCTAAAAGTGACATAACAGAGAAACAGTCAGGGACCATATCGGCATCCAAGGGGCTATTTTTAACTTGTATTTACTAATTGCATAGGAGAAATAAAAGTAAGTGCAATTACGAAGACAAATGTTCTTTGTAATTGGGATAAGTTTTCCTGCACAGTGTCTCCTTCAGAGGAACCTGTACATTTCTATCTAGCACTTTTGTAAGAACACAAGGGTGAGCTTACTAAATAGGTAGTAATTGGTATGAAATGGGCAGCCAGTTAAAGCTGAAAGGACTTGTACCTGCTTCTCTCTTCATTATATTTTTTGCATAATGTAGATCGCAGAAGTGCAATAGCCTGATAATTTACTTGATTAAAAGTGACATTGTAAATATAGTTGAAGGCAATTTGTATTAGGAACTATTTTTGATAAGAAGGTTGTCATCTGTAATTTCATTAGCCTTTATGAGATGAAAGACAATGAAACCCTAATTTGCATATAATTCAGCTTAGTATTTTTTAATAAGGTTTTGTGTATTATCCAACCGTGGGTTTTGATTTGCACAGATGGAACTGAGAGCTGGAACATTTTCAAAAAAATGTAAATGCAAGGTTTGTGTTTTGGGCTGTTTTCACTTTTCATTTCGACAGCATTCACGCCGGCAGAGGTCAAAAAAAAAAATCAACTGCTATATAAATGCCCTCAGACCATGCTCTGGTCTCCCACTGATTTCAGTCTCTCTCTCTGGGCACACAAGTTATTGAGCCAAGATGCAGAATTTATATTGTTGTCCCCAAGGCTAAGTTCATAGCAATCTTTGTTGGCTTTTTGTTTTGCTTTGTTATTTTTTTAAAAAAGCAAACAAAACCACACCCCACTCCCAAAAAACCCAGAACTGAACAACCTGGAACAAATATATGTGCACGCTTCAGAGACTCAGCTATTCCAGACAACAGTCCAGGTCCTCATCATCACCATGAAGAACTAAATATTAATCATATTCCACATATTATTATAGAGATGGAAACAAGCAATACATCATCTCTGAAAGTAGTACTTGTGAGGCTGTGCAGCCAAGTATCTTTCTGTTGCTCCCTTATCAAATTTGCTGTGTTTATTAGTCCAAGGACATTTTTTCCCAACTGCCATCACTTCTAATCAAATCGGGGAATATTAAAATCAAGCTAATGGACCTGACATTGGTACTCATGGCTGAGAAAGGCACTGCAAAATCCCTCTCTTTCTCTTTCTGCTGGATTGACTTGGCAGAGGTAAAAGGCATAAACCCTTCAGGAATATTAGATAATTTTGTTCCACTCTGGAAGTGCACAGCATATGCACGTATACTCAAAACATCAGACTTGCACATGAGTAAAGAAAGAACAAATCCAGTTTTCTGTGGCATAGCAGGTTATGTACTCTGGAGCACTTTAATCTATTGACTCATGTTGTTTCTCTGCTCCCTGCAAAACTAGTCCAGGAAATTAATTGTATGTAAATATACAACAAAAATGCAAGAATACAAAATGTACAACAAAAATACATGAAAAACAAAATACCTCCATTCGTAATGTTTGAATGGATAAGCCAACATCTAAAAGATACTGAAGGAACAGGTCTACAAAGTAAGTGAGACCCACTGTTACACCTTTTCCTGGCTTTAATCACACCTCAGACAAGGCTGCTGTTATTCCCTTTGTTGTTTTCTTTAAGGGATACCTGTCTCTCACAGCTGGCAGCGTGAGATGGGTATCTTGCTTAAGCACAGAACAGGTTTGAATGTCCTTGCTCCTGGCTGTATCAATGTTTCTGACCTGTGTAGACACACAGATCCAGCCCTTCACACAATTCCAGCTGTGCATGGGATTTGCATGGGCAACTCTTCCAGTGCTCAAGAAATATGTTTGGTTTCTCAGCCACCCAGAGAAATTGTTTTGGAGAGGGACATGGAGGGGAGGACTCCAACTTTATAATGAAGAAATAAACTTATTATTCTTTGAGTGTGTAAGACTCAAGTGAAGATCCCTTAGTGAAATATGCCTGTAGAAATTGGTTTAGAATTTTTTCCCATTACACAGATTTATCATCAGGCACCATTCTCACCTCTTTTATTCCTTTGTTCTTTCACTGTTCATGGACCTAGCCAGCAACTTCTGCAATGTAACTGAACCTGTGACCCATCACAACCTGCCTGCTTAGAAGCAAATAATAAAATGAGACACACAAACTTTTGTCTCATTTTCCTGGTCCCTATCCTCTCCATGCACTCATCTCATGTTAGCATTGTTTTATGCAAGTGGCAGTGCCTGGAGGGGGAATCAGGCACAGGCATGTGTGAATTTAAGTATGAGTTTGTTAGGATATAGGAGAATGGTAAATTCAACAATGTAGGATTAAGCAAATAAAAAATGAGAAAATGCAGAAGACAGACTGAAAGCAGAGCAATGCCTCATGCTAAATAAACACTTCAAATGATAGAGAAAAATATAAATATTTTGTAACTATTATATAAATATAAATACTAAACAGCTGTTGCTGGACTAAACACTGTTTCCCGTGAGAACAGCAATGTGCACCTCTTCAGTACGTGATTCCAACATCACCACCTGTTGTGGTCAGGGCAATTGAATTAAAAACTGAACAAGAGGGAAAATGACTACTTAGGATGCCCAGATTTCAAGGCACCGAGAAAGGATAATATCCAAGCCATGTCCGTTGGGCAAAGACGGGGGAAGAGAGTCTGTTGGCAAGACAGCATTAGTTCCTCAATTACCATCCCAGGGGTGATGCCTCCAGCCTCTTGGTTGAGCAGAGCAGCCTCAAAATGTCATTGCTCATGATTGCTAAAAGCTGTATGATTCACAAGTCATCTCCTGAATTTCTGCTCTATTTTTATCTTGGGCTGGTTGCTTCCTACCCCTGATATGAATATTGAAAGAGAGTGATAACAGTCTGAGCTGGAATATATGTTTGGAATGCTGAAAGGGATAAAGGTGGATTAGGAGCTCGGCTAGGGAGAAAAACTGTGAGAAGCAAGGTGATGCCAGAGTAATTGGGAGCGAAGATGGTGGTGCAAAAGAAACAGAAAAGGAAATTCAGGCTATTTGCACCCAGAAAAACTGTTTGACAACAAAGAGGATAGCACAGGGTGAATTGATAATAGGAGACAACTGAGAGACTGACTTAATGGCTGAGCAAGGCAGCTCATTTTGGAGTTGTCACAAATACAAGATAGAGCATGGAAATATTTATCAGTCAACTCATTATTTTGGGAAATTGTGAGGGAAGCTGATAGACTATGGGAATATAATTGATTAGAGGGAGCTGGAGAAAAGGAGGAATTGGGTTGGAAGATGCTGAGTGTCAGAAGCCACCTGAGGAGCAGAAGTAGAAATTCAGTTAATGGAATTGGGCAGGAGGAAGATTCGGAAGGAGACAGAGTAAGAGGGAAGCATCAGAGATATGAGAGAAGCACAGTCAAACAACCAACAGAAAAAACCCACATTTGGGAGCAAAACCAGTAACAGATATAATAACTGAAGAGAGAAGAAGGAAAAATGGTAAATGCATAAATTGGCATGAAAACATGGAAGGTAGAAAATGGCGGATGAAGGTTGGAAGATGTAGTACAAGAAGATTTTATCAAAAGAAGATGCACTAGAAGAAGGAAACAAGAAGCTCACTACAGAACACTTTTTTCATATCTATTTTTTAAGAAAAACAACAAAGCAAAATGGAAAAGCTATAAGATTTTAAATGTCATAGCTGTTTAAGGAAATGGTTGGGACATTATGTTAAGAAAATACCTTGTAAGGGTATTTGGAGAAATCTCAGAGGGAGATTGTATAGGAGAGTAGCTTGACAGTCCTTATGGAGGAGAAAAAACCTCTTCATTTTGAAAGATGGAATTAAAATATGAGAGGCTGGCCCAGATTTCTGAGAGTACCTCCACACTACAGTGTAATATCTACTTTAAGAAGAGCTGAAAAGGTTTATTCAAGGGTTATGAAAATTATGTTCCCTTTAAAGTTATTTATATTTAAACACTCAAAAATCATTCGTCACTTTAAAAAATCTGGGCTACTTTTTGTTATACTACATTTTTCTTTGAGTACTTGTATATTATGCAAAATATACAGTGTTTCTGAGCCAAGGGCTTTTGATATAAATTGAGTGGGTTCTAAACTAAAGCAGAATTATAAAGAAATGTGATTTATAGCACATCTTATGCTTTTTCTCTTCCCTTTCATTCCTTAGTCAAAAAAATCTAAAACACTGAGGATTGTGTGCTCCACAGTTTGACAGAGGAGGACACGTGACTTCTGTGTGAAAAGATTTCTTGCATTTCCATAATTCCCAGTTTGTATTTGCAGGCAATGGTACTGGGCATCTGGATCTGTGATCTTTATGGAGTCAGAAACTTTGAAGGCAGTGAATGGCTTCCTATCTGGAAAATCATGCCCGCTCTCACTTCATGAATCTACAACAGACAGTGAGTTCCTTCATGGCATTTCTGTTTATTCCATGTATAGTAAGGCTCTGTTGATTTTTGAAGCTCCTGTTTATGAAGCCAGAACATAACAAGATCTTTCTTGTAGCTTAGATCGTCCCTCTCAAAAGAGCGTGTCATTTGCACAGGAAACTCTGCAAAAGGAAAATGTCTCCCAAATTAGGACCTGTCGAGGGAGAAATGCTAATCCTCTCCATTAGCTCTGCAGCCTCCAGCCAAACTCTAAGCACATGTGATGCAGACAGGAGGGTGGTTTGGGTTGATGGGGTTTTTTTTGTGGTTTGGATTTGTTTGTTTGTTTTTCTCTCAGCTGAACTATCCTTCCATTTCCCAGCTATGAAGTGGCACAGAGTAAATATTATCTAGTTTACTAGACAAGACATATACCAAGAATAAAAATCAAGAAACACACCTATTTATAAAACATACCAGGGTGAGCACACATTTGTGGCACTACTGCGTGGTGGATTTGTACCTTTAGACCTTCTCAGCCATTAAAAACACCCTCTTCCTCCTCAAAATAACAACTCAGTTTTGAGAGTTAATGCATACACCTAGGTGGAAAGGCAATACATTTTGATAACCACATGGTGCAATGTAAAAGTTAGTCAAGGATAAAGATTATAACAACCCAGAAATTCATTTAGTGTTGAGCTTCCTCTAGCTCCCACTAAACCCCAATGTTAAGCTTTTTCAGTGACATTTGGGTCAGGTCTTTCAGATCTTTCTGTGCTCTTTGTGTGTGACTTAAAATTATTTTTCAAAGGTCAGCATAGCTAAGCATAAATAATAGATAGCCTTGGAGCATTGTCTCCTTTCCAATCCGCCTCCAAAACACCTTTTGGGATTTCAAGGGGTTTTTTTACTGGTTTACTCTCCCTAAAACAATAATTATATACTGCTCCACTTGCAATTGTAATTTGTGCTGGCAAATAATGAATGGTGAAGTGTTCCCCTGTGAATGACCAGGTGAGACTGATGATATATCTGCTGAAGTGAAAATATAGCACTTAAATATAAGATAAAGTACTGCAGATTATAGACTGGCTATGATTCTAGGGCAGTCTGTATTCTTTGCAACCAGGAAAATAGCATTGGTTATCTAGAAAGCAGGTAATTTTTCCCTAGGTTTGGGAATACCAGTCATTTTCAGATGACTTTGGATCCTTCTTAAAATGAAGATGTAATGATAAAAACACAAACCTTTAAAAACAAAAGATGATTGTTGCATACATGAAAGCAATTGCCAATAAAGAGGCATTAGCTGAGTAAATATTACCATCCAGATTTACTTAATTGAATGTTTTGCTAAACACATGCAAGTATTTTTATAGACAGTAAATATGCAGGGGAATGCCAGTTGGCTTACGGGATTTTTATTTAGTATTTCCTGTATTCTGGGCTGAAGTGTCTTAACAGGGCTGCTTTGTTGAATTTCCTTGAGATCTGGTGAATGTTGACATTTAAGGAACCCAGCATTGCTACCAAGCAGGCACGTGAAAAGCGTAGCAAGGGTGGAGTAAAATGTGGAAGCAACACCTTCTGTGGACTTTCACAGATGGAATCATACTTCCTATGCTTGTGCATTAGTCTGGGCTCTAAGCTATGGATGTCTGCCCATTCCTCTGTCTCTAACACAATAGCTTCTACTAATAGTCTGTATCTCTGTGCTTACCTCTGAGTGTTGCAGAGCCTTTTCCTTGGAGAGGAACATCCAGATGGTTGAGTTTTGGTTGTGTTATGCAGTGTCTGGGGACCACAGTGCCTGTATTGGTTGCAATGACTGTGGCACTGCCTTTTACCTGGAATATGTCTTGCACTTCGGTTTTGCCAATTGTCTGGTTTTAGCTTGTCCCACCCTGGCTGCCCAGCCTCCTCCAACCAGTGCAGCAAGTCGAGCGTTCAGAAACAGTTGCCTTGGCCAGACGCCAACTTTTTGACTAAGAAGGATCAATTTAAATGGGTGTTCATCAGAGTTTAATGATCCTTGTTAGCTCTGCGCCAGGGGCAAGATCGTCTCCTGACACTTCTGCGGGTATTACCAGTATGCGGACATAAGAGACAGGGAGGAGATATCCTCATCCAAAATGGAGCTTTCAGTCTGACCCAGAGTCCCTGTTATTAATCACATTTCACCCATCCACATGCAGACAGATTGCCACCTTTCACATATTTCTAACATGAGGTGTTCAGAAGGTCATTGGTTATTCCTTTCCCTAAAGGGCGTTCAAGGTTTATTATGGCCATTTATTGTTCCTGAGGATTTCCAGTTTTTATTAGGGATGTTTATAATCAACCTGCATGCTATCTTCTAGTTCTGTAACTAGCAGAGTTTGCTCAGGCTGCCTATTTTCAGAAAGCAGGCAGTGTACCTATCACCCAAAACACACGAACAAACTCATTCCTGGTAGAATAATAGCCTGCAGATGGAGGAGTAATTTTTTCTGCAGTAACTTTAGTTTTCCATGGAGTCTCATTAATGCACATTTTGAAAATCTGCACAGATGCCTGGACAGGCTTTAGGAACCTCAGAAAATCCAACCTTCAGTTTTGTACTCGATGTGACTTGACTTTTTGTAGTATATGATAAGGTGGTGAGACTAATTGCTGTCAGAGTTGAATTCATTTGAGTTCTGCAAAACATACAGATTTGTGTGTAGCATGGCAGTGGAAAATGTTACGCTCTGCAAGCAAGCACTCAGAGATTCAAGTCTCATCAAATTCAGAATTAGTGGTCTCTTGAACCTGTAAACTTTTCAAAGCTATTAATTTTTTCTAATTTACCTATCCGTACACCAGGTTCATGGTCCCTAGCGCTTGCCTTTCTTCATCAGGGGTATGTTCAAAAGGGCATAAGTATATAAATGGTCCATAGGATTTGAATTACTGAAATTACTTTCTTTGAAATCTCTACCTCCCACCTGCTCTGGGTTTTTTTATATATCTAGCTAAAAGCAAGAAGGTATAACAGTCCTTTTTCCTCCTGTCTTTTTTTTTTTTTTTTTTAATCAACAGTTGAAAGTGATTTGTTCTGATTAGGCTCTCAGGAGTGCTTTATGTTACAAGATTGCTGGATTTTAAACAGCGGATGAATTTTCTGTGCCACTTAATCACAGCAGAGTTCCCATTTTGCTTTCTAATCCTGAAAGACCCTTTCTCACTTCCAAATCTCTACTGTCATTCCTGCTGCTGTGATGGTGATCTAAGCACTGGGTGGGATCTACTGGGACTTTGCAGGACTGCAGGTGGTATTTTTGGAAAGTTAAGTCAAGCCTTCATTCTTCTGAGGTGAATACATCCCAAATCCCCATAATTAATGGTGTATGGGATTTTTGGCTATAATCTTTAAAAGCTGAGAGGATCAGGGAGGACTCTTCAGGTACAGGACTGCCCATCAGCTGCATGCTGGCTTTCTTGCAAAGGCTGGCATGAAGCATGCCTGAGTGAAAGGCAGAGGAGAAAGCAGAAATCCCCAGAGCAAATTGCCTGTAACAGGGCAACTGGGGAGCAAGTTTCCCCTGGGGTCTGCGGACTTATGCTGGGGGTGGTTTTAGTTCTGAGAGTCTCGAAGCATTCAGTAGTTTTGTGCCCTGCTCTCCACTGGGCTCAAATAATGTCCATGAGCTCTGTGTGATCTTTAATGCAAAGGGAAAGCAGTAACTCAAACTTGCAACCTGTAAAGTCCTTTAAGATGTGACAAGTGACAGTGTGCAACTGTTTGCATTGTTGTCCTGAAGGTTGACAGCGCTGTCCTTTGCACCCAGACTGCTCCAGGGAGGTTTAATTTCTTCTGATAAATGGCAGGCCTTAAGAATCATCTCCTGCCCTTTGAAGATACAACCAAGAAATTTCACTTAGCTTAAGCACAATATAATGGGGTTGTTATTCCCAGAGATTACCCTCAAAATATGCCCTTTGAATGCTTTGAAAGTGCGCTGCAGAAAAGTCACTAAAATGGCTTGATAATAAACTGATATTTCTCATTATACATTAGAACAGAGAGGCTTAATTTCTTGGTGGTTATAATAGTAACATTAGAGATGAGCCACTCTGTGATATTGTTTGCAGGGTGAATGAATTTCCAAATATATTTTTACTGAGGAAGAGCCATCTTACCATTACTGATAAATAAATGCAAATGTTACAGCCATAATCTTCTTTAACCAAATAATGCACAACAATTAAGTTTTAAATTATTTATGTTATAAAAGGCAAAACAGCCACTAGGCACAGGAGTTTCCATGACTTCAATACTGAATAATGAAACATCTTTTTTTCCCCATTTTTGTCGAGTGCATTATTAAAATGCAGTTCTTATTTTTTGTCTTTTGAACTTTGAAGTCTATTTAAGCAAAGACCATTGGGGAAAAGTTAATTAAATTGGGAAAGTTAGCTGGCATATTTACCATTTCAGGGGTATTTTTGCAGTGAGAGGTGAATTGAGTTTGCATCCAGAAGAGGAGTCTGTACAAAGGCAGCCTCTAACAGCAACAAAGCACAGAGGCAGAATTTGATTATTGAAAAATAGGAACATGGCTAGAGAGGTTTGTATTTTAATTTCATTGTTAAGAGTAATCAGTCTTTTTGCATATTGACAAATAGCTATGAGAAGCCCACTTGGGATTGCTCCTGTGTGATAGCATTTTCTCTACAAGAAGAAAAGAGGAAATGTGGGGTACTGTGGCTTTTTCATAGGCTTAGGAACTAGAAGCACACAAATTCAAACCAAATTAGTTGCTTTAATTATGTTACCAAGTCCTGAGGAGAGGTCTGAACTCTCCATCTCTACACGTCTTCAGGTCTGTAACACAGAAGCCCAGACTGAGTGATCAAATGGTCCCTAGGGAGCGGGACCAGGACATGGGTGAGGTTGGGAGGGATGTGGGGCATCCAGGGAAGAATAAAATTTCAAGAAGAATAATGTTTTAAGATTTATAGTGCAAAGCTAGATTTTGTGGCAGCCTGTGAAGTTGGGATCCAGGACAAAGCATGATGGCAGGACTGCAGCAGGGTCTCATCACCTGCCTTTTCATAAACCTGCAAATGTGCTATTGCACATCCCATGGCAGGATCAGGCCATCAGTATTAGCTGCTGACTTTCGGATGACAAAAAGACTCAATGCCTGGAGATAGTGGGCACAGCTATAAATCTCTCATGAGAAATAAGTAACGCGTTGGGAATCTTTGACAAGTTTAATTTAGTAATGGTGCCACAGCCTTGATGGGGGTTTTGTTTGTTGGAGACTTGTTTATTTTTTCTTTATTTTTTTTCACAAGTCTCCTAAATTATTTAGGAGCTGAATTTTAAAATTAGAAGATGCGGCACTAAGAAAGCCATGAATATTTTATGAAGGGTTCTGGGATTTCGTGGTATCAAAATACATGTTGCAGCCTTGGAGACTCCAGTACAGAGCCACACAAGCCACTTGCTCCCCTCCATCCGACCCATGGTGCCCATCACAGCCGCAGCAGAGAGCAAAGGGGTCCCTTTGTCTCCCAGTGGAGGAGGGAACCTTGTGTTTCCCAAGGAGCCCAAACCAGTGATCCATGTTGGATCAAGTTTCAGTAGTTCTCCTTTTTGGTGGTACCTGGGAAAACAATATTTTGTGTCAGTGGAGTTCCTGAGTATTTTGAGCGAATGATTTTCAGATGGCAAATATGGCGTTTGTTTTACATACACAATGGTAGATGAGAAAGGAGTTGCAGAAGCATTTCAGACTGTTCTCAGCAGCATCATGGATCAGCAAAGCTGCTGGAAAGTTCAGGGGATGCAGGAGGAGCAGGAGCCTGTGCAGAAACCACAGAAATGGGAAGCACAGGCTGGTAGGGGTGGAGTCTTGGGAGGTTTCTCTGCAAAGAGAGGAGCAGCAGAAATATAATACATGAGCCTTTCTATAGGACGACTGGCAGGTCTCCTAGAGAGGTATGTTTGAGCAGGATACTGCACACTGAAGTCTTTCTGTACCTCAGTGGATCCCTTAGCAACCTTTCAAGTCAGAAGAGATCTGCAGCTAGTACTAATGGCTACAGTCAGGCTTTCTGCAGCATAATTTGCCCATGTCTAAATGTATGTAAAATAAGTTCTGATGACAGTTTTTCTTATGAATTAAAAGGTCTTGCAGACACAAATCAGGAACTCTGTCCCATATTCAGCAAGCACATTAAATCTCCTTCTAACATGCTGCATGCTGAGACATTCTTCGTTATTACCTTAAAGTACTAGAAGCTGGAGAAATGCCAGCTTCTCCCCTCTGATGGCAACAACAATGACATAGGCAGAAATAATTAGCTCTCTGCTACACGACTGGTGTGGATGGTGCTGTTCTTCAAAGCATGTTTCTCTTTCTTTAACTGCTATGCAGAAATCCTAGGTAATTAATCAGCTCTTGGTGACACTGCAACACTAATACACCCTCAAGAGTTGTGCTTAACGTGTTGTGCAGATATGCAGACCTCACTATTGTCAAGACAGCTGCAGATTGAGCCTGAGCTGGGGCAACAGCATGGTCCTGCTGAGGTTAAAGGAGCTCCGAGGACTTACCCACACTGCCAATCTGCCTTTGCTTGCAATGTCAGAGAACATCCTTGTCCTTAAACCTGAGGAAGTGAGAGGCCTTTCGGTTTCCTACAGTCTTTGACTACAGTAGTTAGGAAGAAAATATTTTATGACAAAGGGAGCCTGTTCTGACTCCGCGGATTTTAAAAGAGCTAAATTAAGAAAACAAAATACAAGCTGAAACTTTTGCTCTTGCAGTTTGCAAAACTCTGTCTGTATTTAATTCCCTATTTCATTATTATGCACACCTACCTTGCGTGCTTTGTTTTCCAAAGCAAGAGACTGATCTTGGTGGGATGCTCTGGCAGTTGTCTGAGGCTCTCACCAGCAAGACTGTGCCACACTCTGCTATTAAACAGCACCAGGGGCTGACTGCACACCTTTTCTTCTTTTCTTTCTTTTTTTTTTCTTTTTTTTCTTTTCCTCCCAGGAATGGGTCCTTAAGAAAATACTAATTGAAGTTCTGAAGGTCTGATGATTCTGGAAAGAGAACAATTTCTTGCTGAGAGATGACTTCACTGAGTGCATGTCCTAGGACAGGCAAGCTTGTAACCTCATAAGCTTGGGGTGAGAGAGCACCTCGAGCTTACCCAAGCATGTCTTTATGATAGTGAAGGCTGTTGATGAAAATCTTTCATTACTTTAATGCCACAAAGCAAATCATAGCACCACAAAACAATTCCCTTGACCATATCAGAAGGAGGAGTTTATTTTTTCTCACCAAATTATGTTGCAGTTACAGTCTGCACCAGGGAATAATTTATTCCTCCATTGTAATGCTGGAGATGCTTTCTCACGTTTCCAGCATCAATTTCTCCTGTTATTGGCAAATACTGTAATAAAGAGCAGGAAATGGTTTCAAATGTGTCCATCCTACTGACACGGATTGTAATGAGAGTAGAAAGTGGGCCAACATTAGCTCTCATAGTGTCAGTAGCATAAGCCTAAGTGCCAAGCCATTTTAATTAATTATATGCTAATAGTTTCTGGGCTGATGCAGTGTTCAGCATACTCTATGTGTACAAGTTATACTCATCAGTTCTATTTTTCCTCTTTGAATAAAAATTAGCAGTAATCCTTCAATTCTGTGGAAGCCTTCTGTTGCAATCCAAAAGTCAATGCACCATTCAGGCTTCATATGTACTTCACCATTCCCTTAGGCCAGAGTTTGGATGGCATTTTTAGGAAAGTTAAACACCATTAGTATCCTGTGTCCTGCTTTGGCACAGCAAAGTCACTCCAGAGCTGCTATGGGTAAAGTTTACAACTACTTTGGGGCACCAGGCAGCCAAAGCAGCAGAAGCACAGTGGTGAATGGGATGCTAATAGCCAGAAATCCATAAGAAAGATTTTTATTTTGTCAGATACTCTTTTGGGTTCAGGTCTTTTTAAAATGTCATGTCTTTCCCTATGGAATTTCTATCTTGGTCTCATAGGCTGATAGAAAGCACCTTGTTGCAGTGAATGGAGAGATGTCCTCTGTGGACTTTTTTCACTCTGAAACCAAATATTTTAGAAGCCCTGGACTCATCAGGAGAACTCTTAGTGTGATAAAATATAGAATTGGAGGGAAAGCAAGATCTGCACATGGTGCTGTGGCAAAGTCCCTGGAATTGATGGTGGTTTCTCTGGTAGAAAACAGTCCTGGAAGAAGGCAGCTCACAATTCAAGGCTGATTTGGAAGGATTTGGGAATTTGCTGTCTGGCTTCTGTTTTAATTGTTGTTTAGCTGTAAACATTCCCTCAACCCAGAGTGGATGGCAAATATCAAAATCAGAATAATTAAATGATTGCAAGTGCTAATGAAGTTCCTAAATAAGCAAAGACATTCAAATGCAATAGGCTTTAGAACCACATCAGGTCTTTATATCTATGAGATTGTAGCTGAAAAATGAGATACACTTTCCTCTTAGCTCCTCAAAGCACAGCTTTTTTCATACTAAAATATCTCTTCTGCCCAGAACAGGAGCTCACTGTGATACTCAGGGTATTTAGTGATATAGTAAATGTACAATAGTAATGGTTATTTTGACTATTCTCTCTCCCAATTATTATTTATTTTGAAAAGACTTTTTGTAGTTTTCTGTGCAGGTGCCATAAGGTAATGTGTGCTGTAACCCCATTACTAGATTATATTCATAGCTTTCTCATGCAAGATCACATAGATACAACCCAAGAATTAATTCAAGATCTTTTTGGTGGTCCTGCTTTTGGCTGGGAAGAACACAAAAACGGCTCTGGTTAAAAATTTGCCTTCCTGATCTACATATTTGATCCATACAAAATAAAGTCTCCTCAATTTTAATTCACACCCCTACCTCAAAGACTGCACTTTGTCCTCTGGGTACACAACCCCTTAGTACTTACATTTTCTCATGAGCACATGGACCTTTCCACAGATGTTGGCACGGTATGTGCCAACAAGACCATGAGAAAATCACTGCCCCACTCATTGAGGGAGATCTGTAATTTCAGTTAAGGCTGCTCTCTTTGCTGCTTGAAATGAAGATGAGTAGAGGAGGCTGACTTTCGAAGTTCCTAGTGGTAAATATCTGGAGACTACTATCCCTGTCAAAAGGGATGGATGTTTCAACAGCTAGTCAGCCAATTTCACGCTAAAATTAAAGTTGTCAGTCATCAGGTAGCCTGCTTGGTAGATAAGTGATATTACAGTTTCACATACCCAACCTTTCTCCATTGGTCAGAATTTGATGCAGAATCCTTGCTGCCATGCCATTGACATATAAAATGTAGCAATTATTTCTAGCATTTTTATTCTCAAGGTTTTTTGGCATATTGAGCTCAGATTCCTATTTGCTTGGTTTAATACATGTAAACAATCCAATTTTTCATCAGTTCTGCTCAAGAGCTCATCAGTGACTGCATATGGGTGTAATCAAGTAAGCATCATTTACTAAATTCAAAGCTTAGTTCTTTCATTTCCATTAGTTCCCACTTCTTTTTAAATTTCCTAGAACAGCTCCACAGTTTTAAATAGCATTCGTCAGGAATCTTGTTTGTTTGTTTTACTCTTACTGATACCATTTTGGTTCTTCTCTTTTTTACTGCTCGAAGTGTAATTCTACTTTCCCCACATAATTTCTTTGCAAAGCCAGATGGACAGAAATGGTCCCATGCCATGCTGAAACACTCAGTCTTATTTATACAAGATGAATCTTGCTCCTAAACAATTCTGAAAAATGTGTTCATTATATAACATGTACTGAATTTGTCATTCAACTCATTCTTATTTCATCTTTCATCATTCTGCTGTTCTTCTCTATGGGCATATACTGGAAAAGGGGAAAAACATAAAAGCTGTAGAGAAGATGATGACAGGAATCTTGTGAGATGGATGAATTTGTCTGCCACTGTTTTGCCCCCATGATGACAAACAGATTTTTTTTTTCCCCTCACACTTTTTTCCTATTCTCCCTGAAGTATACAGAGCTCCCTTGGGTAAAGCAGAAAAGCTGCTGGGGAACAGAGTACAACGCCTGCTGCTCAGTGTCAGGACTCCCAACTGACCTACTGATTTTCTGTGCTGGATTTTGTGTGTCTAAATACTCCTGATATGCATCTTTTGAAATCCATCCATAGAAAATATACATTTATTTAATCAGGAGAGTACACCAGACTTTTTGGGAGCATGTATTTGTAGCAAGTTATCTGTGGTACATATCTGATATCTTTATTCAGACGGGGCTCTTCAAAGCAGCCTTTCAAAGAGCAGAAATCCCCAGTGTGGTACTCAAAGACTGAGGCTTCAAGGCAGAGGGAGTGAAAACCTTCCCGCTGCAGTCAGGCATCTCAGTGAACATCAGCGTTTCTTCCTCCTCCTCGCAGTGCCTATTGCTGCACTGTTGCACTTATCCTGCCCATGAAGACAGACTGTACTTTTCATTTAGTACAGTGGCAAAAAGCCATTAGTACAAAGACAGTGGCTGTTTTTTTGACCCCTTTGCCTTTCAAAGCTTTTTGTCTTGGCCTCCTGTATTCTCCAGGCCATCACCAACAAAGACCTTTTGGGCTATGCAGCACCAACAAAGCAGCACAGTGTTTCTGCTCGCACTTTCATCCCAGCCCAAGTGCCCTGGAGTGAGGTTGTACACCAGAGCCTGTGCCTGAGCAGAAGGACATGTGCTGGGGGATTTCTAAGGATTTCCTCTCTTTCACAGATATTTTCACACACACCTAGATCAGCACTGTCCTTAATTGAAATCACCCTGTTCTCTGAATTCTAAACCTATCCTCTGTGGTGATTTTTTCCCCTCCCTGTGTTTTCTGCTTGCATGTTTGCAGCTGAGTGTCACCATTGTGGGAACTGCTGTGCTGACTTCCATTTTCTTCTGCCTCTTTGAACTGAAATATTAAACCTTCCTATTTCTTCCATTTACTGCATAAATGCTGCATAAAATGCTGGGATCTCTGTCATCTTGGAGCCAAGTGCTTTGTGGAGACTATTGCAAATTACAAATTATCTGTTCTATTGCAATGGTACAGACTTATGCAGTTTCACTTTTTCCCTTGCCCAGAACAGAGTGTCTCCCCATTTTTACTAACCTTCTTGACTTTAAGCTGCTTGAAATTCTGCTTTCAACAGCAGATGATGAAAATTGAGTCAGAAAAATAATGCCAGTTCCTCCTGCCCTGTAGGAACAGACTCTCCAGCTTACTGTGGCCATTGCTTGTTTATTTGTTTCACCATAATTCCTCATTTGATCTTACTATTTGCCTGTTTTATTTGCCGGGCTATTGCACAGGAGTGCTGTTTCAAGGTTCAGTGACAGTAGCAGGCAGGAAATTATGTTCTCTCCACAACATTTGGAGTTTCCATATCCAAAAGGTCATCTGTAGAAAAAGTCTGTGTGAAGAAATACAAAAAAGGTGTGGAAATTATTATCTAAAGCAGCGTCACTGGTTCATAGAGGGCACACAAGAATAGCAATCCCTGTTGGTTTTAAGATGGAAGAGGAAAGACATCCCCTTGATCATGAGTTTCCATATTAAGCAAGAACATTGTTTTCTCAATTAGCAGAAGTACAAAGTGAGCTTGTACTTTTCAAATTACTCATTTTCACCAGTCAGTCCTAAGGCCCTGATTCAGCGAAGGAAGAAAGCTGAAATCATCCTCTGCCAGCGAGCCTCACCATCCCAGTTACAACACAGGCATCTTGAGAGCACAGCTCGAGGCCTTCTCATGCCTTCCTTTGCTATCATGATTAAGGAAAATAACCTGATCCCTTTGACTGCTTCATAAAATAACTTCAAAGGGCTTTTCACATGGAGAATTTATTGTAGGGCCACACTACAACCAAACATTGTGTTTTAAGGGTCCCCAACACAGAGACATGGCCATGTTGCAGCATTAGAACCATGGCAGAGCTTTCACTGTAATGTTCTAGAGGTCAGATGGAAAACCCTAGTTTGCCTCTTAAATGCTGTATTTATAATCTCATAACAAAGCATTTTTTGAACAATTTGTTATTGCAGTGATCTGTTACTTAAGTGATTGTGAAGATAGTTAATTAAGCTTGAATGTTATATTAAGGAAAATAATCATGTAGTCTACAGAGCAATATGGTTGAAAATCCGTTTGCAGTTAGACACTAACATAGCATTTATAATACTGGATGAGCTAATCATGTAAAAATGATAATGTAAATGTAGAAAAGTACTATTCTTTTATACTATTTCCTTCCCAGTCATTATTTATGCACCTGTTGTCTTAGACTCCAGTTATTTGTTTAGTAACTGTATATATTAGTAACTGTAGTTGTAAAGGTACCTTTACAGATTGTTAGTCTTGGATCCAGTACAGAGTGAAAATAGAGCTTTATCTGCTTATCTTATATCAATAGGCTAAGTCAGGAATTTTTTGTCCCCCCTCATCTTTAGCTGTGGAAAAATGTTAATTAGTCAGAAGAGGTGGTGAACAGCACAATGGAAAGTTCTTACGAATAAACTCTATGGAAAAAAATGTGACCTTAACAAAACAAGTTGGAAGCTTTAGGCACCTTGTAAATAGTTTGGTTTAGGCTGTGATCCCCAAGCTAAAGCACTGCCATGGCCAAAATTGCTTAGGAATAAATGTAACAAGTGAAAGACCTTTCCTTAAACGCCCTAAACAGCGTCTCAGGGGTCAGAGGAATAGGCAAGATAGTGCTATAGTTGCTTCCACATATGGCTATAAGCTGCAAGGCCAGTGTGCAGTGACAATGGCTACAAGCAAAGGCTATTAAAGTGCTCTGGGACCAGAAGATGTTCTTGCAACATGGGCAATGGTTAAACAACATTAAAGAGTGTTAGCACATTAATCCAGTGTAAGGTGGACCCCATGTAGCGATGACAACACAAAGCAGTGGTGGCTGAGGTCTCCAAGTGGGTAGGTCAAAATCCAAGAGCTAAGCGGTGAGAACTGTGGCATTTCTGATCTCATCGGGTGCCCACAAATACCTGACCTCTTGCTGCACAGAAGTTTGCATTGTTCGTAGCCAAGCGTGTGAGGAGAGAGGCTATTTATTCAGTGGAGTTAAAACTATGAATGTTGTTTCTGCTTTGTTTAACAAAAAGTACAGAGAATTGTTTCCCAAGACTGTTTCAGAGCTGTGGTTTGATTACACTGATAGTTGGTACTTTAAGAGCCATTAATATTAGCAATTACTTAGTTGCTAGGAGTTCTTGAAAAACTTTCCTTGCCTCACACAATTTGTTGAGAAAGAAGGCTGTTGTCTGCTGGATCTCTCTATCTGAAAAGCTCTCCTCCCTTTTGAAGTTTTCTGAGTACAGTTTCAGCTGCATGACACAAAAATAAGCAAAAAGGAGCAATGATTTGTTTGTTTTAAAAAAAAAGTTTAAATTCAAGTCAAGTACTTTTATGTACAAAGTGAAATTTCTTGATAGATATGGACTAAGATTTTTTTTTATTGTTTTTCAGATTTTTTTCTTATTTGCAAAAGTGAGTTGACATTATAAAATTGCATCTTGTCTTTAATAGAAAAACTGTTTCCTGTCCAAACCTGGCTATTTATCTGAACATGATGATAAGGTTTGCATGTCATTCTGTTCTTTGAGAAACAAGTGTTAGCTCACTTTGACTCAACACTGAGTTAAAATACCAACTCACTTAGAAAGAAATCAGGACAGACCTGCAGACACGGACACGGTGAGTTAAGCATAGTGACCCCACCGTGCTCAGTCAATCTGTAACTTTACAACAGCAATGACATACCCATGTTAGCAGAGAACAGATAATTCCTGAGCATCTGATCTATGTGTGTGTGTCTCTCTCTAAGATCTTATGCTATGTAATTTAAGAAATGAATTAATTTTCATGAGAACAAATATTGAATTATTTTAATGAGTTTGTTAAAAGAAAACCACATAAAAGCAAACACACACATGCACCCCCTACTTTTCTTTTTGATTCTGATTAGGAGCTCAAATAACTCTCTTGAAAAGGATTTCCCTGGGTCAGTGTTTCTGTCTCAAGTGAATTCCCCCCATTTAGATCTTACTGACCCTTTGCTGAGGATGGTGCTGATGTAGCACAGTGCTGCCTCACCTGGAAACCATCTCACATCTTCATGCTGAATCACCCCCTTGCTGTTTGACATCCAACCCTCCACCAGCACGCACCAGGGCACCCCTGCCTCTCCATGTGGTCAACATCTTGCTACAGAGACACCAAGGGAATGTAACTCCATTGACCCTCAACTGTGTTTTACCAATTGCCCTCTCTCACCAGCACTGCCTGGTTCCACTTCCAAGAAATCAGATCAAATAAAAGTTCAATTGTTTTGGAATGAATCGCAGCGAGGCAGTGCTGTCATTTAATTAGCTCTTAACTCCAAATTCAAAGCCTCTAGTAAAGGTGCTCAGGAGCAGACTGTTAGTGGAAATAAAACAAATGATGGCAGAGTTGTTTTTAACAGGGCTGAGGTGGCCTTCTTCAGAGGGAATGGGGTATGGAAAACATCACTGCAACTCGCCAAGCCCATAACAGGCCACGCGATCCAGAGCATGGAGTGTGGGGAAATCAGCTGGAAAAGGTTACACATGTTGAGCTGGGCCTTATGCAAATTACTTTAGGGGAAACTTCCTCCCATACAAAAATCAGCTTAGGCTGGAACACAACATAAGGCTTATTTTTCAGTGTTTTTAGTGTGCACAGTGCTGGGTCTTGGGACCTGTTAAACCATGTCAGATATAATCTTCAAGAATTTTAAAGGAAAGATTACTAGAGGCATATCCTGGATAATAACAAACCTTTCAAGAGGGTGTAAATCTGCATAAGAGGAATTAACCAAAACCACCAAGTTCATGGTTGCTTATTTATTGACAGCAGCTCATGGACTTTTTCAGAGGAATGGAGAAGTCTTATTCTACTTTCACATCTCTTCTTTCTCCCCATAGGGAGTGAGTGAGTGTATCCAGCCAACTGGGTCACCTCTGTGGATGTCGGAAGAGTGTGAATAATTAGTAGTCTATTGATAATAATTATAAATTCTGAAATTCTAGTGAAATTCTAGTGAACCTGAAATTCTAGTGAACAGATGATAACTTTCCTGGAAATGAGTCATCTAACAAACCCTTCTGCTAATAGTTTTTGGGCCATCACTTACATACATACATCATTTACAGCATTTGTTGTTCAAGTTTATAACTGTTTTTATTGGGCTTTTCAGTCTTGGGCAATACTAAGACACCCTCACTGGAGGGACAGTAAATGCATAAATCAGATGTTTACCATGATGAACCAACTATTATGACGTTTAAAAGCTTTGTTTTCTGAAAGTATTTGCTCTCTTTGCTTGAAATATTTTGTTCATGCCAAGACATTTGCTAGGAAGTTTACAAAAAAAATCAAAGACAAAACAGATACAAAGGAGGATACACATATGTTTTAAAATGGGAGACTCATTCTTCTAACAACATTTGTGTGTTTGTCTAAGCCTCCAAATATGAGCAGTTTTTTCATTTTACTGAGACAGACTTGCAGCCCAACTAGGCTTGACGTGAATTAGTAAGAAAGACCCTCCAAAATCTGCTGCTACAGGAGGAACAATATGTTGCTGTATCCAAAACATCCAGAGGGGAATTATGCAAAGAGATTACTCACCATTGGAGCAAAGTCTTAATGTCAAGTTCCCAGCACTGATTTATGTCTGATCCACAGCACCAACTTTTCTCCCTGTGCCTGTTCCCTTGTGCAAGAGGAAAATGCTTTTGCATCCCCTGCAATTATTCTTGGTTGAGACTTGGATCTAATTTGATCCATGATGAATATGTGTGTATCTGGGAACTGCAACAGCACAGAGCCAGTCTGAGGGTGGTCCCATAACACCAGCTGGTGACCAGCAAGAAATCAATCCCTGACTCAAGAACTGAACTATACACTCACCTTTCAACTGTGACTTTACTTGGCCATACTCATGACATCTCTTTTACTGGTCTTACTAACCACAGCCTGAATTCCTGCATAAACAGAGATGATTCAGGGTTGCTCTCTGTCTTTCAAATATTGACTGACAGCGCCCATTTCTGGAACACGTGATAAAAACTGTAATAAGAAAAAAGGTTTTACCTTCATGGTTGCAGAGGAAAGTCTGAAAATGTGACATTGGGGTATGTGGATTGCTGAGGAACTGAGAAATAATAATTAAAAAGTCAACACAGGTTGTGTTAGTCTTAAAAATATCATGACTTTAAAAGAAATTTGGAGATGGTCCGACTCTTGAAGCAGAGGTTATGGACTCTGCTAGTTTGCTTTTCTGGCAGTTGGTGTTGGCAAGCTCACAAAGATGTACATAATTTTAGAAAAATAATCAAAATATAATTCAGTACATTCTGTAGCTTGTACTGATTCTTTCTGAGCTCAAAAACAAGCTATAAAGGAGTTAGTGCAATTGCTACAGAGGCGAGTCCATTGTCTGTGCCTCTTGCTGCTGGAAGTGCTCCACCATTCCTCGCTGCAACCCAGCTGACTCATGCTCTGTCTGGCAAAAGAGAGTTTCATATGTTTATTGCCTCCCACCTCGGTTTAACTGTTGGTGCACAGCATCATAAGATGCCTGGGGACTCCCCTTGCACCTTGTGATCCTGGTGGATGGCATATTTTGAGGTTTGTGCTTTCTTTTCCCCCTGCTCTGCCTGACCCAGGGAGCAGCCCGGGACCCACAAGCACAGCACAGGGGCACCTGCAGGCACCAAGGCACAGATGGGAAAGATGGCACTCAGCCAGACGCAAGGACATGCAAAATAAAACACCAACAGGGAATGGTGAGAGGATGTTCAACAGGCTGGGCCACCCAAGGGCTGGAAAAGAGAATTCATTAAGGAGGAGGCAAAGGAAAAAAAAAATATTAGTTTTTCTCTTCTAATCTCCCCAGGAGGTAGGAAGGAGTTCCCTGGGGGCAGGGACACGCTGCTCCCTTGGGAAAGGGCTGTGCTCTATAGATCAAGAAGCTTGTCCCTGCATGCTGAGGGAGGTGGGAGCCTGGGGCACCCTGGGGCAAGAACAGCATCAGGGAGAAAAGAGAAAGTGAAATATAGAAAAACAAAACTGAGAAGGGAAACTCGGAGAGGGAGAAATGATTGCAGCACTGTCAGGAGCCAGCAACCCAAAGACATCCATCTTCCTCATGCAGGTTAGAGGGGATCTGATAACACACAAGATGGTTAAAAGCAATGTCTTTGCACTTTGTTCTGTGTCTTCTAATAGGTGTATGAGAGACATACAACTAACTCCACAGTTCATGTTTGGGATTGTCAGTTCACTTCCCATTCATTACCACCTAAGTGAGCTGCTGGGAAGCCATGGAGCACAAACAAATTCCACTCATGCTGCCATTATTTCTAATTTCAGCTCCATGAGCTCCAGAAGAGTGAATCGGTGTGAGAGGAGGGTGGGGGAACCAGGCTGCTTGGACACCTCATCACGGCTGTGATTTACCCTCCTTTAAGGGAGCTGGTGGAGGAGATTATGTCTGGGTTGCTTTGCGTGAGTGGCATTTGGATTTGGAGAATTCACTGGTTTGGACTTGTGTGTTGTATTGAGTAGCAAAAAAGAAAAGAAAAAAAAGTCTTTTATATTTTTGCTGTACAAGTATCTCTGAAGAAAGGTGTGGGGCTGGTAAGAGACTGCAGAGTGAGTGAGAGACTTTGTGCACATGCTCCATATGGGACTGGGGTGGCACATACCTTTCTTGTCGGCATTGTGGCAATGGGCCATTTTCACCTGCTTTTGGGAAACAGCAGGGCCTTCTTTTCCCCAGTTATAGATCTGTTTCAGTATTTCAGAGAGATTGCTAAACACTTTAATATCATGAGGGCCAGCTCACCTGGGGTGATGCTAGGAGAGGGTTGCAGCCATATGGGTAGAAGAGAAGAGCCTGGCTCAGGCCTCTACTAGGGACTTTCTCAGCCTCCTTGAGGGGAGTTAATCAGAGTCTTAAATGTGCTCAGGTGGCCCCTGACATGCTCAAAACTGAGGCCCAGCTGCCTGAGGTCCTCTATTTGCAAAGGTAACTGGTTTCTGAAGCTGCCCTTTAGCCAGTCACTGTGTTCTGCCTCTATTCACCAGCCGAACCGAGTTGCAGTGCAGGACCTGGACCTGGTACCTTCTATAAATTGTGTTTTTGTTTTCCACCTGTAAATTAGAAGTCCCAGCACCTCCCTGCTTCAGGAGTGTGTTTCAAACTGAGTGGTGAAGGAGGCTTTAAAATGTCATAGTGCATAAGGTAAGAGAGATATTGCCAGTATATTTGGGTTTATTTTGTTACAGACTGCTCTGCTCTGGGCATTGCTGGAGAATGAGCTAAGGAACAAAAACTTCAGTGATAATTAAAAAAAATATTTATGTGGAAATTGCTGCGTGTTTATTGGTTTTATGCTACTTTCTCTTTGCCCTGCACTTCTGAGGTTTTTTTTGTGGCATGGGGCCCCTTGCCTCACCTTGTGAGACTGAGAGCCGTGACTGTGTGTACAGAGTTGTTGAAGCAATATGACCTATGAGGCTTAATTTTGAAGAGCCTTTATTGACTTGTCACTTAGGAGAGAAGTGATAAGTTATCCTTCTTGCTAGTCAAGACCTTTCTGGCCCTCTAACCTCAGCACAGCATCTGCTGCAGTCGTGTCTTCTGCAGAAAGGCGAAAGTAGTTGAATGTCTTTTTGGAGAAGAGTCTCAGGGTTTCAAGCCAAAGCTCATTAGTTTCTTTCAACAGGGAGTGAAAACAAAATGTGAGCTCCTTAGGACTGGGATTTCTTTTGTTACTTGCTTGTGACTCTGGGCACAGCAAGACCTTGCTCTGCACTTGGGGACCTGAGGCATCACCCAAATAACCAAGGGATCATGGGGCTTCAAGACACATCCAGAGGTCAGCAGAGTTGTGCCTAAAGGCCTGCTTAGCTGTGTCTACACAGCTCCTGACTGTTGTTTCTGTTGTCTGTCCTCAGAAACATTCTCCAACAGAGGTGTTGATGATCTCCTCAGCCAGGGACACAATGCTCCAGTTCCAACGCAGGGAATATTGAGCCAAACTGAGAAGCTTTTCGGTATCAGCTCCTGCTTCACCAAAAGTGAGTACCTGATGGAAATGCAGTCCTTCTGATGTATTTATAGTGTGATGTCAAAGAACAAAATGTTTCAGTTAAAGCAAGAGGTGTTGTGATTGGGTTTTGTGTATTTTTTTTCTTGGGCAAAAACTATTTGAGGCAAATTTGCGAAACAGCTTCACACAACAAAGCTGGTCAAAACTTGGAAAAGAAAACAAAGTTGTTTAGTCCTTCTTTTTCTTCCAGTCCAAAATACCCCATTTTCAAATGTGTCCATGATATTTATTTCTTTTCCAGAGGATCAAAGAAACCCAAAGTGTTTCAGCTTGGGGCTGAGCAAGAAATCTTTGATTGGCCCCAAATGATGGTGTTTTGTTGTTCAGTATTTCATTTTCCTGGGGCCAGCAACACGATCATTTGGCGTCAACCAAAAATCCCGCTTTCAATTCTTTGCTCATTTGTGGTCTGATAGATCCTCCCTGCTTTCCTACCAGTTTGGTCTGTCACACTGTGGGACCTCCATGTTTTCAGGGCTTGTGCCTTCGAGGCTACAACTGCTCTAGGATTAGAGAAGACGGCTTTTCCAGACGCCTGAGGCAGTGGCTCTCCATGCTGTCTGATGGCAACAAGCAATTTGTTCCAACCATAGTCCCTCGTGCCCCTATCATCTAGCATGAAGAAATCTCACCCACTAGTACAGTAAGAATATTTTTCTTTTCATCACTGCAAGATGTAACTTACAGTAACTTAAAAAAACCCCAAACTTCTGAAAAGGAATTTGTTCTATTGTTATTTAGAATAGTAGTAGTAATAATAACAATGCTGAAGACAAATATTAATAACCAGACAGGGCCAATGCTAGGGCCAGCAAAATTAATGCAACTGCTGGGAGCAGCAAAATAGCTGTGACCCAGCTGTTTTCTGCCCTGGTTAGCAGATGTCTGCTTTGCCTGCAAAACAGCACTGGAAAGCCAGCGCTGCTGTGGCTCCTACTTCAGAGAGCTGTGATCCCTCATAGCCTCCTCACCTTAGGAAGGTAAGAAACAGTTTAGGCTACTTGGCTATGAAACCTTGAGCTGCTTCCACTTATGCAGTGTTTTGCACTGAGGTGTTTTATAGATTCACATGATAATCCTGGGACTTGAGAACAATAGAACAGAGCATGCCTCAGACATACGTCCCAAGCATTTGGCAAACATTTCTTTTTTAATCATTCCTTTTAACATAGGAAGTCCAGTAAAGGAAGAGTTAATTGGCCAGTGGCAAAGCTGACTGTGATATTAGTCTTCATTTATAGGGCCAATGTTCCCATCCTACAGATAAGAAACAGGACAATCAAAGTTTTTAATTATTTGTATAGCAAACTAGGGGTATTACTTACTTTCAGGTGTTGTTTTCAGGGTGGGGAGGGGGGAAGAGTTAATTGAGTTCAGTATGAGATATATAAGGCTTTTTTCTTGTTTGCTTTCCCTCCCCACCAACATAGCAAAATCTCAATATTGTCAGGCATGGGCAGGGCAAACAGCTGATCTCTATTTGAATTTTGGGTGTAGCTCTCACTGGGTGGGTTTCTCAGAATTAGTCTATATTTGCAGAGGAACACAAGAGCAGAAAGCTCGTGGGAGTTCAGCTGGACCATTTCCATCAGCTGGACAGACTTAACAAGATCAAATACATGTGGACAGGATGAGAAGTCACAGGTTTAAACTGCCTCTCAGGAAATTTAGGTTAAACACTAGGAAAAACTTTCTAACAGTGAGGACAGCTGGATATTAATAGAAATTGCCATGGGAGGTTGTGCACCTAGTGGCACTGGAGGTTTTAAAGAACATGTTAGTAAAACATCTGTCAGGAATGATGTAGGCAGACTTGGTCCTGATGTGGGGAAGAAATAGGAATTAAATGACCTCTCAAGTTCCCTCTCAGCCTAATTTTCTCTGCTTCTGCAGTGTTGCACAGTACTGGCTGGCAGATAAATTATAATATTACAATTTTTCTTTTCTAAAGCAGATGTTTTGAGTTCTCTCTCCAGTGTAGCTTAAATACAAGTTTCAGTCAGGAAATGTCCATGAGCAAATAAATCTCAGAATTATTAAACAGGCAAGCAAGAGGAGCACCCTTTTTTTAAAAAAAAGGAACAAATTTCAAGAGGGGAAAAAAAGAGAAAAAAAACAAGGCCCCAAAGAGAAGATGCATCAACTTGGGGAATGTTCTTTGTTAAACTAAGAAAAGAAATCAGAGTGAAGCAAAATTTCATATCTTTGGGGAGAAAAGAGGGGGAAAGAAGAGAAGGAAAAGCACAGATATCATTAGAACAAGACCCTAAAAAAGGAAAAAGTCCTAAACAAATTAAATTATACATCTAACGAGCACAAACAGACATCTACTTTCAAAAGAGATTTAACCCAATTCTTCAAAGTAACAAAACCCAGCAGTAATTAGTGCTTTTATCTCTTCTGGATTAGACTATCCAATAAAGCTGAATTCCTAGAGGTGATGTTCCTCCTCCCCAAAATATAAATCGTTAGAAGATGTTGTGCAAGCCTTTTTCTTCTTCAGCCCAATAGGATGACACCGAAGTCAGGCTGCTCGGGCTGTGCTTATTTTGCTTGTCAGAAAATCAGCTGTGACCAGACCCCAAACGTAAAGATGAGAAAAAGAACCTCAGGAAACTGGGACTTCTCCTTTGATGTTCCTACCAGTTACAAATCAGGCCTTAAAATCCAGCTGGTCTCCAGTGGTTTGAGACAATAATAAATTTTTGTAACTTCTAAAACTTTGAAACTTCTTCAGGAGAATGAAGTGGGAGCATAATGTGGGAAGGAAATATGATGAGCAATAAAATTAATTTTCTGTCTCTCTGCTTGGCTGCCTGTGCCCTGGCCAGATAGAGTGAAACCAGAGCCTTGCCTGCAAAGCGCACATTGTGCTGATGCCATGACGAGCAAATGCCTGTGGCTGCAGAGTGCAAACCTTTATTTTGGATCACTTTAAAATCTGAGTTCAGAGCTCCTGGGCAGAGCAGGATGCAGATCCCTGTTGTAACCCCAAGACTGGTGGAAAGCCCTTATTTACTTTTTGTGGGAAGTTTCACAGCAGGGCTGACCCATGAGTGACTTCTGCCTGCCACTCAAGAGCTCTTTTCATGACAGGAATAAATACGCCATAAATCCCTGAGGGAAAACTCAGCACTTGTGTTGCACTCACACAATGAATATTTCAATGTGTATTTGACTTTTCTTTATGCCATTGAAATTTCCAGAGCATCCCCTGACCCTGTAAGCAAAATGAGAGGCTAGTGGTCCAGGAGCCTTTTGCAAAGCTTTCACAGTCTGCCTTCCTTCGAGGGGGGAAAAAAAAGGAAAAGAAAAATGAATCAGAAATATAGGTCAGGGTGGAAAAATACAACTCAGGGAATGTTTCCAAACTATTTGAGAAAAAATGAAGATCAATTCATGTGCTGCTGTCTTTGACTTTTCAGCCAATAGCTGTGATACTGGCAGCCCCAAATCTGCACACAGAGCCGAGAGGATGCTAAGCACACAGGTAAAGAGTGGCAAACAGTGCTAGAAATTTTCTCCAGCCAATTCCTCCAGCCCAAACATGCTCATCACTCTTCCATGGATTTAGACGCTTCCCAGTGGACAGCTTCTTTTTCTTTAGTTTCTGTGTTTCAAGAGACTAAGTCAATCTGTTTCAGCAGAGGTGCCCAGGCTCTGAGCTGTCAGCAAGGTTCATATTGGAAGCATTAATCATCTGGTAGTTGCTTGTTTCTTCATTTCCTCTTGCTAACTTGTGTTCTCAGCTGTCTGTCTCTGCTTCAAAGACAGAGATGTCTGTAAGTGACCTATATGAGCAGGAGGAATAAGAGGCAGCTCCAGACTGAGTGTGGGAAGGGAGACCTGCCACTGCTGCAAGGGGCCATTCTGGTTCCGTGGGGGTTTTAGCTGAGCTTGAAATATGGGATGGCTGTAACCATCACAAAATCCTCACTAGTTAATGCATTTCTGCAAATTTTTGTGCCTCCCATAGCTCTGCAGTGCAGGACTTTGCCAGGGGAGGGATGCTGTTTCTGAACTGAGAACTTGTCATTTGCCCCAACTTCAGACGTGTAACCTTGGTGCTGCTCATTGTTGCACCCTCCCACACCACCAGCCACGTAGCTCACAGTTCCTGCGAAGTCAAAGAATACCCTCACCTTTCTAGCTTTTTTCCTTTCATAAACATATCATGTTACAAGTTAGGGTTTTGGAGTTGTGGGTTTTTTTCTGACACATACCTGTACAAGAAGGCATGTTTATTTTGTTCACTACAGTTACCACACAGAAAAGACAGAGCTCTTTGTGATCCTTAGGCACATCTTTCTTTTTTTCTATTTCTACTTCTAATATCTTTTTTCTTATTACTGAGATAAATTCTTGAGATTAAATGAGCTGAAGTAATTTTGGGAAAGGTTATTACTGTTATTATTATTGAGATAAGTTCCTGTCATTAGTAACAAGGGTAATGATTAGTAAGTGTCATTTATTGTTTATAGTGTTGTGTGTGTGCACATTAGTTTCCAAACAGGTAAAAATTATTGTTGTTATTTTATTGAGATAAAATTCACAAACTCAGCAGCTGTGATCACTGCCCTCTGCTTGAGAATGAAATAACATCTTTGTAAAACAATATCCTTTTCCAAACCATCCTGGCACTTCCCATGCCAAAGGCATGTGTAAAATGAGTTATGAATCCAGACTCTCCTGGAAGCATACTTGACCGCATAGTGCTTGAGAAGTATAAAGGAGGGGGAAAGAATGAGTGAGACAACATCACAGGAGGAGGTACAAGGAGGAGCAGGCTAGAGCCCAGCACTGAGCCTGGCCGTGCAATGGGAACATGTCTACATGTTTTTTCTCTCCAAGTCAAAACATGTAGCAGAACCAGCAGT
The DNA here is from genome assembly GCA_013398125.1 of Aegotheles bennettii. Taxonomy (NCBI): domain Eukaryota; kingdom Metazoa; phylum Chordata; class Aves; order Caprimulgiformes; family Aegothelidae; genus Aegotheles; species Aegotheles bennettii. The sequence continues at coordinate 777,522 of VZRW01004802.1, read as the reverse complement.
AAATAATTAATTTCTTTCTGTGCTTCCAAAGTCACAGTCAAAGTAGGAAAAGGCACCAAATGGCCATGTGTGACTGCTGTCTTAATGAAGCATAGGGTTGTCTTCATCAGAAATGTGTTGACATACCACAGGCACGGTGAGCAGAGCCTGAAGCTCTTGGTCACTAACCCACTTTTGGTCTACTAGCACAGCTCCTTTCTCCCTTCCCCTTTCTCCATTCAGCATGTATGGCCCCACCATGCTGTGCCAGAGGTGACAGCAGCCTGAGGAAAGGTGGGGTGAGGATAACTCAGTGACAAGCTGAGCAGCAAAATGGGAAGCAAGAGTGAAAACACCTGTCGGTTCACCGCAGCACTTGTAAAACTGATGCTTCCTGTAGAGCATAGCTATGTCTCTAAAGCAAGGCAGCTTCCAGCCAGAGGAGCTCATATCCATAAAAGTTATGTTCTTCACTGTCACAAGCTGTTGAGCTTGATATAGGCATCATTGTGGTTCATTCCCTGGCCTGAGTTATGCAAAGAGGCAGCCAGGACAACCACTGTATTTGGTCCTGCAGTGTTTGATATGGAGTGGCTGACTGAAGTGCCCAGGATTTTTATTTATTTATTTGTACTTCTCTTTTTCTTTAGGCATCTCTCCAATACATTTATCAGACCAAAGTGGCACTACTTCTGCCACAAGAAAACCAGGTCTCACTTAATTTTGTCTGAAATGCAAAATTGATAAAAAATGTAAACTAAGTAAAGGCTGTGAAGGGGAAGGCAGATTGTTGAGATTTAGTGTTCATATGTATCTGTCATAGCTACTTTATTCCAAAATTAACATGTAGAGAGCATAAAAATGCATTCCTTAAAGGCTTTTCTCTTTCCTAGGCCAGGTTTGGAGGGGCAGGGATATAACTCGGCCCCAGAAAGAGGCCGTACCACGTTTCTGATCTGTGCTGGGAGCTCCCTTGTTTGAGGCCAAAGCTGGTCTCAGAAATGCAGACCAAGCAAGGTTAAGCCTTCCCACGTCCCATAGTTCTCTGAAATGGCCTGAAGTCCTGGTGAGTGGTTAGCAGTCCTAAGCAATGAGAGGCCAAAGAATCGGACCAGGTGCTGTCTCTCTTTGCCACATCCCTACACTTATTATATCACCTGCAGAAAGTGGCTTTTCTGACCCTGCTGCAGCATTAGATAATGCTCAGTGGCTGCTGTTGCTGCTCTCCCATAATTACTGGAAATATTGCTTTAAGAAGTTATAACTTCCTGGAATGATGTGAAAAATGAACCGTTTAGAGCACCAGTAAGTAATAGGTAATTGCAGGCTGGAGCATCCTTAATCACTTTCAACCTTAAGTACATTTATGAAGCGTGTGGCTCATTATTACCTTGCAGATCTTGATGGAGTTGTACATTTCTGGTAGCCTAGATTACAAATTTAAAAATAATTTTGTATACAGGTGGTGCTGGTTGGAAATCACGGCACAGTCTGGCCTGTGGGGACAGAGGCTTAACTCCCTGCTCTGTTATTTGTGGGCTTCTGTAAGACCGTGGAAAGTCATGGAGATGTTGGTGTGCAGAGGGACTATAGTGCTGCAGTGCCTACCACTTCAGGTTCCCTGAAAATCTAGGTCTGTGAAATCTGATCCCTAAGGCATATAAAAGTGTAATGAGAAAGAATGACCCATGAGAGGCTGTGTGTGTAAACTAAGAATTATGGATGTTAGCCAGCAGAAAAGGCTGTGTCTCAGCTTCATTGCTGCCCAAAGGCACTGAACAACTTCTGGGACCTCCAGCCAAGAGCCCACTAAGTCTTGTTGTTGATTTAGCTCTGCATTTCCTGCAGTACAATTTCTGATCTATAAAATGAAGACAAGTGTCTTCTCACGTACACAGGTAAATACATTGATACAAGAAGCTCAGTTCTAGTTTTCAAGTGTTTATGTGTAGACATTTAATAGAAGGGTGAAATGGACATTTGCTTTTCAATTAATCACAGAATCACAGAATATGATATATGAATCACAGATATAATATCCTCACAGCATGTTTTGCAGAGCTTGGGCATGCTCTGTCCCTGTGCAATGTGATATCTAGGAGTAACCAGGACTGGAGCGACAAAGTTTCCTTTGCAGAAGGCTTCCAGAGCGATACCCTTCCCATGCCTCTTCTCAGTGCTTGCTCCTATCTCCTCCCATCTACTGGCTGCTCTTTCTCACCCATCATGATCATCGGCCAGCATGTTCTCAGCTAGGGCAATATTTCTGCCTGAAAGTTAGAAAGCAAAGAAAACTACACCACTGGGCTGTAGTGAACATGAGAGGTGAAGCCGTGCTCCAGCCACAGGCAGATGCCATCATCCTTTGTTGCATTTTCCTGAGAGGAGTGTCTCGAGCAGCAGGACATGCACAGTCTATGCTAAGCTCCAACTCATAGGCCTAAACCCTCTAAAGCTGCATTATAATCCCCACTTTTGCTGCTCATCTGCAATTGCCCTGAATTCATTTCCAGCTTGTTGATGAAAACTGTTTTCCTCCCACTTAAAAGATTTCCAAGGGCATTTTCCCATTGTATGCCCAGGACATTTCCTGCCAGCAAGTGGAGTCCTCTTCCCCCTCCTCTTGTGGCAGTGGAAATCTGAATGGGAGGGACCGATCCTGCCCATAGCAGTGCACAGGGATGTGCACTATCTCAGCTGAGACATATGCTATGTCTTCAGACATTATATACTGCACAGTGACCTTTTGGGGAGCAAAGAGAGGGACAGTAGCCCAAGGATTGGAAAAATTACACTTTTAAATAGGACTTGAATTGCTGGAGCAGAGAAGGACAGTGTTTAAAGGACTCCCTGCACAATCAGGAACCCGGCCACGTATATGATTGGCATTTGCACTGCTAATGAGACCATTTCTATTGTAATGAGCTCATTACTATTTTTATTGCTATTGTATTTTGCATGTTTCACAAATCATGCAGGGAGCTGCTTTTTATTTCCACTTTCTCTTTCTACCTTGGAAACTCTCGGGGCAATCCCTGTGTCTGCGTTACACAGATGAATGAATTAACCACTGTGGAGAGACTGAGGAGGGGTGGTTGCTCTTAACAGGTCACAGGGGGAGAAGGAGAGAATTGAGTCGTGTCTGGAAACTAATTCAGTAAGGAGTTCCCATGCTGTTCTGAGACCCAGTGACAAGACATTTTTATGAATGTATCTCCTATTGAAGAATGTCTGCACAAAATTAGTCTGCTCCTAAGAGGATGCTTGGCATATATATTATGCTCTTTGTCAACTGGTTTTTTTCAAATATTGATTTGAATCAGACTTTGTTTCTCTGCCATTTCGCAGTCTTTTGTTTTAATAAGCTTTGGATATGATAAGGCAAAGAAGTTTTGCTTTGCAGTAAGGTTCAAGTTTCCAGTGTTGCTCAAGTAGTCTGATTCATGTCCTTTCCTTTTTTGAGCTCCAAACATATGTGCAGTAAGACAGTCCCCAGTGACAGCTCTCACTGGCTTCCAGTGACCCTGTTGGCTTGTATTGCTTTGGCTTCAGCTCCTTACCATTACCTATTCCAGCTGGCTTCTCAGTAGCCACTGCCTCAGCTTTAACCCTCAGTGAAAAGCTAGTACCCTGGAAATAATCCTCTGCTAACTTTCATGCTACTTGACTTCAATGGTGCACCACGAGATGCAACTCAGAGAGGGGATCAAAAGGATTAACTCCACCATGATCCTTAGGAGGTTTCCAGAAACCTCTGAAGTGGAGTGTAAATGAACCACCATTGCAAATCAGCTGCTGGAAAACTATATTGCTGTCACTAATAGGTGTAAACACACCAGTTTCTGATGGAGCAGAGAAGTTAGGATACACAGTTATGGAGGTGGTTGAGCTTTGCTCTGAGCTTGTGCTAAAGGCTGCAATTCCATTGATTTGATTAAGTGAGGACGTACCTGTGGGTTTGCATGATCTTAGATGCTATTGACTGTAGGACCAGCATGATTTAACCTCACCAGGCAGGTGAGAGGTAACCAGTGTGGCAATGGCTGTCTGCCAGACTGGATTCTTCATCAAAATAACTTACCTTTGCCTTTGGGCATTAGCAAGGAAGAGGACTGTGCCTGTATCTGACTTCAGAAAATGATTTATCTGTGCATGACACTTCCAGATCACTTTTTTTTCTTACCTTTACAATTCAGACATATTCTGCAAGTCACGTGCAAAGTCCAAGAATTGCTTAAGAAAATTAATTGCCTCCAAAGAACCCTACCTAAAAAAAATGTATGTGTGTACATCTGCTGCTTGTTCGAGCTACCAAGCTACATTTTGAATCTCAGGTTTGTTGTTTTGTCAGTTTGAAGTTGTAACTCTCGGACAAGCTCCTTCTGTCTCATTCATTTCCTCTGGCTGTTGAGACATCATCGTTCTTTCAAGCTGAGGGTTAGGGCTGCCCTGGTTTTAATACTCTATAGACTTTGGTGGCATCTGGCAGTAGTAATACCAGCTGTTGAAGAGAATATAAAGAAGAAAACAAGACATAAGAGTTAAAAAAAAAATCAGGCAATTGGGTGTGTTCAAAGACTCAGTCTCACAAATTTATATTGAAAGAAAACTTGGATGAAAAACTCCTGTGCTTTTCAGATCAGCCTTCTGCTACCTTGCTTAGCTCACAAAGGGCACAGGAGATAGAAATAATATAAATATGCAGAGAGACAGAAGTACATGCTGTATCTCCTTCAGGAATTGAGTAATTATTTTAGTGAACCTAGAGCCTTTTTTTCCCAGTATGTCTCTGTGGTGTTGTTCTTTTGTGAGCTTTGTGCTGTGCTGGTACTTTGTGTTTAATAGTGTATGGAGTGAAATGGAAGAATTAGCAAGAATTTTGCTTCTGGCAAGATTATCCGCCCTTGGATTGAAATAACAAGTGTCTTTTCTCAGGTGTCTATGGGTGTCTTGGGGTTTGTGACAAACTGCTGTGGGATTCAAGTGAGACAAAAACCTGCAGGAGTCAGCTGGGTTTGGTTCCTTCTTTAGGAAGTTGTGAGAAGTGGAAGGAAAAAGAGGGGAGCAAACTGGCACCTTTTAGGCAGGTGCCATATAACCAAAATCCCAAGGAAATTCCCTAAAATGATGCAAATAGTCATCCATCAGTCTCTCCTCCATGGAGCTGCTACAAGCTTCAGAAAAGGAGCTTTTTTTCCTTTCAGCTACCTGAGTCTGGTACCTCTTGGTAGGTTCCCATCCACTCATTAGTACTTTGCAATCCTGTGCTGGATACCAAGGTCACTGTATGATATTCATACAACTTGTCTCTCACGACAGGTTGATAATAGCTATAATACAGGAAATGGAAAAAAGAAACTTATCCAGATTGTTATTTTTATTTTTTTCAGAAACTGGCAAGTTTTTATATGCAACTGTTATACCAAGAACCTCAGTGTTTGGTCCCAGATGGAGTTTAGATTGATGAGGTAACAAAGTCTAGTGTATCCTTTGTAAACCACAAGAGGGTTTTGGTAAAGGGCATGTCAAAGCAGGAAACCAGTATGGAGAAAAAAACATGTTAGCCAATGCTGGTTAAATCTTCCTTTTCACTATTTCTTTGTATATTTATTATATTTATTACCAAAACTCCTCGAGTTATCCAGTCCCTGGAGTTCCATGTGTCTCACATGGCAACTTATCTGAAATGCTTGTATCAAAAAGGACTCAGGAGTGATTCAGGGGATTAAAGTGACAGAGTGGCTGGCATATAAAAGAGTCAAGAATTCCAATAGCATGATGACAGCTGAAATTTAGTTTTAGAATGTGATTGACAGGTGATGATTGCATAGTGTTCTGTCCAGTTGGCTCTGATGGACCCAGTAAAACAATGGTGAAGATAGTGACAAACTGATATCATTGCTGACTGAAGACAATATTCTGTTCCTGTATGGCATTTCTGACATGCAATGATCCAAGTGACATCTTTTGCTCATTTTTTTTATGGCTCATTTATCTTTTTTCTGGTTCTTTTGCCTCTGAGCTCATGACAGAAGGAGTATAAAATGTCACCCTAGGATACTTCTGTGATAGTCCCTATTGTGCTTTTCTTTTTCCTTTGAAAGAATAAAAGCATTTAACAGAACTAAGGTATTACTCAATGACTGCAATAAGAGAGAACCCCAAAACCAGGCTAAGCATCAATATCAGTGAGTACTAGTGAATGTTGATCCTAAGCACTCCTTGTGAAGATGAGGGCAAAAGACTAAGCCAAATGGAGATGACAAGTACAAGCATTTTTTTGCAAAGGCAGTGCCCCCTGTGTTTTTTGCACAGTTTGTTTTCTTTCATTGTCAGTGAGGGAATGTTTTCTTTTCTCTTTTCCTCTGAATTACAGTTGTGATTCAGCTGTCATATCAATTTGGATTTGGGACAGTAGAAAATTGCTGTGCATTAATGCTCATTGGACTTGACCTGATGACCCATTATTTTGCAGAAGATGGTTTGCAGCTTTCATTCATGACCTGGACTGGCTTAAGAGAAGCAGTAGTGGAGTTAGGGTCCTAGTTTACATTTGGTTTTTTTCCTTTTCTGTAGGTCCTCAGCAATGAAGAGGTATTGCAGGACAGAATTTCTCTAGACTACTCTGCCACCCATGTTGAATCAGAACATAAAAGGTATAAATCTTCTGTGAACTTTTGGCCTCATTTCAGACAGTTTATGCATTATCTGAAGTACATTCAGCAGTAAATTGCACTGGAAGCTGTCCTTTTGGATTTTCTATTTGTGCAATGCAAGGTGAAGTGAATTTGAATTCACATCAATGATCTTGTCAGGTTTGCCACAGGTAATTATATACAGACATATGTCTTCCTCTAGAATGTATCTATGGATGGTCTGCAAACAAAATTGAAGATACCTCCTACATGCTTTTTTAAGCATGACCCTATGCATATTGGCTCTGCATTTTGCATGCTTAATTCAGCTATCAAAATCAAGTCTTGAGTTCTCCCAGATAGAACCACCTCTCCAAATTGACCCATACTGTGATATTAAGTCACAATGTTGAATTTCCTAGCTAGCCAACTGTGCTCTTTAATTAGGGTGCCTTTCCAAATCACCTTCAGTAGCATTGTTGTAACGCATGGGTTGAGATTTAGCCACGCAGTCCCAAGCACAGAACCAAAGCACACCATTAATTTTCTGAACACACGGAGAGCCACAGCACACAGGCAGTGCACTCAGATAGGTAGATACTCAGATATCTTCCTATCAAAGATATGTCCTGTTTTGTAGGAACAGCACATTTATTTTTTTTCATATAATTTATATATTTATAATGAACAGCGGTGTTTTATTGCTGGAGAGAGATGTTCAGAGTTTAAAATCCACCTGCATTGCTTACTAATCTGCTTGACTTGGGCTACCCTGGGAAATGCAGTGCTGCCTTTGAACTGAGCTCCAAAGCACTGATGGAAGGACGGACAGATGGCAAAGGTTTTCTGAAGGATGCAGTTCCCTCTACTTAAGGTTTCAACTGAGTGCTGCTAGGTTGCAAATAATTGGTGCCTTTTCCTGTATTCATGGCAGGTCAAATCCTACAACCCCCTGCAAAGCATAACCTGTGCTTTGTTGTAAACACACCTTGAAATTGGAAGGCTTATTCAATAAGGAAAAAATAACTCTCAAGCAAAACATTTCCTTTCCTTCTTTATGCATAGACAAGCATTTATTTTCTTCCAAGATGTAAAACCAGGCAACTGTAGTCCAGTCAGTCACTTTGATAGGATAACACAGCAAAGAGGTAGTGATGTCAAAAGAAAAGAAGCTGCTACTTCAGTTAAATTAATGATAATTTTATAAAGAACATAGAACTGTATGAACCACTAAGGTGCCTAGATCAAAACATACATTAATCTGAGCTGGTACCAGTCTAGCTAGAGGGGTAATTGTGTGCAATACACGATCAGCTTTGAGATGAAGAAAATATGTATTACTTATTTGTATGGGTTAGAGTTATCAAAGAAGTCTGAGGGTGTTTCAGTGAGACTGTGTGTTGGTAGATGACTAGGGAAATATTTTCCTGATTTTTAAATTCAAAATACCATACGGAGGTACTAGTCAAAGTCAAGGGCTATTTCTTGTGAAGTATTTCTAGAGCTCCTTGGTAATAATGTTAAGAACAAATACCTCCTTAATGTTACTTATTTTTTACTATGACAACATAAACTATTCTTCCCCAGACAGGAAGTTTTAACATCAAAGAATTAATCTTATCTCAGAGATGCTCATTAGAATCCATCACTTTAAACTTGTATTGGAAAGGGATATGAAGTTCTTGCCATACTTCTCAAAATCAGACCCTGAGTAAAAATCTGGGATTGCACTTGAGACATTTGCTTTGGAAATCCTTGTGTATTCATCAAAGATTTTTCCCCATTTCAATATTGGTGTCTTTATCTGGACTAAGCTGAAGACAGTAAAAACAGCTCAATTTCAGATTTTCCAAATAACTTTCCTTCTTTGTTTTTCCTTTGCTATTAAAGAGACAGAAGTAGAATGGGGGCAAAGAAAGCAATCCAAGATGGAAAGTTTGGCCTTTCAAGGAAGATTAAAATTTTGTCTACCTGCAAGGCTGCCAACTGTCCCACATTCAAACAGCTGTGGGAGCCACTGAGGCTTTGGGGCTAGAAATTTCAAATCCCTCTTTACCAGAAAAATAGATGGCATCACTTACAAACCTCACTTGCAGGGAAAGTTTACTCCAGTCTTCAGTCCCCTGGGACAGGCAAGGAAAGCATTTTGCATCTGTCTCTGAGAAACACCAAGCCCAACAGGAACAGAGACTCCAGGGACCAAGGACACCCTCCTGTCCAGGTAAGAAGCAAACTTGTTCAGTTTTATGGGGAAAAAACCCCTCCCTTTTTGCTTTCCTTATTGCCCTGGAGTGGATAAACCAGGATTTCCCTACTCTTTTATTAGATACTTTTTCAGACAAACAACCTATCTTTCTCCCTTTTGCAATCCCATTGGTGAGCTTCATTTGGCCAAGCAGAAGTTGCAGGTGTGCCTTGGGGCCCAGAGGGAGGAAAAGGGGAAGAAATCCTTCCAGGGGAAAGAAAGCAAGCAATAGGACTTCATCCAAAGAGTTCCTTAAACCCAGAAAGCATACAGTGAGTTCTGTAGCAGCTCATCTGAAGGATATCAAAATGAATTTTTTTTCCCCAGGAAGATCTCCATGCCAGCAGTATGGAACTTGAAGGTAGGATAAACTTGGATATATTTGACTGGTTAATTACTTGTGATTCAATCCCAGTTTCTTTCAAAAGTAACTAATGTGGAGTGCACATGAAACCATATTTGTTTCCTGCCATGGCACATGCTTCAGCTCCTTGGCCACAGGAATTCTGCAGTCATCAACACATGTGGGTCTTAACTTCACATTTCAGTCACTTTATTATCCTTCCCCTGCCTTTTCAATCAACACGAGCCAGGAAAGTCTTGTTGAATGTGATTAACTTTTAAAACATAGCTGGATGTTTCAAAAGATTCGTAGCTGTGAGCAGGATTTCAGTTCAATTAATAATAGACACCCCTTCCTGTGACTTGTTTTTCACAAAGTGATTCAAATTTTAACTGTGTAATGCTGGTGCTGTGGATTTTCTGGCTGATTTTTGGGGTTTTTTTTGTGCTAATGGATTTATTCAAAGAGAATGGATTTAATCTATAGATCCAAACTGGGATTACTGAAAAAGGTCACACATGCCCACTCAGTTTTGCTCATCCTCGCAAGTCTCTCATTTCTTTTCTGCATCAGCAAAGCCTGAATTTTAATATTATTTGTTATATTTAGGGCAGATGACCTACCCAGTCAGAATCGAGGATTAGGAATTAATTTTGTAAGGCATTATAGCAAAAATACAGCAAAAATTTGACCCTGGCTCAAACTCTCCGAGTCCGTAAAATCAGGACCAGGCTCTGAAGGGAAGAAGGTACAATTGATGCTAGCAGATATTTTTGGCTTTTCATGATTTTTTTTTTCCCCCTGCACAAGAGCTTCTGTACACAGAAACCTTGAGATAGTGGATGGCTTCTTCCCGAATTCTGATATTTTGTACCAAATAAGATTACTCAGGAGCAATAAAAATGAGCCCAGCTGTTCTCTGCTGCTAGAAACCTTTCAAATGGATAAGGACATAGAGTCACTCAGTAATTAGAAGGAAGGAAGAACACATAGCTTAAAGTGACCAGTCCATATTAAATTCCTGCTGTGAAACTCTTTGTCCTACCTACAGAGTGTATGTGGAAAAATGAAGAGTATGTAAAAAAAAAATCATTGTTTCATAAATGGAAAAAATGAAAGTTCATTCGATAATATAGCCAGTATGATATGAATGCCACTGTTTCAAAATAACACATTTTAATTGTATGAGTCTTTTAAAACCATTAAGAATGTTGGAATAATCATTTTTCCTTCCATTGTAGGACTTTCTGTGTGTATTTTGAAAACATTTTGATCTGGTTTGCTTCCACAGCTTCAACTTAAAGGTTCATATTGTTTTAGCAAGATATCACTTTTGACAGCTCTTTTTTGGTATTTTCAGTGGTACAAACAGCATGCAGTGGCAGATCTCTTTTCAGAAACAGTAAAGGAAGAAAGTGGTGTATACATATAACCTAAAAATAATGGATATTCCTTTCATATTTTAATTTAGGACCAATTAGCTGATATCTTTCACATATCTATTTAGAACACATGGAACAGCTCTGACCTTCTGAGTAGATTTCATCACTGAGTTTCATGAAATAAAACGACACTCTAAACCTCAGAAAAAGAGGACAAATGAATGCCATAAATGCTGCAGCAAATGAAATTGTAATTTTAAAATTCACTGATACAGAGAATGACAATAAGACTAAAATATCTCTGAAATGTTAAAGAGCCCAGATTGCCCATTCAGAGCTGCACACATGAAAAAACAACACAGAAATCTCCTTTAAATTCACCTGCAGCAGCATTGTCCCTGTTTATAGCCAGTGATTTCCATCCATTAGAATTGGCTGCAAGAGGGTGTAAGGCTTAAAAGACAAGCAAGAGGACAGTGTCCTAAAGCAAACTGTAATGCTTTACAGCCCTGGAAAAGTTACCAAAGCAATAGTATAGGTACTATAACATCATATACCAACAGACCCCCTGTTGGACCTAGATCTTTAAGGAAGAATGGTGGGACTGAGCAGAGACTGTGGCAATCTTGAGTTGGTTCCCAATACCAGTAAGGGCACTGTGATTCACAGGGAAAAACTCAGCCTCTCTCTCTGCAGTTGCCCATGCATAAGACACACAAAACTCTTTGGAGTAGGAGTGACTTCCCATGATTTGTTTTGTTGTTTTATTTTTNATTATGACAGCAATATGAAATAATTTGCTCCACAGCAGTGCATAGACTGAGGTGCTTGTGTTTCCCGGTTCATAAGATATTTTGAACCTTTTACTTTTCTTCAAAGAATATTTCTTCTTGTCATGAAGTTGTTTGTTTAATGTTTAAGAGTAGTTCATATTCTCTGTTTTCTCCCCAGAAAAGCTCTCGTTAAGAGTTAGTTATGATATAAATATAGTCTGTAAATGAAACATAGGCCTGGATCAACACCCCTCTCCTTGTTGCAGGGTAACATAATAACGGAAAGATGTTCTCATAGTTGTTATGAGGATGGAGGATTGTTTCATTTATGCAAGTGAAATGTGTTAAGTGATCTGACAATATGAGTTGACTCTGAGTTTTCTGTACTTGTGGCAAAATGTCAATCTTCCTAAAGCATCTTACAGTCAGCACTTTCAGAGGACAGGTTATTTACAAAATAGTGTCCACTTTATAATCCAGTGACACATAAATCTGCTGCTCCCTAACTTCCAGCAATGGCCTTTCCAAATCCCAAGTTAAATGGATTCTGCCCCAAGAGCTGAAGCATCACCTAAACTGCAGCACCTCAGAGATTTGCTGTACTGAGGAAATTGGTCTCCTGTTGAATAATTTCCCAAGGACCTGTCTTCAGTGCATGGTGATACAGTATATTGCAATGTTGTAGCTTCTGGATAGCCTAATAGATGTGTAATCTTATTTAGCAGAAACCCAGATGCCCACAGACTTACTTGTACAGAGCAGCAATTTGCTGTACAAATAGTTCCCCCTGAAATCAATACGAAACCTTGTGCAGGTATTGTTTAGTATCTGAAAGTATATTCACACGTCATTAGCTTATACCAGTGACTTCAGCAGAGTTGCTTCTTGACCTCTATTACAGTACAGCTTGGGCACTTTTTTTTGGTGGGCAACATATATATATATTATTCTTTCTGTAATAGAAAAATGTGAAAATTGCATTTGAGCATGGTGACTTACTTTCCAATACATTTCAGCCCTCCTTAACCCCTGTTCATGAAATCCTCCCTGCTCAGTGGATCTTATTCACAATTACTTAAGTAAGTCTAGAGTTATTGATACTTGCAATGAACTCCTTGGTACATATGGCACCACTCCTGCTCCCCCATAGTGAGCTGAGTCAATTTTTGCCTTAGATCATTTTGGATAGGAGAGAAAAAAATGGTAAATGCTGTATATTCCTTAGTGTAGCCATGTTCATTTCTTAGACCGTGCTACCTATCTCCTTATTCTCTCAGCACAATGGAAACCAGCAACAAACACCCTTTCCTCTGCCCATGCTCTCACCAGCTTCCTTTTGGTCTTCCACAATCGCCTTTTTCTCCCTGTAACTTTGACAGATTTATGGATATGGGGTACTCTTTGCTGCTGAACAAGATCGAAGTAGGCATCTCTGAAAGACGTGACTGCAACTTGTCACTGGCTTTCATTTGTGGTAGAGGATGAACACTGGGGCAGTGACAAGTATTTACTTCAGCAGATGAAGATCACATCATCCTTTTGCTCTCTTTTTCCCTTACATTCAGCACAGGAGCTGCCAATGTGAACGGCTTTTCTTTAGCAATGCTCTTGTACTGTGCAACACGGTTGTCATGTTCAAATGTTATCACAAGTACCATTCTTGCCATACCTGGACTATCCATTCATCTCAAAGAGGCTTTTCAGCACAGATCTGCAAACAATCTCAAATGGGGACCTTTCCCTGACCTGTGACAAGCAAGTGTATGTCATTCTTGCCCATCTCATGCTGGGACTTGCAATTGCCTGGGGTGCGATGCTTCAGGATCACCTTGGCCTATTAAGAGGGCCAGTCCCCAGCCGTTTCACTCTGATAAGCAAGGCCAGGGACCTTGTCTAGCAGGCTGCCTATTTGTAGATGCACTGCATGGATTCAAACCCATGTGTATGTGCAGCTCTCAGCCAGATAAAATAGCCTGCGATGAATTCCTCAGTGAAGAGAAGCAGTGTGACCAGGGTTTGGAGGACCAGATCAAATAACTCGAGAGCACTTACTTGAAGCAGCCTGTTAAGAAAATGTGGTCACGCATGAGTTTCAGAAGGCTCACTGCTCTGTCTGTTATTCTGTGTAGCAAATTATCCTCTCCCACGACGATCGCTGTGCAGGCAAAAGATGCCAATGCAGGTCAGGTGCCAAAATCAACCCCCGCTCTCTTTACTCAGTTTGACAGATAAAGCTAAATAATGAACTGCATTCATTTAGTACAAGTCTCCCCTACCTTGTGTTTAATATGATATAATAGATGTACTATAGATAAATAGGTGCAAATAGTACTTTATTGTAATCCAATGGTACAGAGAACTCAAAATAATACACTAATAATAAAAGCAGCTTTGACCATGTGCAGATTCAAACCCACTTAAGGAAACTAGATATAAATCTCCTTTTACCCACATTTATATGTATATTTAACCCTTCTTTAGTAAGTAAGACTCACAGTTGTTTGAACTGTCTCTCTTCTATTTATTGTGAATTAATTAGTTCCTTTGCCATAGCCTCAAAGTCTACCATTATATAAAGAACTATTGGACTGTCTCTCATTCAGGTAAAGCAGAATACTTTAGGATTTTTGCAGCCCCAGTAAATTGAAACAATAAGAACTCTCACCCAGCATAATTACCACCAAACATTCACAAGTGTAAACAAAGGAGTTTCACTACATACTGTATAGAAAATGATGCTGTGATTTTTTTCTGCCAAAATACGTGCACCAGAAAAACAGAAAGAATTATTTCAAGGTAGATAAAAAGAAAGGAGCAGGAAAGCCTAGGACAAAACCTGAATAAAGAGTGGCATTGTAGTCTTGCTGAAAGCCTAAACAGAGAGCTTTTTTAGCTGAGTGCTGGTGCAGGGCGTTTGGTGTTGTATATAAAAGTACTTTCTCATATTACTTGATTTCTGTGATAGGAATTTGGATTTTTATGTTATGACACCTGACTCTATCATTAAGGAAACAACAAACTTTTGTCTAACCTTTAGTGGCAAAAAAGAAGTAATGTTATTGAATACCTCACCATACCAATTTCCTGGTTTGTTTGATGGGATGACTATGATTTACAGGATTTCTTTATGAGACCCAATTAAATACAGAATTTATAATATTCATGCAGTTTCTGTGCCAAATATACATAGTGCTGATACAGCAGGGATCTCAAAATATCAACCACCTGCTTGGAAGGAACAGAATTACGAATACATCGCCTTAAACAATAATTCATCATACTCAGAAGCCTAAAGTTAAGCTGCTCTAGAGCCAACACAGCTGCTTTATCATCTTATTTGGGGGATACTGCTGACTTACAATGCTGGGTATCTTTCTCGCAACTCATAACTAAGACTGAATTCAGGGATTGAGAAGTTTAGGAAGCAGCACTGACTGGCATGAATGATCCTGGCTCTCAGATTTGAGACTGGCATGACAAGTACAATGCACCAGGAAACCGAATTGGTCAGACTATGGAACCATCCAAAGTTAATGCATTCACATTAGCTTTGTCTGTGTCTGTGGGAAACCAGGAGAACCTTTGCATACCTCACTGAGGACTGTAGGGAAATTTCCTCTCTCCTCAAGGATCCCAACCCTTGCACACCCACCCCCTCAAAAAGATGGTTATGGGGCAGAGTCTTCCCTGTCTGAGGTCAATTGAGGTACCTGCTCACAAGAGGCAAGAAGACAGTTTTTCCCCTAGGGAAGGCTTCTCTACTCAGAATAATGAAATTCATTTTAATCCGCATGACTTCCTGATGAAAGGACTTTGATCTCACATAATTTCAGTTTATGATTTTTAAAATTTTTTTCCCAGACAGGTGAGTGCTGTAGAAGTGAAACAGATTCAAAGTACTCACAACTGAGCCTGGGGGACACTTGCATACAGTCTAGGGGTTCTGGGGGATAATAAACCAGCACCACAGTATGATAGTAACTTTAAGTCCATTTTCACTGCATGGAAGCAGAATACTGCTGTGTCCTGTCCAGGTAGGTGTTAATCTAATTGGTTCTTTGTAACTTAGATTTTACAGGTTCCCTTAGTAGCTAGGTTCACTGATTCAGTATCCTTCATTAGGAAGCTTTTCCAAATCTCTAATTTAAACCTTTGCTGCACATGAAGCCAGGTACTTTTCTTGCCCCTTTGGACAATATTCTATTTTGTCCCAGGATAATATTTCAGAAGCAGCTTCTTTGAAGACTTTTTGAGAATTAGAGGACTATTATCATGCCTTCTATTTCAAAGCTCTATGAATTCACGTTTTCAGTTTTATCCTTATGAAAAGGAAATGTTTCTTGACTTCTTTATAATGCCTGTTGCTCTTCTGGAACAAGGAATATTCTAGCTCTTTCTGTCCCTTTCTTACCAATTAAATGTGTTTCAGGATGACCACTCCTGTGAAGCGGGCATTGAAAGCTCTCTTAGTCAATAACTGGGGTGTCACGATGCCTGATGAATTTTGCAAAACTGTTTAGACATACTGGGATAAAAACTCCTGAGGAATTTAAAGTAGTCAGAGTATGAGGAAGTCTAACACAGAAAATACAATCTATTGAGAAATATCAATCCTATCCATAGTATCCATGTTTTAATACAGCTGCTTAGGAAAAAAAGAAAAAAAAAATAATCCAAAGAACACAACCTTGCTTATTTTACCTTTAGCAGGCTTGCCTTATTACTCAATATCCAAGTCTTCCTCTTGGGAACATGTTTCTGACTAAGAGCTTTTCCAGCCAAGTGGTGGATTTGTAGGTCCAGCTCTGAAAGACACATACATCTTTGAGGGGATGATTACAAGCTAGCCTTTAAAAACCACTTCAGACCAAATGGATCAGGTCTGTTTATATTAAAGAAAATCTGTGCCATTGTGAAGGCAAAAACTGCCTTCTTATCTTCAGGAAATAACCTTTAGGGTTTTAACAAACAAGGACAAGGAAGAGTCTTTTCATCCAGACTGTTATTGCCTGAAGCATCAAAATAGACTGAGGGTTGTTTTCAGAAACAAAATATACAATAGACCCAGAATGGGGTGAGAACACAAAGAAAACTTCAGATTCATTTAAGATTACAAGGTTATTAGCTTATGTCTTCCAAAAAACTCTCATAATCAGCATTTTCATCTGATCTACTGTCTCATTTTACCTTTTGCTCTCAAATAGTGCTGGAGGCTTGGTTCTAGGATGGCTCTCTTCCACATCCACAAGGTCTGCCTTCCCCATTTGACTGAAGTTCCATTTCAGTGATGCAGAAAATTAATTAGGGCATTTTATTTCCTTCATATCTAGGCCTAAATACTGTTTCTAAGGCTGCAAATATGGTAACTCTGTGAATGAACACACACAAAATTAGACTCCTTTTGCATGATTTCTGAAGCTGATTGCAAAAACAACCATGAAGGAATCTCAACACAGAATCTGCTGCTTTAACCATACTGGAAAGAATTCTGTGTACCAATTAGAGAGATTATGTTGCCCAAAGTGATGCAGAGAACTAAATAATCGGGAAAATATACTAACCATATATAAAATATACTAACTATACTAACCACTTTGTCAGACAAGAGGAAGAAGTATTTGATAGTGAATGGAAGATGGTCTGTGGGATGTCCATTGGTTTGCACATAAATTTCCTTTTATTCCTATAATTGCTTCTTCTGTGGCCTTTCCTCTAGCCTTTGATCATGAGTAGCATGAGGTGGAAAGAGCTCCTTTTTGTATAAAGACAAGTCATTCAGCTGGGCCAGTGGCCACTTGCAGTGGCTGTGTATGGATTTATCAACCTAAGGTCCCAGGCACCAGCGCTTCCCTCTTCTGCTCTGCCAATGCACTGCAATGAAATATTAAAACTTCAGTAGGGAAAACACAGATTCATATCTTGAGTGTCAGTCATTACAAGTCTCTACTGGGCATGTCATGGCAAAACTGGCATGCTGCTAAAGATAGAGACAGAAATAAGGCCAAAAAAGAGATAAATAATAACAAATGACTGGGTATCATCACCCGTGTTCAGATGCTGTTGTTCAACAAGCCTTTGGAAATATTAGACACGTTTGGGTTTTTAGAAGTCTTATATTTCACCAGATGAAAACATTTGTGATATTAGTATTCCACTACTGAAAAATATCTGTGTCCACCCATATCTGATAAATGCACGTTTGAAGCTCAAGTTGATCTAATGTGAATTCATGCTCAACTCTGCGTGTGATGTTTGGATATAAACATCCTTTTCACATCGTACAATACCACCCCACCACTCTTGTGTCTTTCCTCAGCCTTAGTTATGTATCTTTATGGTATTTTTATCTCAGCAGCTGATTAGATAACTTAAAATGTCTGCACTAAAATCTGCTGTCTTTAAATTGGGCTAAAGATTTCAAAGTGTATTGATGTATAGTTCAGTTAAATTACTTTGACTGAGCTAACTTGCTATGAAATTGCACCTTTTTTTCCATAATAAGCCATAAGTATTTCCACCATCTATTGTTGGGTTGGGTAAAACAAACAACCAAACAAAAGTCAGCCCCAGCCCCTGGGGGTGGTCTCACCTAAAAATTCTCTCACCTGGAAATCCTCCATGTGATCTTGGCTTGGAATTATTTCAGCCTCAGATTGGGACAGAGGTTTTGCACTACAAACTGTTTAAGGTAGAGTACAAAAGAAAAAAATGCATCAGTGCTCAGAATTCAAACATGGAGCCCCTTTCTGCTCAACTCCAAATGCGTGCTGAATGTTCCCGAATCATTTTAGCCCTTACTTTGTCCTTGTCTGCTTCAAGACAAGGGAATGACTCTCAGCCCATTTCAATCCTAACAGCTGCAATGACTTCAATAGAGTGATGAGTATTTGTTCCAGCAGGAAGTCTTACCCAAAATCTTTCCTAACTATAAGATCACTCTTACTGCTAAACAGGATATTCCATATAGCATTATGCTAATGTAGTGGTATGTTTTCAGCAAGCACAATTCAGTAATTCATCAACAGCACCGTGGTGACAGTGATGACCATGATCCCCTAACTTAGTCTTGTAACATATCTAGTCATTGTTACTGCATTTTGAAGTTCTCCATAAGTACTTTTTCTTGGTGGGCACAGCAGTTAAGCTCCATGAATAAGAATTGTGTTCTTAAAAAGGTAAAATATTAGTTAGAGAAGAATCTACCTGGGGACAGCTTAATCTATGAAAGGCTCATTGTAGGGTGGGTACTTTATTGATTCAGGAAGTGCTTTTAAATAAGAAAAGGCTAGGTAGGGAAAGAAGTCAAATATTCTTACTATGCCTTTAAAGTCTCTTTATTAAATATCTACAAAAAAATATAACCCTAAACCAAACACCCATGTGTATGAAGCGACATGCCATACTATGGCAATAGAGGATTAAGCAAAGAAGCATTTTTAAAAGTTAAGAAGTATGGGTAGTGTTTAGTAGGTGAAAGGGTCAACAGGAAGATTCCTATGAAATGTCCCTGGGCTTCAAATCACCTTGTATTTCCATAACCTGTTTTCATGGTCCCCAGCCAGTCCACACCGGTTCCCGCTGCCTGAGCTCTTGGCTGTCCACCATCCCTTCACCAGCAATGACTATCCTCCTTGTTTTGTGCAAAGGCAGCCTAAGCAGAGGGGTAAGAGTTGAGAACAAATAATACATCTCCCTGCAGTAAACACAGCCTGCGGACATCAGTTTCTCTCAGCATTAGGTGGCAATTATTTCTGTGTAATAGGCAGTCACCCGATGACCCTCTCCTTCAGCATGCAACGCTTTTGCTGTCAAGTGTTAATCCCTTTGTTAGCTAGTCAGCTGCACATTCATTTAGGAGGGCTAATGACTTACACTGGTCCTTCTCTGCATGATTTCAACAGACGTGTAATTAGAGGTGAATGGAGTCTTCAGAGGTATGGCAACCACAAAAGCCAGGGGCAAAGTCAAAGTATTTGTCTGATTTTGCAATCAGCTGTTTCAGTGAAGGAAACCATGCGGTCAGCTGCACATAGAGGAAAAGAAAGTAGAAAAGGAGAAACCAAAAAAATCAGCCTTTTAAAAAAAATACATGAAAAACTGAATTGCCTGGCACTCGCAAAACTTCAAGATGAAAAGTAACGTGTTTCAAAATATTTTTGGTTGGGATGCCAGAGAGCACATTGTAAGATAAATGTCATAGAGGAACCTGTTCTTCTCACTCAGACTGAAAAAGTATCTAAAGGTGAAAAGCTTTGTTTTAAAGTGCTTGAGATCCTTAATCATTAACAGAATAAGCGTGAGAGCTGGAAAGCAATAGAAAAATAACACGAAGGTGAACTGAAGAACTTTTCATGTGCCACAGCACAGGCTTAAAGGTTTGAGGTTTTATTTAATGAAAGCCGTCGATGTTTGCAACACCTCAGGAAATATCCTACCGCTCCTACACCAGATGCATACGTCCTTTTGAAATCCAAGGGATTTTTTTGCATATGTATTACTATCACAGGAGGAGGTAGAAAAGTATAATAGGGAGCCATAGTCCTGATAGATTTTTGAATGAAAAAACCCACAACCCTCTCCACTCTGGTTTCTGTCTATGGACAAACTACAGAGAAGGATCCGTTTTGCTTCAAGCTGTCGTTGCCTTTCCACCACGCAGGGGTTTGTGGATGAGGCTGGATCCCAGCAAGAAGGGTTGGCTGCTGGCTTGACCAACTTTTGGTACTGTGACACACAGAGGTTTTTTTACAGGTCCCCTTCTGTTTTTCATCTCCTCATCATTGGTTTCCCTGTACACTGTGTGGCCATACCTGCTGCACTACCTCGCTGTAGGACAACCCTCAGACAGGATTTTTTTCTCTTGTCCCTTTTGGAGCATGAGTTTCCTTTCTTCATATAGGTTATGCAAAGGTGTGTTCTTGGATGATATGTTTTTTGCATTAAATAACACCCACTCCTATTCTCAGCTACACCGTAGCAAATCAGAGTGATATTTTTACAAAGTAAAATAATACACTTCTGCTAGTGCTTTGAAATCAGGAACATAATTTAATTAAAAAGAGAAAACAGAATGATAATTAATTAATAATTGTTTTAATTCCATCTGGATTTATAAGCTAATATCTCTCACACAGTTGTCTAATACAATTATAAACATAATTTCATGCTTAATGAAATATAAATGAAGCAACTGAATGGCATGTTCCAAAGATATCTCCCTATCAATCCATTGCCCTCTTAACCCTTCCACCTTTCCTGGGTGCTTTAGTTATTTTTAAGTTTTATTTTAGTTTATTTTATTTGAAATGCAGCATGTGTTTTGGAAAGGTTCAATCTGAAGACTACAAGCCAAATCCATCATGTCCTTAAGGAAGTAGGTCTGATGGTGAATTGCCATCATGCGTCAAACTGGGTGTCTTATCACTAATATAAGGCCATTTTATTCTCCCATTCTTGGCTCCAGTAGGGCTTGCAATGTCACAGGACAGTTCTCCAACAGCAAAGTGATCCAAACAGCCCCAGATGAGCTGACATACTCTGGGTTTCAGTCTCCCCACCCGAGCAGAGGTGTCCCCTGCTTTAGACCCGACTGCCTGGACTCTAAAATGTCAGGTTTTTGTGAGAACTGCCTCTTGAGTGGGCGCAGCACAGCCTGTCCCACACCCCTTGCAGCAGCAAAGCCCTACTCCCAACTGCAATGTGAACACACACCCGCGAACGTCTCTGTTTTCATTGCAGCCTATTTTCCACCACACCAGCAGAGATAAAATGCTTTGCTGTTGGAAATCTCAGGTGAGATACTATGGGCAGCTGATGAGGACACTTGATTTTTTAAGTGATTTGGGATCTGCTGATAACCAAACACAGTAAATGTACACTTCTGGCTATTTTTTTCATTTGTCATCTTTATCACTACTACTGCTATTCAGGTTTTGAATTATAACAGTAATTTCTCTCACATTGTGACTGGCTGGCTAGCAATGCCCAGTGGTGTCATTGTGAAAAAACCTTTTGAGCAATCGCATGGCTTGCAGCTACTAATAGGTAAAAACTGTAAAATACTTACTCACTAATTTCTCATTTCCATGTCCCGGGAGCTTCAGTGGTGCGTGTTCTCACTGTGTGCCTACAGAGTGGGAGGGAGAAAGAAAATTAATCCCTTTTTATTGGAGCTGTAATGATCCTGACTGGGGGGGGTGGAGGAGGGAGAGTGGTGGTAACCCACCAAACTGAGTACTGCTTGCTGTGGCTTGGGTCTGTGTAGTATACATATATTTTATTCTGCTGGGGCTTAGATATAATTCAATCAAAGTTTGTTGGAAACTTACCCCAAACTCACTGAAAGCTTCATACGACTCAAACCCAGGCAGTTTTGCTTGGTTCAGGTTTAATTATGAATGGTTCACTCAGCTTCAGTAATGACTCATATTCATTAACTAACTATCTTATATATGAGATGTGACAAAAGTGTAGCTCAGATACACAAAGCATAATTATTAATGATGAAGTAAAGTTGATTAGGAAGCCTTTAAGCTATTACACTCTTAGTAGGGTATTTTGCACTCACTGAATATAATTTAATTCTTAAAAGCTGTAGAGCTCCTGCTGCTTTTGAAAAGGATATGTAGCTAACAAGTTAGGTTTTTCCCATTATAAATTTCTATATGCTACAACAAAGAGCATACAGAATTCAATGCACTGCCACTGAGAATAGGGAAAACTATTCTTAGTGACTATCCAAGCTAAAAACGATAGGACTCACATATCCAGTAACAATCATGAACCTGACAAATCAAGCTTGTAAGCCTGTGGTGTGATCTGAAAACGTAACAAGCTTCCAAGAAGGATCTCTGGTTTAAAAATACATTCTCTCTGGATTCATTTTTTTTTCCATGAGATGTGCAAGACTGAACAGCATGAGAATGGCTGTGCCATTGAAGAAATATATTTATATATTATGTAGCTGTGTTCCAATTATGAAATTGATCCATGGATAAAAATCCCTTAAGGGTGGCTATTAATGAGATTGCCTGCTCTGAGTGCATCCAGTAATAAGATTAGGTATGCACTTATCCTGAGCAGAGATAAACCAATGACAAGTTCGTGCCAAGATAAGACAGTTTTGAAAGGCAATTAAACATGGGACATAATGTGCGTGCATATGTCTGTGGGAGGTTGCAGGATGGAAAGTTGGTTTTCATCTGCAGAAGTGCTTCTGAGTGTACCAGGTAGGGAGAAACGGGCTTTTCACAGTGGTGAGATTAAATTTGAATTTAAAAATCAAAATATTTTAATTTGGAATTTACAAATCAGCTTTACAAAATGTGCAGCCTGGACTCTTTGGCTTTCCTCCACTTACGGACAGCTTGAAAACACCCTTAACAATTATCAGCTGCCCTGTGAGACAAGACTAAATTATGGCACTTCAGTTTATAGCATGTTGGAGTTCAGAGAATATATCACTTTAAGAACATCCAGGCTCCTACAGAGCCTCTCACACTGCCTGGTTTAGGCAAACCAACAATGATGCTCTGAGAGAAAAGCACTCAAGTACTGCCTGCAGGGTTTGCTGTAGAATTACCTACGCCATCCTTGTGGCATCGTGTGTGTCACAAAAACTTGCATCAGGGATTAAGCCTAGAAAGTTCAAGTGGTTCCAGAGGAACATCCAAAGCAGCACAGAGCTCAGCACATGCAGAAATGCACATAAAGCCAAAGTGCAGCAAGAGCATTTCTGTCCCCATCTTATGCCATTGTAACCGTTACTCATGACTCTCCTGCAAGACAGCTGAAATGTCTTCTAAAAATCTTATTTTTACAGTGCTGGGAAAAGTCTATCCTCCTTATGCTGTTATTACTGCTGTTGCTCAGGACATTATTTGGTTGTAGCATCTCCAATAATTGATATACGCAGGGTGCAGAGAGGCCAGAATCCCTCTAGAAGCAGAATCCTCTCTTGTACATAAACAACTCAAGCTCAAATCAAATTTTGAATTACTGGGCTGATTAAATAGACCTTAAAATCCTGCCTCTGCTTGCCACACTTCCTATGTCTGAACCAAAGCCAATTAGGCAGAGCTGAAACCCCCGGGTGTTGCTTTGGATATTATCAGGCATCAGGTAAAAATGTGAAGGGGGACAACAATTATAACCCAATTTCTAGAATAGTCTCTGGGGAGATAATGGACAATGACTGGAGTATAAAGGGTGGGAATGAAGGTAAATACTGGCATGATTTGTGCTCCCTATGTTTTTTGCCCGATCAGTTCAAGGTCACCCTGCTAGCGTAAATGAGAGCAGCCGGGAGGCTTCTGTAAACCACATCAGTGGGCAAAAGCTTTAAACAGAAAGATACAAAAAAGAGAGAAGAGCAATTCCAATAATGAGCACAAGCACCTGTCTGAGGACATTTGGAAGAATTCTTAAAAGCAAGAATAACAATATTTGTAACAACAGAGTATGTTCAAAAATTCTGTACTCCAGAATTATCAGCAGTTCAATGCTGTGTGAAAGCAAAGGAAATTGAGTTGCATAGGAAATTCCCTTCCTCGTTTTTTTTAAATACTAAAACCTCCTGTTCAACTATCAAATACCCAAATTTCTTAAATTACTTCAGAAATTTGGATATTGGACATTTCACCTAGGTGTGATTGAAAGAAATGAACAGACTTTCATTATATATTCACAAACCTCAGAGGTCTGGTTGTAAGTTTTTGAAATATCTACTAAATGAGTATTCTGGCTATCAAACGGTGAGTGTATAAAAAATATGCAGAAAACCTATGTGACTGAGGATCTCTGGAATGTAGCTGTGTACTTTTATGAGCCTTCTGATAAGAAGTTGCAAAAAACATATGGTATTTATTAATAAATATATTTAACATTTTTCTTCCTAGTTTATTCACAGGTTTATTTGCTTAACTCCTTTAAACTGGCCCAGCATCCAGTTCTTATCTGCTGCAGAAAGCTGCTGTATTTCTGCCTCTCTCAAGTAATACACCAGGAGCTTTTCGTCAGCCCAGCTCATTTGAGAGAAGCTGTGCATATGGCCAAGCAAAGCAGCCCTACTCCTCACTCAAAAATAATTCATAGGTCTGCCTTTCTGTTAAAAACCTTATTACAAAGTACTAAGTAATTCAGTAAGAAATATTGGATTTAGCTGCTGCTCTCATTAGGCTGGCTGTGCCCTGCCAGGACAGCTGGTTCTTCCAAAGCCTGCCCTTTGTGTCACACACGGACAGACAGTGCTCAGCAGTGACATAAATTCCGTATACAGTTATTTTGGATCATCATCTTTGTTTTGCCTCTTGGGGTGTCTCCTTCAGAATTTTAAAAAATCAGGTCTCTTCTAAATTAGCATCAAAATTTACTAGTTGGGCACAAGATCTCTGGGCTTTTTTTGAAAACTCTGATTTTTTCATTTTCTTTTCATGTCCTTCCTTCATTGCTCCCTCCTGTAATCAGGATCCCAAAGTGTGTGCTTTCTGATGAGGATTAAGCCATGACCCATGCATGATTGCAGGAAATAAGCCTTTAAAATATGCCTAAGTGCTCTGCTTGTTTGAAGTTACTGATCCTTAAAATAGATGTCTGAAAAAAAACGAGTAATTTCAAATGTTTCTGCAGATATTGTTCCAGTATGTGTAACAAGGAGACACATCAAGCCAAGTTATATCAGTTATGCTCCATTATATCATGAACTGAGCCAAGTTAATCAAAATGCACAGTAATACTTCAAATGAAAATGCAAACCTTGAATAGTTTCTTTCCCTAGTTACCACTTACAAAGCTTCAGCTTGATTTTGAGAGTTTATTTAGCTATTTACCGGAAATCGTCCCAGTATAAAAAGTATTTCATGTATTATGAGAAAGGATGAATAATTGTTCCCTGTTTATGTGTTCAATATCACTCAAGATTTGAAAGCCCAGTAGGTTTTCCTCTACACCACTGGGTCTGATGTTCACTCAGCTCACCTCATATGGACATTTCTTCCTTCCAGACCCTTGCTTTCCTGCTCTCGTTCCCTTCTAGCCTTTTTCAGGCAAGATGACCGCAAGTGAGGTTTGCGACCTGGTACACCACAGACAGATATAATCAAAATTTTAAATACCATTATTTTATTCTTCAGCACTTTCCAGACTATTCCTAGCATTGTTTCCCTGGGTGATCACCCCTGAGCTTTGAATGGCTTTTGCAAGAACTATATACAACAGCTCTGAGATCTCTTTCCTAAATTAGTTTTTATAGTGACACCATGTAGACCAAGAAATCAGCCAAACCAGCACAGGAACGTGGGGCAGAAAGTTGTCTCTTGTGTCTCAGTGCACAGAGCAGTTCTGAGAATCTCCAGAAGCTGGAGAGAATGCAGCAAGACCAGGATTTCTCCAGGAAACTCAGTTTCCCCTTTTTTGTGACCTTTCTGCTCAGAATTGATGGAAAAGAATGGATTATTTTTTTCTTTTTTAGGGACCTTTTGTCCCTTTTGAGATATTAGGTATCAAGTGCCACAACTGGAAACTCAGTGAAAGAAGTAGATGCCTTAGAAATCCTAAGGTACACTTCTAGATCCCTGCACACTTGCTAAACTTACTGGCAAAGCTCTCACAGAGTCATTTAATGTATTGAACATATTGATAGAAGTAATAGAATAATATTACTCGTCATTAGTCTGTCAAGGTAGTTAGAACATAATTTTGTCCTATTTAATGTTACTTTAATCCTAACCAAGTCAAGATAAGGTCAGATATTTCACCTTTATTGAAGTTCTCAGCCCTTTTATGCCTGTGTGCATGCAAACTTATGAGAAAAAACATTTCAGTCATTTCCACAGCAATGATCAAAGAAAATCACAAATGCAATGGACTTCAAAGAAAAGGGCAATGTCATAGACCTAGCTCTGAGGCAGTGTGCACAAAATTGGTGAGATCTGAACTAAATTGCTTAAAAAACAGATCCCAGTTTGCAGCACTGGTTATTCAAGGGAGTGCAGACTTAAGGTCTGTAGGTACCTGCTGCTCACCAGCAATGGCAAGGGCCTGGCTGCAAAGCTGGTCCTGCAGCTGTGCTCACCTCTGGCTGGGCAAGCTTCAGACACTGAGCTCTGACCTCTCAGGTCTGGAAACTGAGGGTCAATGGAAGAAACAAAAAATATACAGTCCTAAAAGGAGAAATTGAGTGAAAAAAAGACAGGCCATTCAGTGCAGCACCTACCCCAGTATGACTGATGGCTGGCTAGCAGGCAAACCGAGGAACCATTCTCACCTCTGGGTCTCCTGGGCCTGTAAAACAAGAATATTTATATTCCTGTTAATGCTACAGTGGGAGGGAATATGGACACTAAGTGTGCTCCAGGGTACTGGGATGACAGTCCATGTTTTCCCTTCCTCAGGCTCTACCAGGTCCGAAGCTTACAGCCACACCACCCCAGAGATGGACAAGGAGTGGGACTCTGCTGCAGACTGGCTTGTATTTGACATTATCTACCAAGTGGTGAGTGGTTGTAGCCTTGAAAATCCACAGCTACAGTCTGCTGTGGGCCAACACAACTTTCCCACAGCAGTAGTTCAAATGCTGTAATCTATTTATTTGCCTGGGGATGTTATTTAAATCCACCTCACTGATGTGCATCACCAACAATCAAAGGCAATTTTCTGTAGGTGCTTGGGGAAGAGGGGAGATGGAAGAAAGGGATGCACTGAGCCAGCACTGGCAAGCTAGGAGAAGAAAATGCAAGAGTTTTATTTAACAGAGTTAAAGCCTCCATTTCTACACATTGTGGTGCCTGCACAATCACAGAGAAATAAATCTTGGTTAAATTTTTGATGAGCCTTTGGCTGCTCTAAATAATTAACTAGGACCTCTCTCATTTGAGCACAGGTGCAACTTTTCATGTTTCAAACACTTCCCACCTTAATCACAAGGGAATCTCTCAAGTATCCAGGTCACTTCATATATTTGTTTTTTTTAGCACCACTACTCAAAACAAATTTTGAACCCTCACACAGGGAAGGGAGAAAGCAGTTTCCTTTTGATCTCACTCCAGGTAAATCTCCAAGAGAAGTGCGTGTCTCATTTCCAGTAGCTGACTAGTAGAGATTGATAGGTTAATCAGTTCCAATACAACTTACGGGGTAATAGTGTGCACTCGTATCCTAACTTGTGACATTCCCCAAGTCCAGGACGTTTCAAAGATGATAGTGCAGGGTATCACAGGACAGTTTTTGAAAGACAGATGCATTAATAAAGAAACTCCTGTATCCCCTCACGTAAAGCATAGGATACTGATCCTGCTTTTAACAGGCTGATTGTATGACAGTGTAACTACTGAAGTCACTCTTGCCTCACCACCATGTAATGGCATAGAAGATAAGGTCTTAAAAACACACATTCTGTTCCTTCATTAAGTGGCAAACGGAGCTTGGATGCTGTTGCATGGGGAAACCAGGCTATCTTGTGAGTATATAAAGTGGGCAGTAAGAGCATTAAATATCGGATTCAGTCCCCTAATGAGGGGCTTTGGTCTCCTGTCATAAGACTCAGATGTGAAAATTGGACTCTGAAAGCAGATTAGTAAAATAACTCCTTCCTAACCACTCCATTCTACTGCTGCTCGATAAGTCACAGCCTGTGCCTGAACGTGTCTGAAAAACCTGCAATATAAAATCAGCAGTGTCCAGTCTGCACATCCAGTTTTCTGCAAAGGAAAGAGGGACATGCAGGTGAGGTGGTGAAAATTTGGCTTCAAACCATATTCAACATAGCTACCTCTGAGCTTCAAGATCCTGTCCACAAAAACAGGACTACCCACATCACTCTATCTAAAAGACATCATGGGAAAGGAAACATATCTAAAATTGCAGAGGATTTCAAGAATATTATAGACACAGGAGCAGATTGCACTCTCAGCTGAATTTCTAACGAAGGTCTACCGAGAGCTCTCAAACTTGTCAATAAATCCAGCACTAATGATCTCAGTCTGCACCATTTTGTAACTCATTACTTTAGGCACCAAAGCTAACAAGCTGTTTTAGTCCTACATGACTTTCTCTATCCTATGGACACTTATTGCTAAAATCTGAGCCAGTTAGTTATTTCCCAGGAATGCTGGTTACTGTTGTTTAGCAGTTATCGTAACCAACTTTCTATATATGCCATTTTCACTAATTTGTCCCCTTTTGCAGTGAAAACTGCCATATCTGCTTGATTTAAAATGCAGACTGCCTAAGAAAGAGCCTCCTAAGAAGTGACGGGTTCAGAGAAGTACTGTGTGTGGAGGAGAGCACTTTAAATGAAAGCGTGTGCTCTCATGTTTCTGCAATGAGACTGGCAGAGCTACACATTATTAACACTGGGGTCTTACAAGATTTTCTTCAAAAAAATGTCCTTTGGTGCTATCCGTCTCTTCAATCAGTTTCTCTGAATGTTGTATATGTGGATAGTCATAGGTCAAAATTCA
Organism: Aegotheles bennettii; assembly: GCA_013398125.1. Taxonomy (NCBI): domain Eukaryota; kingdom Metazoa; phylum Chordata; class Aves; order Caprimulgiformes; family Aegothelidae; genus Aegotheles; species Aegotheles bennettii. Next base: position 748,709 of record VZRW01004802.1, on the reverse strand, counting down.
TTTATTTTTTTGATGGTCTTTCTTGTTGCCAATGCATATATTTGGCCATAGGTACTGAAAGCATCAACTATGCCTGAGGTGATCAGGAGCGATAGAACTGGATATAAACTGTCATAGTCTCACTATCTCAGCAGTTAAGTTTCTTCAACTGAGCACCAAGCCATTACAAGCTAAGTCAGAAGCAAAATCTTAACGCTGTGAGATTTTCTTCTTTTATGAGACTATTGCACAAACAAATCATATTTGTGAGCCATTCATGTGCCACACTGCCATGGAAGTGAAGATGGGTGCCAACTGTAAAGTGAGCCAAAGAGCTGCTTTTCTTCTCCAGGAATTACTGTTGGTATCAGATGCATCCAGATCAGTCAGGTGGCCACATATCCACCAGCCTCCCAGTGCCAAGGACATGAACTTGGCCTCAAGTCTCCACATTTGCTGTTCATCTTTGTGTCAGACTCCTGTGACCTTGGCAGGTAACAAAGGGCATCTGAGACTCCTCCAAGGTTTCCATCTCCCTCATCAAGATGCACTAAATATATTTGTAAATATGGCCTTTAATCTGCCTGTGCTGCAATTTCTCCACTGAAAGGATTGTCAGGCTGCCCAGGGCAGTGGTGGAGTCACCACCCCTGGAGGTGTTTAAAAGACATGTAGGTGTGGTACTTAGGGGCATGGTTTGGTGGTGAGATTGGCAGTTGGACTTGGTGATTTTACAAGTAATTTCCAACCTAAATTGTTATACAATTCTGATTTTTTTTATCTTTTTCAGTCCTTTTCTAGCTTAATTTTTATATATCTACATACAATGGGTCATCTACTATTCCTGTGGTCTAATGCATTGTCAACTGTTCTATTTCAAACCCTCTTGAGTGTGATTTATTAAAATGACAGACCTACAATTTGCAATGCAGGGCTAATTCATTCCCACTTTTTAACACAGTTCCTCACGTAATTTCTAACATTCAAGAGAATATATATTTATTTTAATTACTTTGTGCTGCATATATATTTTTTTTTCCTAGGTGAAATATCCTTTTGATGGAGGCTGGGTCATGAGAGAGCAATTATATGAGTTACGTGCACATTACAGAATAATTTAAAATCAGCTTTCAGGTCAATCTTTTTTAATTATCTCTTTTATCAACTGTTTCAATCTAGCAGTTTAAATAGTTGTGTTTGCCTAATACCTGGAAATGTAATTGCTTGTAGATGGCCTTTATTCTGATCTCAGTGTCAGCGCCTTCCTCTGCATACTGCGCATATTTGCATCTGTCTGCACGGTGACAGATTTGTGGTGACAGCTTGTATAACTTATTTATAAAATGACAAATTATTTTAGAATTTCTTTAAGTTCTCAGACTGGAAATACGGAGAAACATCTGCTTGCTGCAGAAAGCTGAAGAGGTTCTGCTAAGTCAAAGGGAAACTATGTGAATTGGTGAAAAGCACATTTCATGTGAAACAAAACCCTGTGGGCCATCTTTATGCCCGTCCAGGTTTCAGGGCAGGCTCCATGGATATAATTTTTTTGCTAAAAAGTCCCTATTGCTGAAGCCAGAGATCACAAGGAAAGTTTGCCAAAAGCTTTGGGGCATGGAAGTCTCACCTAGAGTCCAGGAAGAGGAACTGTCTCCTCCCAGAGCTGGTTCAGAGCAGGAGCCAAGTGGAAGTGCTTTGAGTGGCATCTGGCAAACCCCCTTCATCGAGCCTTGCCGGAGCCAAGCAGTCTCTTGTGCCCGAAGGACGTGTCTGCTTTCCTGTATGTCTTTCTCTGTCCTGCAAGGAAAATACATTGCTGTCCTTCATTTTGTACTTACTTGAGCAAAGACTTCAGCAAGTAGAGCAGTGCTGTTTCGATCCCAACAATAAATGTGCCAAGCCTGTCACTGTAATTGCTGTAAGAGTGTCGCTGTGAAACCATCTTGTTAACATAAAAGGATTAGTTCATCAGCAGGTGGTTTCACTAGGTAATGGAGTCCAGGATGTCCAGCTGATGTGCTAAAGAAAGAGTAACGAGATCCTCTGATAGCAATTAGTCCTCATTCCCAGCAGTACAAGCAGGAATAAACAAGTGAATTGCCTTGTAGGAGCCATAAGTGGTATTGCACAACCAGGTCGCAGGAACAGAACACACCAGTAGTAAAGGACCACTGATGGAGCAGCACATATACAATGTACGTTCTGATCAGATGCTACAGCAGCAGTACCCAGGAGCACCAGCTGGGGAAAGCCTATGCAGGGCAGGCAGTTCCTACACAAGGAAGAGTCATTATCGTAACTAGCTTCTGGCTTAAATATAAATATGTCTGAATAGGGGTTATCCAGAGTAGCAAACACTCACCTCTTCTTTCTCTTTTCATGTTGCACGCAATTTTGGTATCTTTAATTTCTTTCGAGTCATGCCAGTACAGCTGTTGTTTGGTCATTTTAGAGAGAGTGATTCCTGGAGCTGTGGCCACAGCTGTATTGCCTGCTGTGCATCCTTGCAGCACAGCAACAGCAATGTTCAGTGGATGTGTATAAGGACAGCCAGTGAAAATAATCTGCTGTATGCTAGCTGATAGTGTAGCTCTGCATTTAAAAAAAGTTATCACATTTACCTAAATGAAGCCTACCTAGACATGTCCTCCTAATAGACCGATAACCCATTATGTACCTTTCTCACAAAGTTACTCTCACAGTCACTTTCACACATAATAAAGATACTTATCAGCACCACTCAAAAAAAAGACATATTGGTTTGAATTTAGAATCCTGAAATCCTACTCACAGAAACATCCATTTATCAGCTACTTCATGGCCTCTCTGTTGAAGGGCAGCTTCTTTTCTAATATGAAGTGTGGTTTCGTATTTTCCAGGTCAGTTCTTGGTTTTATTAAGCAGCCCTGTATAAGTTAGTATTTCTGATCCATAATATTCTGAACTGCATTCAGGCCACCAGTGGACATCAACGTTTAAGTTCTGTGCCAGCTCTGATTACTGATTTGTACTGGTCGGCCTGCTAGGTATGTGGCAAATGTCCACTTTGGTGTTAGACCAAGCCTGGCCTGGGCTTGGATTTTAATGTTTCCACACTCATAATAAAGCAATACAGCAGCATATCAATTACTATGAAATTAGCTGCAGAATTGCTGCTGGATGCAAATGTACATAGCATTGACATTTATTTTCCTACCAAGAAAGACTTAATTTTATTTTTTAGAGTGACTAAGACATTGGCATAGTGCTTTGTGCTTTTCAAATTGTCTCTAGTTGAAAAAGTGAACTATCCCTCAAGGTAAATTAAATTAACCTTTTCCTTTGTTCTTTCAAACCTTCTGCTAGAAGCCTAGTGCTGTTCAGCTGGAACTGCATGTAAGTCAGAGATACACAGGTTGCGCCTTGGAGCATTGATTTCCTAAGAAGCACATAGACAAGAAAACCTAGCAGGAATAAAACTAAACAATTCAGACTACCTGCATTGTCAGAAGAAATGCAGGTATTTACTGTGCTCACGAAGGAATACAACTTGGTCAGGCCATGTGAGGATGCACTTGGTAGCACAATTTCAGGAACAAGCAGAGAGAAGGGGAACCTTATCATATCTGTTCATATCTGTGAACCTGTAGAAAGGATGATGCCAGAGAGTCCCAAAACCTAGAGATCACCCCCCACCTGATACTATACCCATAGAAGGCAAAATTTTGGCTCCATTTAGACCTGTTCATCCTCTTTGCAACATCAATGTAATTGAACGTAAAAGGGTTTCTAATTAGCTTGTTCCTAAGTAGACTTCACAAATACTGTCAAGTGTTTCTCCATCAATGCAAAATTTTCTTCCTGGCTCTATCTGCCTCAGTGAAAGACAGAACAATGCTCACAGGGTAAATACAGCTTCCACCCAGCCCAGAACCAGAACTGTTCATGTGGGCTCAACTTTTGAGACTTGCCCTCAGTCCTGGAACAGAAAAGCTGCTGGTGTCTGCTGTTGTGACACTTGCCTTGTCCTCTGCTTCTCAATGGTTTTATATTCTACTTTTTTGGTAATGTTTTCTACTTGCAAACACATTTTCTGCTTGATCCTCTTGGAGTGTGAACGTGCATGTCTGCGCACATATTCCTGCTTTTTTTTCCTGTATATTTGTGTATGTGACTGTATGTTTGTTTTTCACTTGCAATTGTTTCCTTCTGGCTGCACTAAAAAGCTGTAAATATTCCAATTTCTTCTGGCACATACAAGCAGTTGTGATTACAACTGTGCAAGTTTGGAGATAACAGCTGACGCATCCATTTCTGATCACAACTTCTGTGGGAAACTTGCCTCTCCTAGGCTGTATTGAGTGGGGAAAAATAGGGGTTCTTCCCCAAAGATAGAACTGGGTTGGCTTGCACTTACCTAAGGATGTGCTGAGCTCTAAGACAGGTGAGCTTAATGCTAGGATTGAAGTTACACATCATTAAGTTCAATGTTACAAATATATTTTTAGGTATGTTAAGATCACAGAGTTACATTACTCTTTTCAAATAAATTCCAGAAGTTCTGCCTAAATAGTGGAATGATACAATTAAAGTGAAAATACACTGAAATGGCATAAAAAAATTATATACTCACATCAAAAGATTTCTTCTATAATTGCACTCTATCTCCATATAAACATGTTTATAGTACTTAGTCCTGAAATGGCACAAATCTGAAGAGCACCAAAGACCTCGGATTGCTTCATTTTACTTTGAAGTGCAGCTGTATCAATATTTCAGTTACATCTATATTTTCATATCAAAAGCAGCACTGTGATGAGACACAGGTCATTTGTAAGAACAAATTCACCGAATGAACCTCTGTTTCTTTTCTTATTCTTGTACTATCTATAGAAACATTGCAGTTTACATGAATCTAACCCATTTCATTAAATAAAAATGCAACTAAAAAAAAAATAGCAGAACTCAGCAGCTGGTATTTAAAATCTGACACCTGAACTGGACTGGGAGGATATTCTGTGACACTGAAACTCCAGAGTTGAATGAATGGTCAGCTAGGTTAAAAGAACAGATAACACAAGTGATGGAGATTTCAAAGCAAAAGATTTCTCTGACATTTAAAAGGATTTCCCCTTGCACAGGCAGTTGCACTTCCAGACTTCAGAAGGGAAGCTCTTCCCTGCCTACTCTGCACTTCAACAGTGCTTAATTTAGCTTAACTTCAGCCACTGGACCTGAAACTGCCTCGGGCCCCTGGGAGATTCTGTAAGATAAAACAGAGATTTGCTTATCTGTGTGCTTTAGTGTTCATTGTGTAAAGTCAGGAAAATACATGGTTGAAATCGGACTTCCCTGGCTGAAAATAATCATAATTTGTGAAGTGCCCCGTATTTATTGCCAAGTGTGAAATCAAAACACACAACAGTGAAACAGCTCCTCCAGCAGCAGTGAAACGTCTCAGTTTCAGGTCTCAGGGGTCTGAGGTCAGGATAAAGCACACTGGAGGTGTCTGGTTACGCTAGAGGGGTCTGAGACAACTAGCTTGGGCCACTATCAGCAGCAGGGCTGAGATGCCAGTAGGTCTGCTTTATCCTGGGGGCTTTGCCTTCTGTGTGGCATCTGTAAGAACACGGGCAAACCCCAGAAACCTCTGCCCCGGTGGGCAGTGATGGGGAGCCAGAAGCCAGCAAGGAACAGGCTAGTTGGGACCATGGTGCAACAGAGCCAGCAACACACCACGAGCTGGTTTTGTCCACAGAGCTCCTGCATGTTTTTTAAAACCACTTGCTCAAAAAGACTTATGGAGAAATGGAGCCATGGTTTCCAGTACTGTTAGCTGGGGTCAAATCTCCTATTTTTTGTTTCAGCAGGCACAGTGCAAGCCTGTCCTCCCTGAAGGACCTCAAGTCATTCCAAAAGCTGCACTGTGCAATTGTGGTGTACACCAAACCTCTTGGATGAATAATAGCCCGTCCAGGCCCAAATAGAGCCATTATGATTTATTAAGTCAATACAGCATAGAGTCCTTCGCATTTTTAACCTGATCTGCAGACATTAATTGCATTCATAATAGCTCCAGGGGGGCTGCAGTCTAAACGCAATTTCAATGAACTATTAGAGCTCTTTCTTGGAAAAGACCATTATAATTGCAGAGCAAGTGCTCAGGATGAGATGCCATTTGTACAAACTGTGTCCCCAACGGTGGAGAGGGACTTGCAGTCTCTGTAGCAAAAACAGCATATGAGGCAGTATGCAGTGAACAGCTCTTCTGAAATCCTTCCAGACCTCCTCGGTTTTGTGCAGTATTTTGAAGTAAGGCTTAGAAATAACAGGGTACATGGACGAGTCCTGCGGCAAGATCTTTTGGCAAACTGAGGTGATTTTAATAGAAAGGAGCTTAGTAATCAATTCTGTTCTACTCCTGTGCTATTCACAACCATTTACGCCATCTCCACAGAATTACAAAAAAATAGCTACCACCCCTTTGGGATTCAATATTCAATCACAAATAACTCATATGAGATGAATTTTTTTTAAACGGTATCAAAAAGCACTGGCACTGCTTAATCTTTGCTGATTGAATTTAGTGTTTGGCTTTTAAAATGAGGGCATGGTCAAGTCCTTAAATTCCAGCAGCACAAACAGCAGGGAAGTGCTTGCGAAGCGGCTTTGCTTACAGACTGCACCAGTTCAGGTTTGCTGCGATGCATCACTCCTAGGGACAAGAGCATGTGCAAGAAACAAAAGCACTGAAGTATTGGGGGAAATTGTATCTGCATCATCACAGCTTTTCAGACTTTCCATACCTTTATTTTTATGAATATGAAAACAGATTTATAAGTATGTTTATAAACATGTGTGGTGAATTTTCATATGCTGCCTTGAGACAGACACTGGGCCACCTTTGAAGAGGTATGAAAGAGGTAAATATGAAAGGGTTCAACACATTGTGGTTTCATATAAAACACCCAAGGTGATGTTTCTTGCATAACAAATTGCCTGTGAGAAACTGAGATGAGGCCGCGAGTTTGTTTTTCAGGCTTTAAATGAAACAAGGTTAAAATCATACAATGTTAGCTTTGTTATGTTAAATGTGTTTCATCTTATAGCTCTGCATTCAGTTACAATTCAATCTTCTCATTTTCACAGGTAACATGACAAGAGAAATGCTGTAGGACCACAGTAGCAACAATAATATAAAAACAATCCTGGATACAGATAAATAATTATAAGATTAGTTTTCAGTTCCATTTAAAACTTACCTGGCTGCCCTTGAATTACTTTACAGGACATGAAGAGGCATAAAAGTTTCCATCTTCCTGGACTTGGAGAAATGCAGAACAGGGTGCACAACTTCGTGAAGTGCAGAAAAATCTGAGGTCAGGTAATGCTGTTCCCATCCCTGCTGTAGCACTGCAGTGTAATGAACAGTTCAAAGGTGGTAAAATCTGTAGTGAGATAAAAGGTCAGGAGCAGTACATATAGCTTGTAAAAAAGTGGAAAACCAGATAAAGCTGCTTCCTGTCAATGGGCCAATCTTGTAGTTTTACAGCTTTTCTGTACAATTTAAAGTCACATGAGCAATTTAATAATTTGTTCTGGACCAAATATCAAAACCTGGAGATTGTCTGAACAGCATCTCTAACTGATTCAGAAATAGCAGATTTCCCAGACACTGGAGGTGCTTTTCAGATTGGGCACCCACCATTAAAAAGACTGGTATTTAAAAAATCAGAAGCCAAGAATTTCCAGTCTTGCTCAATACCCAACAGACTCCTTTGTTTGAATCCTTAATCCCACCATTAGACACAAAGGTTTGTCAAAATAATGAGGGTTTGGATATTTTTGCCTTCTGCCTGTTTTAAATTATCTTTAAAAACTATAAAAAAATTACTGTCTGAAAGTAACCTGACTTACACCAGCCCAGATATACTGTCTACTCCTCTGCAGGTACCAGTTACACAGGTATATTCTGTGCCACCCAATTACTAATTTGGTCAAATATCTTTCCCTAACAATGTATTTAATACTCAGGTAAAGAACTGAGCCTGCCTCGCTCCTCTGAGCTCTCAGTATCTGAAGCTGTGCTGACTTGTTTTGGAGAAGGCAATGCTCCTTGGAGGGCAGGAGCACAGATACAGGATGTGCCAAATTTGGACAACACCAGGCTGCAGAGGCACGGTGGAATTGAGGTATATTTTGCTATTGCTTCATCCCTAGGACATTCTCTTTGTTAGGCAAGGCTGGTGGGGACAGCCTTATGTAGATACAAATTTAGTTGCCAATTTGGGTACTTACAGTCCAGGTACAGATGTTTTCCTATATTGTTTAGTCTGAATAAAGCGAATCTAAGGAAAGAAGGAAAGGCAGGATTAGTCAGTGGCAATTGGAAACAGACTTTACTGCACTGAGATCATTACCACAACAGCAAATTCACTTGTGCAGCTTCCTACCATGCCAGCTCTTTCCCACACTCCCAGATCACCACCTTTGCATTCTGCCACCCTTCAATAGGTGCTACCAATTCCTGTAAGACACACGACTTCACAAATGGCCACAACTGATTCAGTGCATTTAGGGACAAGAGGGGTTAGGAGATGGTAGGGACACTTGGGCCCAATGATCTGTGTCTGCATGTCAACGGCCAGTGCCATATGGGCCTCTTGATTGCAGAGCTTCCCTTCTTGTCTTCTGCTGAATTCACAGTTCAGAAGCAAGTGACCACTCCAGCTTTCTCCCCCCTGCAGCACTTTATGTGCTACAGCCCATCACTGCTGTCAGATGCGAGGCAAAATTCATTCTCTTTCATAAAAGCTAATCTCTTTATAACAGCATTTAGACATAAATTAATGAAAGATCAGAATATAAAGATGTTCATTTTTGATTATTTGCCCATTTACAGGAAATTCAGTTAAAACTGTTTAGTTTTATCATCGCTAGACAAAATAAGCATGACAGGATATTCTAGCCTCTGGATTATGTAGATAACACACAGAAATGTCATTTACATTTTCATTCTTTTCACAGAGCAACAAACCCACACTTGCAAGCAAATTAAAATTCAGAACTTAATTGGATTTTTATATTCTGTTTAAACAGGTAATATTGTTTTTCTTCTTTTTATTATTGTATCTGAACACTGAATTTCGTTTTGAGTGTGCTGCTAAAGGTGAGACGCCCTCTGTGCTAAATGGTTCGTTTAACACCATTAAAATCTACCTGTCTTCAACACGTTTGAGGATTTAGATTAGATGCCAGTATTTCAGTATTATTATTAAACAATAGAAAGGCTATGGCAAGTTATTTTCTTGGGTGTATGCATGAACATACATATGTGTGGGTATATTCACACAAGCACATCCATCTATATATTTGCATGTATATGCACAAATACAGTTATACACATTTATGTGTATACCTATGCGTGCAAATGTAGAGAAAATGTTCCAATAATTTATGTCTGCATGCTCATATTTTTGCCATAACTTAACAAATAATTTGAGGAAAAAAAATAATAATTTGAGTCTTTCTGAAAAATCTACTATGGTATGAAAAGAATGGAAATCATTCACTATTTCCTTTTTTTGTTTGTTTTTTTTCTTCGTTATCACAAGCTTCACCAAGCTGATACTTCATTTAAGACCCTATCTGTGATGTTGGTCACTAAAGTCCAAGCAGCTTCTCTGCAACTGCAGTTTGCAAAGCATAGGTCTCCCACTGCACCTGGATGGCATGCCCTAGCTGGGGGAAAGAGGCTTATTAGGGTAAGGGAGAAACATCCTGGAAAAAACTTCACTCAGCTATTGATATTTCCATTGAAGAAGATACTGAGAATGGGACTCTGGAAGAAAGCAGCATTTGTAAGGGTGACCAGAGGGAGAAGGTCATCTGGCTGCACTCTAGGTTACACCGCCACTACTAACTCTCCATGTCAGAGGGGAACACTGCAGGGCCAGGCACCCTGCACTTAAGGCCTCCTGACACGTTTCTGTTTTGTGACACTTGGAAGCAAGGTTTCACTCCACACAAGCCATTTACCATCAGGAAAATATCTGAAATTATGAAAATGTTGAATGATGAGAAACGCTTTCCTTGGCCAGCACTTCCTGCTGCTCCCTGCGAGTGCTGCCAGCACAGTGGGTTAGAGCTGTGAGGCACAAGGCTGCTCCTCTTTGTGTCCCCAGGCAACATGGGCATGTTTTAAGCCAGGGTGACAAAGGTCTTCTTGCAAATATACGTGTTCCCATTCATGTAATGAACACTTTGTGAGCCTGAAGAACTCATTGGAGTGGAAGCTTGACTCAAAAGCCTCAGTGCCAAACAAACACACTTGGACTAAACCCAGTCCTTCCTTTACTCCGGTTACTTCTGGTCAATACGTGTCAAACATCACACCCACAACTGAAAACCTCCACACTGCAAATCTGTACAGGGTGAGGCATGACCAGAAAGGCATCTCCAACTGAGAGCCTAATTATAAAACTGCCATTACACCTTTGGGAAATATTTGACCGCAAATGTCAGCTAATCAGCAGGGGTAGGAGCATTCTTGCTGAAGTAGAAGATTCTCTACATTCAGCCTCTGCATGTCACATTGTATCAGCTTCAAGTGCATAACTCAAAACTGATAGTGCCAGACATCTTCCCATAGCTTTTGGGTTTTCCCTTCATCAGTGACGCCAGTTTCAACACCTGCCACAAGCTACATAAGTGTGTAAATTAAAAATGTATTTTGCCTCCTCTGCATTGACCATTCTCACAGATTATGAGTTGCATTTATATCTACCTGAGACAGAACCTGCACACATTCAATGCAGAAAATCCCTTGGAGCATTTGGAGATTTGCCCCTCATTTTGTGAGTTGTGTTTATTATGGATTGCAACTTGAATAAGGATTTGGAATAACTTTTCAAAAATTAACCTTTTCCCCACAAATCCACAAGTAATAAATAAGTAAACAAGGAACAAGAGTCACAATTTGGTGTTATTTGTTCTGCAGGTTTTTGCCTGGCTAGATCCCTGCATTCCCTGAGAGTTCAGAAGCAAGAATCTAAGTGTTAAAAAGCCATTTTTTCATTATTTCTGCCCAACCTATAGTCAAAAATTATTAAATTTACATATATTGGCAAAAGCTGCTCCCACCTGGATATCAAGTTCAGCTTTGTAGACATCAAAGGTTTGTCTAATTCAAATTCCTTTGGCATAACTGTCAAAATTTGCACTGCCATGCTTATTTATCTCAGACACGTGACACTTTTCTGATTAGCCCAGTGATGAACCTGGCCAGCTTCACTCACACATGATTTCCAGTACAGCACCATGAGATGCGAGACAAGCAGAAACTTTTCTTCCCTGGCCTCTGCACCAGCCTCGCTCTCTGCTGAAATGTCCAGAGGACACTGACATGAAAGGGACCCACAGAAATAGTCACAAAGAAAGTAATTTTTGATTTTGAAAGAGTTTTCTAAGCCTTTATTTTCCACTCCTTTATTTTTTTTTCATTTTTAATGAAAACATTTCCTGATTTAGTAATAGTCAAAGCTCTCTTTAAAGCACAATCTCCTACGAAGTTCAAAAATAAAACACAGTTAGTAAGAGAGTTTCTCATTTGTGTCTTCTGTGTCTCTTGTGAGATGATATCCGAAGACATATTTCTACCAAAAGTATTTTTGATGTATAGCTATTGTTTTGAGTAAATAAATAAACTGAAGAAAGTACTGGGTTTTGGCATAAAATTCTGACTTTTCTGTTGAATGCCAACACTTCTCCCTTCCATAAGGAAACACACGTGAAACAGAAGGATCTACTCCTTTCCTTCCGATCCTTGTCCTTCAAAACAAACCAAGGCCTTTTTCTCTGGGAGAAAACCCTTCCTCTTTCTATCAGCCTAGTAAGACTATTGCCCTTTCCAAATGGATAATAAATTTATACTTGCAGGTTACCATATTCTTATCTTCAGCCCCTGCTTTTGGGAGTAGCTGGTTTGCTACTGCCCTGTAAAGACCATCAACTTGATTCACAAACATGATGGGAGTAAATGCATCTTAAAAGCATATGGGCAGAGCAGATGGAGGGCTATACAGCTGCAATCTCACTATGCACACGTTTATAGCAGAGCAATTCTGGCACTTCAGCTGCAACTCCCACCAGCTGTATGGGTACCGCAGCCATGTGCTGCAGGTTGGGAAGATGGAAAGAACACTGAGATCCCTAGGGCACAGGTGTCAATTGGAAATCCCCAGTGACTACCATGCTGATCCAGGTCATGATTATAAAAACCCCAAAACCAGTGATGGGAAGAATTTCAAAGGTCTGTCTAAATTAAATAGAAATTACAGACATAGTTCTCTTCTGTTTATAGTTTTCCTAATTATTTTTTTTTTTAATAAAGACTTCCTGAGCATACTGAGTATCTGTTTTTTCTAGCTGTGGTGTAGACAGTTAAGACCAGCTCTTTTTATTCTGTGCAAGTGACTAGACTGAGCTGCTGGGTGCCAAGAAACACCATCTTTCAAATCACAAGTGATGATTACTAGTAAAAGGGAACCTGGTGCCATCGTCTTCACTGAAAGGAAAGTAAAGGGAAAAAAAATCCTTACTTTCTCCCACTAGCTAAAATTAATTTTATGTCAATAAATTGTAGTTTTATCATTAAAACAGATGTCAGTGAAGTGGCCATAAATCTGTGTCCTCAAGAAAAGACAGTGGAGTAAAGTTGGTTTAAAATTACAGAGGTTGTTTGCATACAGATGTCTTAAAAGACTTCATTCAGATGTGTGACTATAGTTTTAAGGTTTTTGTGGCAAGAAACCTATGGCCTTCATATTACCCCTAGACCAGTCCAGTTTAGACATAAGTGACTAAATATTCTAGAGTTCTCCAAGTATATTTATTCTACATCCTTCCCCTTCCCTCCCACCTCACATCCCCCAAAGCAGAAAATACCATGCAACACTTCGTTACAATCTCAACACCTTTGGCACAGAACCCCAGACACCTCAGGAATATGCCGCAGGAGACATCAGTGTTCCTAGCATTTATATAAGTGTGGCCAGTTATATTAATGGGCCATTAAAATTTGCCACTGCCCTGTTTCTGTCGCAGCGAGCTGTCAGAGGCACGATGGGCTGTATGTGACAGTTCAGCTGTCGGGACTTTGTTCTGGCTTGCAGAGATCAGTAGGATGTCTCAAGCTTGAATCCGCTTTAAAACTTTCTGCCTAGTGATTAATTTGTAACAAGATCTAAGAAGTCATAGATTTTCCATACCTTATCTCCAGTCTAAAATATAAGCTCAATACCTCTAATGCTCGAGACACAGGAAAAATGTGGAATGTGCCCTTTAAAGGGTTTGTTTCTACTCCTCCTGCCGATTGCTGTTTGTTGTTTCGCCACCTTGCCAACTCTCACAGCATCTTAGCAACATCCCTGGCAGCATGCTATAGGGAGATAATACTAATTAGAGTTATCAAGTCCATCTTGATTTTGACATGATGCTGTACACTGCCGTTGCAGACTGCAGCTGATACAGTATCCCTCCCTCCACCCCCCAGATGTAGCACAGCTACAAATGCTCAGCTCAGATCTAGTTTTAAAGGAAAAGAGAAGGTCACCAGCCGCTTTCAGCAAATCTCCCGCTGATTTTGTGCCAAAACATTACTGCTTTTCTCCAGAATAAGCCCAGCTCTCTGGCAGATTTCCCAGCTTATATCTCTTTTCTTAAACTGGATCTCAGTAAAGTAGTCACGTATCCACACCATTGAGGAAGTAAGTTCATTTTCTATTGGACCAACTCTAAAAGCCTCATCAGGAAGCAGTGAATGAGCTGGAAATCAAGCTGTAAACCACAGTATACGCATGGATTAAAATACAGGAATTGGCAGGTAACGATAAACACATGGGTGTTATAACAATAAATACAGCCTGAAGGGAAAGAAAAAAACATTTTTTTTCCTGTTATCTGGACTTCCGAGACATAGTCTTGCTTTGAAAATGCTGGCTTAGGTCTTATTAAGAAATAACAGGCAACAACATCAGAATTTCTTCTCTTTCTTTTTGGAAACCAAATCAAGAGTACAGTATGATTTTAAAGTAGAGATTTTTATTTTTTCAATAATTCTATCTAATTGTGCTTCTTTAATTAGCTATCAGTAGCACTTAACTTATTTCTAGTGTATTGTTGCCAGCTTTTTGCATATCTCTCTCAACCTGTGAAAAATCACAAAAAGAGACCTACAAAAACTAATCTTCCTGTTCCCTGTGCAGAGATTTAAAATGGTAATTGCATTCTTTATACCACTAAAACCTGGTTCTACTTCAAGATACTTATCTGAAAGTCCAATGAAATTGTGCGATAGCTGTTGTTGATGCTACTTACACATTACTGGAAGTTATTGAGATCTGACAGTAATCATGACGTTGTAAAATCTTCACACAGTGAGGCCAAAGTTCACCGGTGCCTTTGGTTTCTGTACTGGTGATTGTCTGGACAAATAAACCCAATTTATTAATTCTTAGCGTTATACTTACTTTGATTCATTATAGCACAGCAATATTGTCATCTCAAAGGTATTACACTCAGCTTGCAACAGAGCAATTTCTTAAAAATCCAAAGCCTAGTGACAGCCTGTTTCACCATGACCAGGTAGGTCATGCAGTCAGATCCCACTTTACCCCTTCTTAATGCAATTCACTGCCCTGTAGAAACACCTTCTGCCCCCCCCACCCCTCCTCACAGTCCACAAACCACTATGACTGTTGCAGTTGGTTGCTCACCCCTTGTAAAGATCAGACCCACTTTGAAATTCTTACTTCCAGGTTTATCTATTTGCTGCATGCTCCTGACTTCAAAAGCTATCTCACAATTTAGGAGAATTTAACAGAAGCAGGTCAAAGGTTACACATTGTTGTCTCTTGCTCACTGAACTTCCATAGATGATGGTTTGGGGGGAATTTTCCACCACTGGAAGTAGTGGCAGGGCCCGTGCATCCCACAGGACAGAGCAGGAGAAAGATGTCCCACTCAATCCACTGCCAGTCCCACACATGTGGTGCGCGCCTTGGGATGAACTCACCAAAAGGTGAGTGACTGCTCTAGGAAGGAAGTGGGCATAAACCAATTATCTCCTGGCTCATGGGAGTCCACCAGCAGAAGAGCCATAAGAAGACAGCTGCTGCCCTTTAGTGGAAGGAGGCAGCATTGACTGGAGCCTTGCAAGGCTTCTCAGAGCTACTCTGGGATGCCAGGGTCTGACAAATCCAGTCTTCCCTTCATTTAGACATGTCACCTTCACACATCAAAGCCTCCTAAACTAGGAAGGATGAGGTGTGATAGGAGTTTTGGGGGTTTGGTTTTGGGGGGGTTTGTTTGTTTGTTTTCTTTTAGATCAAGTTATTTGGAGACTATTTTCCATAGACCCAAGCATTCAAAGGCTAAGCAAGAACTGTCACCAGTTTAGCTGGAGACACCTTTCTTACTTGGGATCCAGACTGGCTCTTCAGGAACCACAAGGGGTCTGGTCTGATTATTCATTCCAAAACCACAACCTGTGCTGAAATGGTGAAGCAAAGGTTCTGATTAAAATAAATAAATAAATGAGAGAATGGAGGTCTTTTGCAAACTCAGTATTTTTGAATCCCGAAAAAGTGATCTCAAGGAGAAAAGGATGGGAGCAGGTTACGTTGTTAAAAATTCTCCTCTAAATTTTGGAATTATTTCAGTGCTGCTTGGCAAGTTCTCACAATGGGCAGCTTCAAATGCCCTAGAGTAATTGCAAAAGAAACCCCATTAAGAGACCCTGATGAGGGAAACTATTAAAATTGAATATACAGTTTGCTCTGATGAATTTCCCTACTTCATTTTTGCAGCAAATAATATAGTTCCATGTTATTTTTTTCTCTTACTAAAAGCGTGAATTACAGTCCTATAAATTCACCCTTACTGTCAATTAAATTAAATAAACATTGTCTGGGTGCATTAAGAAGAGACACAAAACAATTCAATACCAGGGTTAGTTATTGAGGAGGCTTTTTAATGAACATAAATTGATGTAATTAAAATAAATCTGCTTTTCACATTTCTTGAGTAAATGCCCTGTAGCCATTCCTGTAGAACACTATAGCAAAATAAGCACTGGGCCAATCTTTCATTAGATTAAATGGGAGCTTCCTGCTGTCTGGGATATTGGAGGTAAGACCGAAGGATGCTGCTCACTTAAACAGTTGTTAAAAGAATGTAAGAGAAGATCAAAACTCAGCCGTTTGGTAAATTTAGTTTTTCCTCCCAGCATCACTGTCTTTTTACAGAAGGAAATAATAAAAATTACTTTCAATATTTTTCTTTATATGCTGTTGGTAACTAGCTGGTAGCTTCTATGAGTTCTGCTTTTGGAAGGTATTTTGTAATTTGTGATACCATAATAGGTTAGGACCAAATTTAAAGTCAATATGCTAGGTTAGAGTAGTATTTTCCTGTTACAAGATCTCTCTCCTGCTCTTTCTTTGTGTTCCTAAAGCAGTAACAATAGGATGACCACCATTATTTACTGTTTAAGGATAGGAAGTCCAAGTTGCCTCTGGACCAGCGGATGCCAGGTATGCCTAATAACAAGCCATCCGGAGCTAGGAGAGCAGACAGCTGAAGTTGCTCAGTTGAATATATTAGATACTTTTAAACTGATTGAGATTACTAAAAAACAATCAACATTTTTAGAATTTGAGTCCTACACTCTGATGGTGGGGATAGTGACGATACCTCATGTGGAGGTGTCTGTGGGGCAGAGCTTTCACCTTAAACTGTTCTGAGCTAACCCCATAGGGACACTGCCATTAGCATATGGGTTCTACTGACAAAATATAGGTAATTGGCCACCTCTGATTATACAGTCCAGTTCTTGAGATTCCTCCAAAAAGAGCATTTGGCTATATAACATGATTAAGGCATAAGAAAAAAAAAGAAAATTAAAAATAATCCCATGTCTGACAACACCACCATTCTTCCCCTCACCTTCACTTGGTTGGTCTAGGTCCTCAAGCTGAAGCCCCATTTTCTATGTCAGATAAATTCTCCCAATGAGCTTCCATTTCAGGAGTTCTCCTTCACATGGCAAAATTATTCTGGCTGGAAAATAAAGGATATTTTTTTGTGTGCAACAGTGTCATTGACAATTAGTGCCTTTGGCAACCCCTCTACAGAGAGAGGAATTTCACTCTGTGGATAAATAAAGAGCTTAGGTCTCCAGGGCTGTGAGCCTTTAACAAACAATAAATGCATGCATCGGTGTAGAAGGGAATATAAATCAGAGCAGCAACTTGAAAGGTGCTTCTTAATAACACAATGTATGTTTATCTCCAAGAAAAGAAGGCCCAGCAGCTAGCAAACACCACAAAATTCCCACACACCATGGCATTGTCTATGGATCTTATAAAGGTAAAACATGCCTCGATAGATGCTGGTGTTCTTAATGCTAGAGACTTGCATGCTTAGAGAAAGGAAATCACAGCACACTACTTCTCCCGAGGCAGTACAAAGTACTGTTCCTCACAATTGCAAGCATAAGATTTAAAAACATTTCCATAGCCTTGATGAGTCATTTGCAAACTGGCAGCACACCAACCACTGTCTTAGGCTTTGTGGCACAATATGTAAAGTCCCTAAACCTCGCTGCACGTATCTCTCCACCCTGAGAAGATGGGGCTTCGATAAAGGCATATAACTGGGAAGCATAGGAGTTCATCTACAGAGTGCTTTTAGGGTGAGGCAGTTCTGCTCTCTTCAGTGTATAAATCTTTCCTTTTTTTCCTCTCTCTCTTTTGATTTTTCAAGGTTATTATCTCAATGCTTTTTCCTTGGTACCAATTCCTCTGAACTTGAGTTCACAATGACTCACAGCAGGGAGGCACAGAGCATGCTACCACCGGAAGCCTCCTCCCTAGAGAAGCTTCACAATGCTGCCTATTATTTAGCAACTTGAAACGTTAGCTTAATGGCACACATCTCTTGAACAACCCTTTCTTTCATTTGCTCACCTCAGGGACCCAAGCGATGGAGATGTATCTCCACTCTCTCTATCCCACCCTCCCCACTGGCAAGGTGCATGAAAGCAGGGGGGTTGCCAGTCTCCAGACTGCAGCTGTGGCTCCCAGCACTGCTGTTCAGCAAATTGAAGTGGTGGGCTCCAAGATTCAGCTCAGTCATGTACTTATCCACTAGTGAAAGCCCTGAAACTGGCTAGAAAAACCCAGCACATTTTAGGGTAGTATTAAATTTGGGGGTGTTTTCCTTGGTAATCATGATCCCTCTACTTCCAAAATTGAAGGTGGAATGCAGTGAAAAAGACACTTCAAATGCTTTGACTGTTCTAGGATGGGAGTTAAAAGCTTCTCTGCTGATGCTTACTAAAAGTAAACTCTTAGCAGAGATCTCATCGCAGTTTAAAAAGTCGGCCATCCATCCTTGCACTCCCACACAGTATTTATGCAGCAGAAGAGCATAGATACTAGGGATATACAAACATCGACTCTCTGGGTTTCATTAATGATGACAAAGGTACAGACCATTCTGCCTCCATGTAGGCTGTATCCCTGCAAGCTTGCACACAGTCTTTCAGGTTGACAACAGGATACAGGGCAATTACATGATACTGGCAAGCCCTCAAACTAACCTACCAGTCATCTAAATCTGGCTGTGTTATCTATTGTTCCTTCTAAATTTCTCTCTTCCAAAAACCATGGCAGGTGAAATCCAATACCATGCACTGACTCACAAATAGCTATTCATTTTCAAGAAATCTCTCACCTGAATCTTTTGTTAGAAGCTTCTAAGGAAAACACTGGGTAATAGAAAGTGTAGGTGAAGTGACAAGTTGAACTGATTGAACACAATAAACAAAGTGTCTGGGGCTTCAGTATACCATAGCTTTGTTTGGATGAACAGAATAACGATGTGAGCCTAACAGTGGTTCAGGATTACAGGCTACTACTCAGTTCTTCTATTAAATTCACCACATGATACTGAGTGCGTCTCCTTGCCTCTCAAATATTTTTTTTCCCTTGACATATTTGTTTCTGTGTTATCCATTTCCAAGAGAAGATCCTCAGGAGAATGCCTGTCTTCTTCCACAGACTTCTCTGTCTCTGTTCTGACACTAGCACCATAGTTTCTTGTCAGCATATCTAGTAATTGTCTTAACATGTATACAATTACTATTAATAGTAGTTATAATAACATGAATAATTATGGGGTTTACAGTCTTGTGACCCATACAGCAATTTTTTGTAGTTCAGACATCAGTCACATTAAGTCTAGGATCATAATGGTAGCACTGAGTCCCTGCAATGACTAGACACAGGGTGCTGGTTGACTGCTTACAACAAAAATCATTGTTTGCAAGGTACTGTAGAGATGGCAGCACTGCACTATTAGAAATTAATTGATTAAATTGTTAAATTGTTAAATTAATTGAATCAACCAACCAGCCACAAGAACAAAAAGGATAAAGTATGTCTCTTCCAGGATGGTATCTAGCTGCCAGTTGGCGTTCAAAAATGAATCCCCCTCAGGAAATGTGGCACACACAGAGAGGTGGGTCAGGTTCTACTCTTGCTTTTTGTGTAGCCTTTCATAGGATGTGACAGGGGGAAGTGTAGAAAATGGGGAGTTTTCCCCTTCTCTCCCTCTTCTCCCCAGCTTGCCCACCTTCCCTTTAGCAATCTAAGAACAGCACAGATTAGAAACAGAAGTTTCCATCCTGGATGCTCCCCATAGGGAAAAACATCTGCAGAATATAAATGCCAGTTGGACATGTGTCTTTCCAGACTGATGGAGGAAGATTCCCTTGTTTTCACCATGCCACATTCCAACCCCACTCATGTGGGTCCATGAACGCCACAAATCCAAGAGCTCTGAAACAAATGGGTGCTCAGGACATAGGCTTTGAGCTGAATGAAACCAAAGGGTCTGGCACTTCAGCAGAACTCTAAGTCAAATCGCTTTAATATTGAAAAACCTATCCAAAAAAACAACTGTCCAGTGGGGGTGGTTGAGGTCTTACTGTGAAACTTTCTCCCTCATGCCACAGAGAAGTACAAATTACCTTTTTTTTCAGTCTGAGATCTGTCATTTTCATGTGATCACACAACAGTGGGAAGTAAAGCTTTATCCAAAACAGCAGAAATTTCCAGCCTGGCTGCATCAGAGAGTAACATGTGCCCTGGCACAGTGATACCAGCAGTCTGTTGGCAAAAGGCAGCTGGTTTAGGCATAAATCAAATTAACAGAGGGCAGAGAAAGAATATACTCTCTTCCCCAAGGACACCCTGTTAGAAAGGCTTCAGAGTGAAAGGGCTGAGCACACCCACAAGCTGCTAAACTGTGCTCTGTTCTGGGCCAGCTGCAATGGTATCCCCCCATCTCCACTCCAGATTTTGGGCACTGATTTGGTATCCCATCCTGCTGCTGTGCAAGAGGAGAAAGGTTCATCAGGCATTTCTTCCTTCCCTCCATAAAACTCATCTTGAAATTGTTCTACAGCCCTGAGCTGGCCTGGGTGTGCTCATGTCTCTTCTGCCCAGCATAATCCCTCAGCTAATTGCTGTGTGGGAGAGGCACCTCTTCCCCATGCATGAGGCAGTGTTTGGAACATGAATATTTCATAAGTGAATACAGACTTTTCAAAAATTATTAACACATTTCTGCAATCCGTGCTCAAGGATTGCTGTAAAACAAAAAGAGCCTTGCTTTCAGGGTCTTGCTTTCCACTCTCAGACTGATCCTGACAATATTTAAAATATGAAGCTACAGCCTTATTACAAAGTATTAATACAACAGATCTCAAGGATATTTATTGACTGCTGCTGTTAAGAAATATTTCTAAACAGTTACTTGACTCCCATTAGATCTTACAATAAGGTAACATTTCCCAGAAGTTTATTTTTTATTTCAAAGAACACACTGACCGTGTTCCCACTTTCCAATATTTCTTCCAGATTATTTACTGATGTTTGCATGCAAATATCTCAACTAATTCATTTTGTTCTTTTAAAATGCTGTTTAAATAAAGCTTTTCAGGGAAAGAGAGTCTGTTTCAATTTATCTTAGTTGAAACTAGGACTATAAATCTCTTCCATTTCCTTTATTGATCTGGGACAAAATTACAAATATAAATTACAGCTGCTGCAAATTAAATGTTCTAATGACTGTGTTTGAAAGCAAATGCAACAGTGTCAATAACCCATTAGATAAGACAGAGCAAGAACAGCATGAAGCTACCATTCAATGGTGAAATCAAAGATTTCTGTGGAAAACCACAGACAGGAGAGGTCTTCTCTTACAAGCAGATTTCTCTTATATCTCTGATTAATTTATAAAATTAGCTACACCAGGACTTGCAGATGATTTAATGCACCCACCAAGTAAACTCAGGTTTTCAACTGGTTTGTTAGCCTAACGACCACTAAAAGTGTTGCTGTTGGAAATCCTGCTTATAAATGCAGCATAAATGGCAAGCTTTGGTCCAAACTGTACTGACTGTCTTTAGGAAACCAGACTGACTTTGAACACTGGGCAAAGGCAAGAATGCAATGCTGGCATGTGGTGCTGAATCACCATGCTTGAAGAGGCAATGTATATTCCATATAGCTCATGCTGAAATACGTAAATATATCTCCAGATTAAACTGTCCCACCAGTTTTCTTCGTTCTTGATCTCACTAGAAATATTGGCCACAGGGTCATGCTGTACAAGGGCAAACATCAAGTGATGTTGCTTCAGGTATGATACATTTCTTATGAAGAAGCTGCTATTTCACAAAGCAGCATAATCATCCATTTCCTACAGCACTGACACTTACACCCTTAAGCACAAAAGTATCTGTTTACCAGGTCATGAAATTGCAAATATAATAGCAGTGACTTTGTTGCTCTTGATAAAACCATAAAATAGTTCATTTTGTTACCTACCTAGATTTAAATAAAGCCAACAGTGCAGCGGAGACAACACTCTTATTACCATCAAAGTATTTCAAAATACCTACTTTTCTGCTTGTGATCTGTGGATGTGCATTTTTCCTTCACTCCAGTTCTGCCACTCCTTCCCGGTACAGACAACACTGCAAATATCCAGAAAAAATTATTCCTTTTATGCTTTCTTAAGTTTTATATGATCACAAAGCCTCTCTGAATACGTATATCTGTGTGTAGTCAAGGTATTAATGTTCATACAAATTCTCTGAAATAGCACTTCAGTAACTAGACAAGTGAGCTCTCCTTTTCTCCAGAGAGATGCAGGACACGGAGAATGGAAATCCTGTTGTCTCTGTGGCTCACAGAACTACTTGCTTCTAAGCAGGATTAAATTGGTTTGTTAGACACCATTGTTTCAGGGCCTAGCAGCCACTAAAACTGTTGCTATTGGAAGTCTTGCTTGTAAATGCACCATAAACAGCAAGCTTTGGTTGAAATTGCATTGACTGTCTTTGGAAACCAGAAAGACTTTGCACACTGGACCAAGGCAAGAATCCAATCCTGGCACGTGGTGCTGTACCAGAAGGGTCGATCTGACCGATCCTCCTAGCCTCTGTGTTGTCCAACAGATGGTACTTCTCCTCTGCACTTACAACAGGCAGTAGACCTTAACTATCTTCCCTCATCACGTAAGCTAACAAGAAAAGAGTTGGAACAGCAATCTTTGTGTCAGCCATACAACAATCCTGGTGTCAGCCAAGCTGCTGTTGAAGAATGACCTCCACAGACACTTGGTATCGCTGGCATCTCTATGTTTTTGGAGGAAGAAGTTAGATTTTTTTCTCAAAATAAAAGCATTTAGTCAAGTTCCCCAAATCCTTGTGATGATCCAGGCACCTTTTGCTGTTTTAATAGTGAAATTAGTGGGCATTCCAGTCATATTCTAAACCTCTTGTCAATAGGGTTGGTGGCAGACCTACCTCTCCGAGGTGCAAGAACAGGTGCTTCTCTGAGCAGGCATGGATGGCCTCTGATCCAGGGACAGAGTTTATGTAAATGAACCTCTGACATTCTGTGTTATCCTTCACTGTACATCAGTTTGTGTAATTTCATTCATGATTTACTTTGACCTTTAGTTGTGATTAATATTTTCTGGTACCAAAATTTGATACTTAATAAAAGAAATTTCAATAAAACACCAGGCAGCCAGCTAAACAGCTACACAGAAAAGGCAGATTTCATAGTGAACTGATGAAAATTATAGCCTTGCTGAAAGCCTAGAAAGATACCCCCCTACTTCAACCTCAAGTTGCCCAAAACAGGATCTCCTTCTGCCTTAGCAGCACAGTGTTATACTGATTCTTATCCAAAATACCCAGGTCTTTTTTTCAGCTCTTCGTGGGTAATAGTGCTGTACGTATCTGGCTTTGGGAAGATTTTTCTCCTCTTCATTAATGTTCCTTAGCCCAAGCTACTCTACATATATGCATTTATGAATGTATAAAATTCAGTGAGCATCTTCCATAGGAATATTCTGCAAAAAATCATCTGCTGGATGCAGAAGTTCAGCTGAGAGAATTATTAACAGCCAAGAGTAAATGCTGTAATCTCGGTGTTAAATGGCAAAGAGGCAATTACAGAGATCAGGTTTAATACCTTTCATAATGCCTAGGAGCTAAAAAGCTTGAAATGTTTGCTCTTGGAATAGCAACTTGGTAGCACAGGGTCTGGCTAATAGTGAGCCAGAGTGGAAAGAATTGATCCCTCACCAGGCCTGGCCCCTCTTCTGCAGTTATTTGCAAAAGGGAAAAGCACAGCCTTTGTGTTCAAAACTTTGCGTTCAAAACTCTGCGTTCAAAACTCTCTGGCTTTGCAGGCCAGAGAAATATGAAAACCACTTTGATCATGTTTAAATATTTCAGAGAGGTGACCAGACTTTGGAAGCTTAATTACCTTAAGCCATGAGAGGGCAGAGAATGAGGGCAACGACAAAAAGAAAGAAAAGGAGAAAAAATGAACTTTTTCCAGCACAACGGCATGTTATTATTTATGAACCTGCAAGAGAATTAGAGCTGAAATAATTAGACAGAAAAAGAGATTTTAATTAATGATGGTAATTCTTATGAAAGGAACAAGATTGCCAACCCTGAAAACTGCCAGTTCTTTTTATCCACAACGTACATACAATCTCAATGAGACTATTGCAAAGATCCCTACCACGGGACATTACCCTGAGCAGGAAAGTCCAATATCTGACTGGTTGTATCTCTTAGCTTTTGCTGCAGCTGAGCCTTGCAATGTGAATAGTTGTTAACTAAATCAATTCCAAAGCAGATGCTTACCGAAATAAATGTAGGATCCTACAGGTTCAAACAACCACTGCTTCAGGGTCTTTATCAGTCGTTTTATCCCATTCCTTCTGGGTGCCATAGCTGTGGGGACCATGAGGCACTGTGTTTTGTGAAGAGCAGCAGTTGCAGAATTTGCTCATGAGTTGAAAGTTGAGGGGGAGGGATTGTTTATTTAGTAATTTTTGATCAAATTCTGGAGTAATGAAATGCTAGTAAAAGCCTTTCACCATCTCCCTTTACATCCTGTTGTCCACACTTTTGCAGAATTCCACCTCCCAGAAGTGCTGAACAGATTAGCAGATTCGGGGTACAAATCCTTTAGTAGAAGGAAAGCCAGTCTGATTAGTCCCTGAAAATGTAATTTCTAATCCTTAAACTAAATCTAAAAAGTAACAGTGTGCTGCAGCTGTCATAACCTCTTATGGCATGGACAGCAATGTTCTTCACTACTCAAGCCCAATATGAAATAGATTAAGCCACACATATCAACTTCACTTTAACATGAGTATTTCTATTACCTGGGTCAGAGAGTCTGTGCAGTCACTCTTCAAAACCCGCTGTTATTAATTCAGCAATTATAGCTTCATGGTGGCAGGGAATCCTCGATGTTTGAGCTGGCACTGGAAAGCTGTAATTCTGAATGGGACATGACATGAATTACTGGATTGCTGTAATTTTTCAGCTTTTCATGCATTTTCACTGCATATATTAAAAATAGAGCAAGTAATTCACTTTTAATTATGCAAATTCAAAGACAGTAAGACAGGATATGGATGAGTTTTTAAATGCCTGCTCTGCGTCTCTAACCTGGGGTTAGAATAGAAAATCCACCAGCTAATCAGGTAGCCTGGCCCACCATGCTCCTGCTTGCCTGGGTGTACAAAAAATTACCTCTTTTTAGTATTCACACCATTACAAGAGCATGGAGTACAGGAAAGAAATTGTCAAGCAGTGGAGAAGCTGGGAAAAGACAGATCTTCTCAACCTGCCTTCTCCACTTCTTTCGGTGGAGTTTTCTAAATTGGCATTTATCTTCCTATGTTAGGGCTTGATTTTACCAGGACAGCATCCTCAGCCACTATTCCTCAAGAAAAGGAAAAATTTGCCCAATAGAGATATTACAAATAACTTTTAACTAGAATATTAATATCAGGACCATAGCATGAACCTGCTTCCAAGTTCTGCAGCTCTACCCTTGGCTTCTTCACTGTTCCTTGGTGAAGCCTATAGCTGCAACCAGCTTTTAGATGCATGTGTCCAAGCACAAGTTTGAGTTCAACGTGAAGGAGAAATAAGTTACACTGCTATCAAAGACACTGTTGTTAAATTATAAGATAGCAAGTGCAAGTAATGATGGCTTGTTAAAAGTCTAGTGGCTGTATCAGATAGCTGCAGTGTTCAGTGTGGTAATTACAGAGGAGAGATTGCTGAACATGTGTAAAAAAGGAAATAATTGGGGTAGCAGTAATACAAAAGCTTCTCCAAGCCTAGAGCAATTGTTATTTTGCTCTCCTACTGATGTGCTACTTATCAAGGATACAGTGGTTAGAAACCAGCTCTCTGTAATTAATGTTAAGTTTAGGTGTTTTCTATCCAGGAACCCCCAGGCTTCACATCCAGTATGTCCACAGTTTAGGACCCAGAGGTAAAATTACTCAAACACCTTATCACCTTGCCCTGAAAGGATACACTTGCCTCTATTGCTTGAAAGCCTGGGTGAACTCTCAAACAAGAAATTAGCAATGCAGATATCCAGCAACTTACTGAAAAGAGGGTGCTAAAGAAGGTGCTCACAAGGCACTGATGTGCTGAGTTCTTCACATTAGTATGTTCAAACCAGGTGGAAACTCTTGATTTTCTCTAATATCTTCAGCCTCCTTTGCCCACATAGAGATGCCTCACTGCTAGATTCAGTCTTGCTTCTCTAAAGGTGATTTCTCACAGCTTCCTTAGGAGCTATTCTGCATCCTGAAGTCTTTTAGTGCTTTCCTGAGTTGCATACAGGTTCAAAAGCAGGAACCTTCCTGAAGGGAAGTGGGTGGTTGGACTGTTATTTCTGTTGTGTCCTTGACATTGCTATTACAAAGCTCACTCACGTATGGTGTCTGCCCTGGAACCCTGGAATTCAGCTATATTCTTAAGCTGTTTGAAACTCACTGCTCTGCTTTGGCATGCCTGCTGATCACAGCCTTTATAAATCGAGCCAGAATAGAGCATTGACTTCACTTACAACTTCTGTAGGAACCTAAATCATGCAGTAGTCATTTGCTGCCTTGACCACTACTACTACTTTTAAAATTGTGTTAAATTCCAGCTCTTCACAGAGTGAAACACAGAATTAGCTGACTTACCTGTTTATCTGCTTTATTTTTACAAAGATGTGTCTCATCAAAGATGTGGGCAAGGGAAAAATCACCATTTTAGTCACTTCCCAACACATATCACCAACTTGTTCCCTAACTCCACTCACAAGCTTTCTCTCTCTGTCTCATCATGGAACACATCTGGATAGATCTGACAGTACATCTGAACATGCAGTTTCTTTATGAACTCACCACCAAAGAAGTCTAGGACCATGGAGCTAAAGAACCAAGATACTGCCTTCCTACTGCAGTAGGAAAAGTAGCTCTTCCTCATTGTGAACAGAAAAGCTTGAACTTCTCTCCTTCCCAGTCTTGCTAAAGGAAAACCTGATTTGTATTTATAATCAGAAGGAAATGAAGAGCACAAAAGGAGGTGTTGACAGTGTGATTAAGGATTTCTTTTAACTACAGAATAAAGCACAATTAACATATTGGCTTGAAGGAGATTAAAGACTTGTGTGGATTCCTCCATTCTCTCCTGATATCACTATTATATAGCAATGATTCTTTTAACTCCCTTAAAATTAATTCTGCAATACACGTCTGTTGCTGGTTCTACCAACCAGAAACTGTATAAAGATCAGCTTGTAATGAGAATCAGTTTAACCCCATTCACTTTCTTACCATCAGTGGTATCATACAGATCACTTGTAATCTTGTATGTTAAGTAAAGCAGTTAATTGTGCTGCTGTACCAGGTTCAGACATAAAAAGCACAATTAACAGGTTTAAAGAAAAGGCTTAGAATAGGAGTTGTGAATACAGAAAAAGGGCTATTGTGAGTTAATAACAGCTTGTAAATAGAAAGCAAGGTGAATATTTGGTTAAAAGATAAGACTAGTAATTTTTTTTTTTATTGATCTGAATTAATTATATGTACTATGGGGGATAGAAAATCAACATTTTGATGAAAATAAGTGACAAAATAACCAATGTTGCCGCAAAAGAATTCTCAGTATATTTAGTGGAGACCAAATAGACACTCCGGGATACAATTCATCTCATACAGTGCAGGTACCTGGGGAGCCTGGCTCTAACATGCGTATCTGCACCCAAACATCCATGTGAGTGATATGGGATGGCCTCACATTGCCTGGACACTAGTTGTGTATGGAGCCAGTGGTTTGAGTGAAATAATAGAATTCGGGTTGGTAGAAGTGTTGGAGGAATTTATGGGTACAATAAAGCACTTTTTTCAGAGGGCTGGAGGGGAACAGGCATGCAGCTCCCCTTGCTTTCAATGAATGTGAGTGGCCTACATTTCATTTCTGAAAAAAAACAAAACAAAACAAACCCAAAACACAAAAAAACCCACTTTGTAAGCTTATTTGCATTTTTAGGCACCTGAATACCTTTTAAAATACTTTTATTCTTAATGGTCCTAATACCTGCCCAGAGCAAGCAGGAGTGTAGGTTGGCAGGGAAAGATTAGGGGCTTTCAGCTCTTAATTCATATCCCAGGCTGTTCCTAGGGCACAGCAATTATGCACTTTCCCTTACCCAGGACAGACTGTGAAAAGACTGTATTGTCCTTAAAGACTAAATCAGAGTAAGCAAAAAGGTGTTTTCTACATGACTGCGGCCATTTATAAAAAAATCCCCACTATTGAACATAAAATGAAAGGTATCCATAGGTACATGAACAACTTTTTCTTTTTTTTTCTAGTTTTAATGATCCAAGGCATTTTTTAAACAGCAATGTTATTATAGATTTACTTAGCTGATTTCTTTGAGTACACCAGAACCCTGATCCTTCTGACAATGAATGTTATAGAAAGCAGTATTAGGCAAGTTACTGTGAAACCAAAGTGTATTTGTGCAGCAATAAAGAAAGATTGGGACAATAATGAGCAACCAAATAGTAACACAGTTAAGGGTGCTGCTTTGCAGGAGACAAGTAACCATTCTGAACTCTGAAGTGCCAGTGTAATGAATCACAGGAGTCCACTAAAACGAGAGCAAACATATAAATCCTTCTTATTTCAGTATGTACAAATACCAAAGCAATTTTGGGTTGTTAACCTCCACAGCTTGAGGACGATATGTTCATCATTATTGTACAGCACTTTCCTTTTCAGAAATTCTCTGTGTATCAGTTTTGATGTTTCACTGAATTGTCATGTATGCCTGAAAGGAGGCTCGATATCAGGCAACACTGAGTAGCTCATAAAAAAGTGGACAATTAAAAAAAAACCTCAACTAGGAAAGGAAAAAAAACTGATAACATGCTTTATTTCTGACAATGTAGATTGTGAAGACATACTCGGAGTACTTGGATTTCTGCTTTTAGATGGATTTCACAGCACCTCCTTTCCTAAAGATTTTAACTATTTTAAGTTTATCTCTTTCACCTGTTGTGCCCTACCTCCATAGCTACAGCTGAAAGGCACCTATTCCTACCTTCTCAGCTCTGCTCAGAGTCCTAACATCTGTCAAAGATGCCTAACTACCATCAACTGAATTAGAGTAGAAATTCAGTCACAGAACAGCAAGCAGATGGCAACTGTTTGTTTGGTGAGGTTGGCTGGGCACGTGTCACTCATAGTAACCACAGTGAACGTTGCACTGTTATCTCCCTCCTGAGCTAGCCAAGTGATCCTTTACTCAGGATTGGAGAAATACCTTGGCTAATGCAAATTCTGTCTTTCTATACATCACTGAAGGCTGAATTTCCAACAGGCAAGAGAGTCTGCAGTATCTGCCTGCTATCACCCCTGCAGAGAAGGTCGCACTCGTGAAGGAAGGCAGAGTAAGGCACTTCAGTGCTATCCCTGGAGAAGGCATGCATGATAAATAAGTCATGAACTACAAAATCACCACCTATTTGCAGGTCTGACTGATGTGTACATGCATTGCTGCCATGTTTTTGCTCTACATTTGCAGCGTTTACTGTGATCCTGAATCTCACTCATAGAGAACCCACCCCCTGCCATATTGCATGAGTTATGGTAAATGATCAGGCACTGGACAGAGAGCTATACAAGTGACAAGAACTCTCCTCCTCCTCAAAAATGCTTTCTCAACTTACTGAAAGTTTGGAGAAACGGATATATTATAATCTAGGTGTGGAAATGTAAGTAGGAAAAATATCTTTCTTTCTAGATCTGTTAATTATCCATGGATAACCTGGGAAAAAAATGCTTAGAATTCTTCAATAGGCAATTGAGTCTTTTAAGAAATACCTCAAAATATAAACAGCCACATCTTTAGTTGGAGAAGGGGAAAATACCATAAAGCTTAAGAAGCATTTTGTTCAGGAAATCACATCTTTCCCCATTTTCCAGCTGACACATTGCATTGCAAGTCTGTCACAGCACATTACCTTGGCGATGTGATGTAATGCAACATTGCTGATGCAACCCAATCTGATGTGTCTAATGTGATATATCAGGTACAATATTTGGGAAGATTTTTCTGAAAACAACATCCATAGAAGAGATTCTTACTCTATCTTTGCCAACTAAAAAAGCCTTCCCAAAGATCTGCATCACCTGGAGATAATTACTTTTTCACAGGTAATTAGCAAATACAATTAGTTGTTGGAAAGGTTTGCTTTTCAGCAACTCACACAAAAAAGGGAAAACAGGTGATCATAGCTGACATGTAATTGCTTTCTACAGGACCAGGATAACTCACCTGAGTAGATATTATTTACAGGGCTGGATTGTGCCACCATCAGGCTGATTTATTTTTTTTTCCCCATTGACAAGTAAGAATTCAGGTTTCAGAGCTCTGTGCTTAGAGTTTTTCATTTCGGGTGCTGAATTAACTGTATGCTCTGAGGGAAAATAACAGTGAAGTCACCCATTTGTCCAGAGATGCATTAAGAGTCACAAAACAGTAGGAAATATGTATGAATCTTAGGAACTCTTCAGCTCATAAACTCGCCAGCAGCTAAATTTGCTAATCTCTGCAGTAAATAAGTATTACTGAAAATGGAATCAAATAAAGATACATCTCTCAGCAGATGTGGGAAACTGCAGTGTTTTTCAGAATATAAGCACTGGACACTGCAGATGAATTCAGGACTACCTGAAATCCTGCTGCACTTTGTTTCCAAAACCAACATTGGCTATGAAAAACTGCTGGATTTTCGCATGTGGGAGGAACATGGTCCATGTGAGGATGATCAGATTAATAGTAGGAATCACTGGACAGAGACTTGAAATAGGCCACTACAGTGGTGATATTTGTCAGCAGAGGAGACTTCAGCTGAAGTGAATGAAAAGGTGCTGGGCAGATGCCACACCTCATGCTGGGAAGCTGGCAGCAGAAAGCTGTAAGCAAGCCCACACCTCTTTGCTCTATTACTTGACCAAGCCAGGGTAAATGAGAGCTAAAATCCACACAGACTTTTAAATCAGTTTTTAAGGAGGGCTTCAGAGGAGGTGGAAGCATCAGTTCTTAATGTTTTCTTTCCATTTAGCCACATGTACCCTGCTCTGCCCCAGCCACACACCACTCAAGATGCCTTGTAAGTGTACCTTGCTCTGGTCAGGAGGAGAGCAGCCAAAGACTGACACAGAGATCAAACTCCAGGCCATTTCACTCACCGCTTCCACTGATTTTTCAAGTGTAAAATGTAATTCAAATCTCCATAAAAAGCTATTTGCTCCCTAGTCTCAGGATTCTTACACCAAATTTCAAGCATGAAATCCAATTGGAAAAAAAAAAGCAGCCTTATGCTCAAGGTCTGAAAATCCCACAAGAGCCTTTCGGTCTCAGACTCAATTGTATCTTAAATGGCATCTGACCAGTTTTGTTTCTCTTCTCCAAAGGTATGGCAAAGTGCCTTTTCTCTAAAAGTCAGATATTCAAAGCCAGGCACACACGCCCCATCAAAGTGCAGATATTTATTGGCTACTTGTACATTCCTGGAGCTATTCTCACAAAAGGATCAAAGCTGAGCTTCCTGAATTTTGAAAATATGGCCCAAAACGCACATGACAACTTTACAAAATCACCTCTGAATTTCACAGTCCATGCAGTCCTGCAGAGATGCTGCCCAGTCTGGACCATTATGGTATGACAAGCCCCTAACTACAGCTGCCATCCCTAAAAGTGTATTATTTCACAGGAGCCCAAATCTCTCTCACTCTTCCTAATCCACCAGTTCTTTCCTTACTGATTCAAATCAGCAGATAGCACAAATCCTGAAAGATTTATTTCATGATTTGGACTTTCTTTTTCACAGTTTAATCTTCTTACCACACACATGTGAAGTGTTTTTCTCTTTTACAGAGGCTTTTGTTTAAAATAATCTTAAATTACTGAAGGATTAACAATGGGCAAAGAGATTTTTCAAAGGTTTGGAATTTGGTTTTCTTTCAGGATAAAGAGTTGGTTGTATATATAATTTTTCCTAATCTTTTGATTAGGAAAATTTATCAAAACACTTGGAATGCAGATCAATATTTCTGACACTTGTTACTGGTGAACTGTTTCAGGAACAGCCTCTCTCATGTTCTAATATTTTCCAAATTGGGAACTGTTAGTGGAGTAAAAGTAAAATAATTTCTGAGTATTCTAATCCAGAAATAGGTAAAACCTTTCATTTTCACAGTTTCTAACCCCTCAACTAACATCTTTCATGAGGAACAACACTGTAACAATTTCTATTTATACCTATGTGTTGCTCCAGTGCCGTAAGTTTCGCAGGTATAGGATTAGGTGAAAAAAAAAATCACCTTTTATTAAATACAAAAGAAGTTTCTAATTTTTATGATTATAATATAAAGCTTGAAAATATGATCTATGTATATTCTGAGGGGCCAGAAATGAGTCTTGTTATCTATTGTATCATTAGTTAGACTTTATCCTTTCTTTTCAAAAAGATGTCAGATGTTTTTTGAGGTTTGAAATCATTCTGGAGAGCCAAGAAGTGATCTCTGTGTTACACATGTGAATGCTCCATACACCCAACCCACTGCCATGTGTCACCTGTCAGCTTGAGCATCCAACTGTTTTATCAATGCACAGGACAGAACTTTAAAGATTTTTTCCCAACCAAAACCTCTCTTTGAATTTTTCCAAATTTTCTCTTGTGACTTCTGATATTATCAAAAGTGACAACGTGCAGCTCCTGAAAAAACTTCTAAAACTTCTAGCTGTCCCTTTTATCAATCATTTTTTGCTTTTTGCTTCTGTTAAATCCAGTCCACACGTACCTCTCAGTGGAATCAGCCACTCCATTTAAAAAGGATTATATAGTTGCATTTATTTCTCTGAAGAACAAAGTTCACCTGATATTCTGCTTTATGTTGGAAGAAATGTTGGCGTGGCCATCTGCCTTCTCATTAAGAAGACAATTGTATCTCAGAGACTGGCAAACCTCATCTGTATATATTCATGTGTCACATCTATGACTCTTTTCTACTCAGGGACTTTGTTTAGCAGAAGTTCACTGACATTAAAGTTAATTATCTGTTTCAATATCAGGTAACAGCACCACCTTCTGCCAACAAGTTACCATCTCTTTAGAAAACTATTAGATCATTTTCACATTATGATTTCAGTAGCTTTCCCAAACATTTCTGATGTAGATAGCAAACTTTAGACCAACATCCTTAAGGTCATTTTAAAACACTCCAAGCTGTCCAGAAGAGCCCCAGATGAAATTACTGAAATTTAACAAATTTACTTATAAAATATAATAAATCTAAAAGCTCTAAAGCTAAACATGCTCTGCTTCAGCACAACACTGAATTTCATGCTTAACTGCACAATACTTGAACAAATCCTCTATTTTTTGCTGAAGCAGAGCTTGAAATGTCATTACAAGATTGCCAGTCCAGTTCCCTGAACACCCCCATGGCATTTACAACACAATTTAGGAGACCAGGCAGGCTCATAGTACCTGGCTCAGCTGTAAAGAATATTTGGGCTCCCAAGTCATTTGGGTGCTTTTGAGTATTTATCCTGAGAAGAAGAAGAAATGACAGAAAGAACATGAGAAAAAAGTGGAGCTTCCAATAAGAGAGGCACAAAAGGGACAGGTCTCTGCCACACAGGTGTAAATTCAGTTTATCACAGAAGTGAGGGACAAGCTCCCAGGCTGCAGGAGAGATGCTGTGCACCCAGCTCCGTGTCTGTGTGGCACACACTGTGCATTCTCAAATGTCTGTTGCAAGCATCCTATGGGTATGCATCCTTGTATGCACATATGGGTACAGGTATACAGGCAAATACACCTCCTATGATACCTAATCATATAATGCACTATCATGTCCAAAGCTTGTATATCCCCATCTGATATATTAGTAAGAATCCACTCCAATTTTCAATTAGAGCAACCCTACGTTAAAGTGAATCAGAGGGGACTGCCAGGTCAGCACACTGTCTCTGACCCTTCTTTGCCCCCATCCAAGACCCAAAACCCCAGGGTGGAGCAACCACTGAGACAAAGGAAGGGTGAGTGGAGCAATAGGCAATGCTGAAGAAATGTTGCAGGATGACTTGTCTCAAAACCATCAGTTGTTTCCTCAACCCCTCCTACCCAGAGAGCAAAAAGATTACCAGTGCATCTTCCTGTTTATTCGTCACCCCCAGCTCTGATTTCACATCCCATAACAGGAATGGCCAACATCCATCCAGCAGTGCTGGCGATGGAGAATTCAATTTTGCACACTTTTAGGAAGCCTTGGATAAGCTCCGCTTTTCAACATTACAACAGTACATAATGCTACAACCATTCAGTGTAAAATACGTCTTCTCAACCATTTTCACAGGAATCATCAACTTTTTCCAGTGCTATCAGTGGAAGCACAGGAAGGAATTTGCAGCAGGCAGACGCCTGCACCTGCTAGCCACACAGCTGAATGTACTGCAAGATGTGAGCACGGTATTAAGTAAAATAACTAACATCTGTCATGTGCAGCTCTCTTATCCTCTCTCCCAGGGGAGAAGTGAGAGTAGAGAGGGTTTGGTTATGGATTATGATCATCTAGGGTTGTTTATCACATGAGCTGGAAAGTTTTTTCCACTAATTCTTGCATCAGATTTGTAAATGAACTGACAGATACCGTTTGGAAATGAAAACAGGGACCACCAGCAGAGAGAGGGCTGGTGGTGGGAAATACTGCACATTTCTAGGCAAACTGCTGCAACTGCTCTTCAAAGCCAATCCTTTGTTTCTAATATTGCTGGGGATTTGTTGTTTGTTTGGTTTTAATTGTATTCTAGTGCCTTCCCTAGCACTCAGTAATGCCTGAACACTGCTCTGGATGACAGAACTGGGTAATGAGACTTACAATAGAAAATGGGGGCATGAGTTCATGGGAAGGTACTTGAAGAGTTTCTGAATGAGTCTCAAGAAAACCCACTTCTCTTTTCCTCAATGTTTTACATCTTTTTCCCCCCCCATATTTCCTCTTGAACCCCATGCTCCTGTGAGTCATAATCTAGGATTCTGAGGAGGTTCCACATCTGGTGTAAAACTGTAGGCACTTCCATGTAGTGAGGTTGTGTGGAGCTGAGTAAATTCGCACCAGTCCCCAGAGGGGATGTTCCTACATCTCCTACATGTCTTCAAAATATTCCCATAGCCTTTTAAGGGAAAACACCTCACTTCAAATTGTGTGTAGGAAGTTAGAGTGGGGTCTTTCAATAGCAGAAAACCTGCAGGGAGAAAACAACCTCCTACCTAGCTTAATCTGCCTAAAAATCAGTCATGTGTCTTAAGGTCTCCATCTATTTTCTCTTTGTATTTTACAGAGAATCAATGGTTACCCTGTTTATAGCTTAAATTACATGTCTAATTTTTAATCAACTAAGCTTCAGAGAGATGAATCTTACACAATGTATATAGTCACTTTTAAGATTGCAACTGTGCTATAATCACAGGAAACATCGTACTTTCCTGATAAAATCATCCCTCAGCGTGGGAAGCACACCTTGTTGCCACTGGAGTCAAGGGATCCAGGAGGGATGGTGTCAGTGGACACAGAGGAAAAGAATAAGGCAATGATGAGCCAATCAATAAACCAGTAATTAGGGCTGTTTGGCAGATTGAGGGTGTTTTAGGTTTGGTATTTTGTGTTTCTTTTTTTTTTTTACCCTGGATTTGAAAGAAGTTTGCTTATCTAAGTTGTATAACCACTTAAATGAATCCCAGTTCTGTTCAAATCAATGAAAGCCTTGGTGAGACAGCTGTAATTTTATGTGCATGTGTTTTAGTAAATTAGAGGGTTTAGCCTTAAGGATTCACTTTAGTGTAATCTACTAAAAAGATAAGTAGAGCCAGATGTAGTGTCTTACAACCTGCTGGACAGTTGCAACTGGAGTCACAACATTGAAAGCAACTTTATAGCACAGGAAGCAGACTTTGACTCAAAAAAAGCAGTATTTTACATGTGTAATTGTAAATATTTTATATTTACAATGCAAAGAAAGAAGGGTGTAAATAGGTTAAAAAAATCTTAAGTAATTGGTAATGGTTTTATCTTGTTCTGTTTGTGCATATCCATGGAGAAATACAATCTGTAGTATAAACCATTTAACTAAATTAAATTCTAGTTAGCATCTGGGATCCTATCAATAAGAGTCTATATTTCTGAGGAGCCACAGACTGGTGGCAGTAATAGACACATAAAAGATTTTAATAGGTAAATAAGTTTGTTGTTGCATTTCTCCTGCTACCAGAACACAGTTTCACGGAGTAATTAGTGGTTAGATATCTGACTATAATGAAGAAAATTCCCTAATCATTAAAAATTCTCAAGAAATAACATGCATACCACCAGTAATGTTTATTTACTCCGAGGCACATTCACTCAGCACCAGAAATAGTTGTCACCTACTTCCTTGCTCCACATAAATCTTCAGTAACAGTTTTCATCGCCATTACAAAGTGATTTTCAGGGTCACCATCAATTTGTGATCATTTCTTATGTCGTTAGTCACTCAAATTAAAACAAAAATAAAAATCAATGCAGTTCAGCTATAAATCCACAAGAGCTGAGCTACTTCACAGAGTCTTTATCTATTAGTCCCAATTTATTTATAAATATCTCCCAACTCTTCTAAGTCCTCATGAGGGCTGTGCATAGAATAAGTGACTATAATAAATCTTAAGAGATAAGCATTTTCCCCAGCCTAACCAGACTTTTAATGTTCAGGGTTTTTTTATGTTTGGATAACTACGTGTCTGACTATCTTGTTATTAGCACCATTTCACAGATGCCCATACACACACAAGGCTGAGCTCAGCAAGGAGCTGAACATGTGGACATAAGGCTTGTACACATCTGCTCATCTTTAACAGATTAAGTGAAGCTGGACCCAAAGCTGGAAGCTTGCCAGCACACTAGAAATTGAACCCAGATCTCAACATTAAATCTAGTGATTTATTTATGCAAACCTATTTTCTTCTGGTGAATGGTTTGGGAACCAAATTCCCATGGAAGTCAAACATGAACAAGGATTGGTGGCAATGCAATTGTATTTTGGAAACTACCAAGCAAAATAAATCTGGTGGTACATAACATTTCAATTTCAATGGCTGTACCTCAAGCTCTCATCACCATTAGGTCTGTAACTTTCAAAATGCAAACTTACCAAGCTCAACAAGAAATCTGTAAAAATATTAAGCCAATTTCTTTCCGATTATAAATAATCACTAGTAACAAACATTTTTCAGGGTGAAAGAAAGGATTGCAAAGTCACTATAAAGATACAGAGCAGAGCGCTCATTCCCACCTCACAGAGAATTGAACATTGGAGAATGGATGATGGGGACAGACTGGAGAGGAGAGAGAAATAATGAATAAAATTACAACATTGAATCCAGGGGATGGGCAGCCCACAAGAGTTTAATTTTTATCAGTAGGGCACACATCTATAATTTGGAACACCCTGCAAAGAAGACATTCCCACTGAAAAAACCCCACCACCTTTTCTATTCATAGCCAGATGGTGAGGGCTACAGGATTTCACTTTTTTGGCTGTCAGGGAAGAGAGCTAAGGGAATGGTACTTGTTTCATACCAATAGTGAAGAACTTAAAGGCTAACTCGAACAGCAGAGACTAAACAGAGAGTCTGGACTCAACTGCAGCTCTAGGTCTACAGCAACATGCATTCTTCCCAAATAGGCTGACATCTGGCAAACACCTGAATGAAAAAACTACCAGCAGTTATACATTTGCTGAAATGTGTATCTTGTCCTCTTTTTATTTTTTTTTTATTTTTTCCTGAACCAACAATGAGATTGCATCTTCTTTATTGCCCTCTCATTGATTTGTTCCTCAGAAGCAAATGACAGCATTTCTGAGAAATAAATAAATAACCAAATAAAATAAAGCTGAGAGGCAATCTGCATGTAAATCAGCATTAGTCATTGACATTTGAGACTTGACAATAAGCCATCCCAGTCCCAGCTGTCCCCACAAAAGCTGATCTTCTTTGTAAGACAGAAAACACTGCAAGAAAACGGAACCAAGGATAAATACACATAAGATGTAAACCCTCTTTTTGCCTGAAGTTTTTCCTAAAGCCTCCTTTGTTCCTAAGCACTTTTACCTACTGCTGCTATTGATGTGACTTTTGTCTTTGGTACTTTCCTTCCAAGGATGCAGTCCCCTACAATTATCACTGAAGTTGTTTATAATGTGTTTGCTCACATGTGCAGTTGCAGCACAGAAGGATGCTAAAACTGGGGAATATTTTCATGATTCCTTTCTCTGCACTATGCTCCACCTGTAGTAAAAGCTATTAGGTTAAACCTGGTCTTCTTACAGCTCTTCTGAATAATTTCTTCCACTGTCATTATTCTAGCAGAATTCAGAAAACATCGCTTTTACTAAAAATCAAGAGAATTGGGTTTACAACACAAATATTACTGGAGATTGTGCATAGCTCCAAACAGCACTAGAAATATTGTATTTGGCATGGTCAAATTGCTTAGGTCTAGCTCTCACCAGTATTTCTACTGAAGACTCAGCTACAGGTATGTTTTTGTGCTGCTTTGACCTCTCTCACCTATACTCCTGCAAGGAAATGCGATGGATAAGGCTGTCTGTCCAGGGAAGGGAGTGTTTCAGCATGTTCTATAGCAATTACCCAGAGCCAGGGCAGGATTTCTGTGGCTGCCAAAGCCCTAAAAAGCTGCAGTCAGTTACTGTCCCAAAAGGCAGCGGGAGATGCTGTGCAGCATGAGAACAAAACTTTTCCCAACATTTCCCTTGGTCTATTACACAACAGAGAACATCATGTAACTGTTACCCACAAAAGCAGTTCACTCAAGCGTGCAAGCAATTAAACATAGCTAAACATGCATAAGTGCAGCTTATAATTCCCTTTTAATGGGGGTATTACTCTTCCCCAGGAGGTATGGCCCTGATCCCACTGTGACTGTTTGTGGAGTGAGGTATTTACTGGGAGAGCTATCCTGGTTTCATCTGGAATCTTTCCCTTTTGGTGCTTCCTTTTTTGTCAGTGAAACTGAAGCACTTGTGACCTTCCACTTAAAGAAACGCTCGAAATACCAGCACAAGAACCTGACAGACACGGGGCAAGGACAGCTTCCAGGGAAGTCTTTCTAGATCAGGGGTTGATTCCTTTTTTTGTTTTGGTTTGGTTTTTTTCATTAAGAATGCAGAAAACCATAGAAAGCAAATCTCTGCTCTTGAAAACTTTCATTCTACTTACAGATAAAACACTTTCAAATTCCCAAAGCTCTAATTATGTGCACAAGTTCCAGCATAATGTAGGCTTGGTGTAGCTGAACAGAGCGATGAGGTTATGGAAGAACGAAAATATTGACTTTCTTTGACAGAGACAAGGAAGGCTCAGCTTTGGGTTCTTGCAGCGGTGTCACCAGTTTAAACAAGTCTAATTAGCTGCATTCATTGTGGTCAAATCTAAGTACAAATAGATGTAAAGTCTGATCAACAATTAAGAGCACAACCAAAGACTTAGAAATGCTGTCCCTTACAAATTTTCTGCCTTTCCTATGCTTTTTTGCGCTTGGCCAACCAGAGATCCAAGTCCCTTGATACCCTAAAGGTAACACACTCTTAAAGGCTGGAAAAATCCACCCTCACAAAAAAAGTTGATGCAACGTCATGTACCCGATGCCAAGAAACCTGCCAATGCTCAGCTGGATGAGTTGCTTCTTTCTTCTACAAGGTGACTGTTCAGGACACAGATGAATGTCACACTCTGAATGTTTTCATCACCATCAGATGGGATCTGGAAACTAACTCTTACCTTTACCGTGATGGCCCAGCTGGTGTATAAGTTCCCATGATGGAATTTACTGCTTTTTGTCAAAACGAAAATTTCTCCTCCCCTATCCTACTTCTTTTCCAAAATCCCGCTGGCACTGTATACTCTAGAATGCTTTCTCTAGCAAAACTTCTATATCAAAAAGTCAGTTACTGCAGCACATGAAGCATTAATGCTTCAACACATCAAATGAATGTTAGAACGGGATGGAGTATCCTGAAAAAAATGTGCCATTCTTCCTGCCTTTTCTGCAATTGTAGATATACTGTCATATCACATCAGTTCATCAACTCCAGCACACACAAAGACAAACCCAGCAAAGAAACTGTTTTCTCAAGTGGTGAGAAAAGGAGAAACGAGGGTATCCTTGCAGTGGGCAGGAAAGATTGCTCCAGTTACGGAGTGAGCAGCAAACTTGCTCTCCCAGCATAGATGTGCATCAGAGCCTATCACAGGCTCCTTCCTTGCCCACATTTCCATGGTCCTTTTGAAGAAAAGGCGGGCTTTGGCATAGTGCTTCGGGTCTTCCCAGCAAGGAGCCAGGATGAGCCTGAGGACATCCACCTTCTCTGTCTCACAATGTAACTCCCAGCCAAAATCAACAAGAACCCATCCCTCCGTGTAAACCGACCAAACCACTG
This sequence comes from Aegotheles bennettii, assembly GCA_013398125.1. Classification (NCBI taxonomy): domain Eukaryota; kingdom Metazoa; phylum Chordata; class Aves; order Caprimulgiformes; family Aegothelidae; genus Aegotheles; species Aegotheles bennettii. The sequence goes on along the minus strand of VZRW01004802.1, from coordinate 708,216 downwards.
GGAACACTGGTAGTACCTCGTAGCTTGTTCATAAGAAGAAAACCAAATATGATCTGTACACAATCACTACCTTACCTACAGCAATTTATATGGCTTGTCAACAAATTTTCACATTTTAAATTTTGAAAGAACACTTCTGCCAACATTTCCATGATGCCTCACTCCTCTTTCCTTTACAGCTTTATTCATGAGCAGTTCCCACCAGTCATCATTTTTTAAAAGAGGCTTTTACAACACAGCATTGCTAATTTTAGCACCTATGTGTTATGCTGCTATGTCTGATATAACCAGTGCTGCTGGAAAAATAGAGCAAAATCAGAGGAAAAGTGTCTTCTAAGATAAACTAAGTGAGCCTCTTCCAGCTTCTTTTGCTACCAGGTCTCTCTCTAGCTCCTGTGTGAAAACCTAAGCAAATAGTAGTATAACTTACCCATCACACAGACTACCAGGAATCGTTTTACCTTCTGTCACAAGACACCTGCTATGGTAGAAATAGTTTCACCTGGATCCCAGATCCCAGAATACCCAGAAGTCTGTAATCCTTTACTTTGTTTTGCACCATTCAGAGAGATGTTCATCATCAGTCATAAATCTATGACACTGTCATAGGGAACCCTAAGGGAATCTTTTAACTAAGTCTTGCCGGTGTAAGCAACTGATAAATTGCCGTATGTTAGAATAATTCCCTCTCCACTTCATTTCCTCCTGGGGCATTTCTAAAAGCAGCCATACCTGGCTTACTGTGCCTGTATAATTACCTGATAATCATTAGATTAGTGGTTCTCCAATTTGTAGCCACTACTCCTGCCTCTGTTGTAACATCTCCTGCAGCAAGATTCACTGACTGGCTCAGCCTGCTCATTCTGCAGCAATGGCATTGTGATGACAAGTGGTTGAAACATATTCAGTGAAATATCCAGGATCTGGGATGGAACCAAAACCTGGGGTGCTCCTTGTCACTTGAGCATTTGGCTAGGAGGTCACTACAAAGGGTCACTGTAAGGTGCCCCTTACACCACCTGACCTGCGTGAAGGTTGTGAAATGCACTTCACCAGCCCTATCTCTGAGTACCAAAGAGACTCCTTTGAGCTCTGAATCTCTTTGCCTTGCTTTGCTTTTGGTTTTGCTTCAGTTTTTAACACAGAACAAGTATAGCAATACTGACTTTTTGATTTGATGCAAAGGAATGCAAAATTTGGGCTCAAAATGAACTTCACTTACATTTATGGTCATGCATATTACTTGTATGCTGCTTGATTTTTTATTTCTTTTTCAAACCCAAGACAAAAGCCTCTCATTTCAGTACCTTGTTCACTTGTCTTCTCAGCCATCTGGGTGTTGCATTTTACAGGGTCCCAATTTAGCTGTCCTTTATCCTCACTAAACTAAGCTACTAACACAAGAATGACATCAGCAGTGATTTCTGGTGCTAAAAAGAAAAGCAATGAGAGCAAAATAACTTGTGTTGAAAAATTTTATAATGCTTATGGCTCTCTCTACCCAGTCATATGCATGAAACCTGGATCCTCACTTCTGAACTGCAGGACTGTCTACATGAAAAAACAAAAGGATATAGTTCTGCAGTTGTCAAATGCAAACTTCACTGATAGCCAGCTACATGTTGTCTAATGTTTCCTAGCTTAGTTTGGATTGCTTATATCCAAAACTTTAACTTTCCCTGGTGCTGCTAAGTACAATTTTGCCTTTTGAGGCGTTACCTGGATGCCTTCAAGTCCAGTCAATGAACCTTGTCACTTCAAAGGAGAACTTTCATATGAGAAAACTAACAGAAATGTTAGGATGGGGGAATGAAATAGTTTTCTTTACTCTTTGTCCCAAGTGAGCACCTAGTACAAAACAAACGTCTTTCATCTGCTGAAGGAAGCTGCTCTCCTTTGTCTAGCTGAGGCATCAGCTAAGGCAGCAGCACAGTTGCTGCTTTTGCACTAATGAGCAAAAAATGCAGGAAAAAAAGAAACTGGCTTCTGAATGGAAGGTGAGTCAGAAAAAGGACATGCAGAAGGATGAGCATGGCCCCCACAACAGCTATTCCGTGCCAAGCCCCAGAAGGAGCAAAACAGCTGCAAGCAAAGCCAAGCAATGAGCCAGGTTTTGATGAAGCGTCTGTTGGAGATGTTTTTTTAAAAAAAATTCATTTCAGAACTTGTCATCTGGGTTATGAAGCTGAAACTGAAGGAAACCTTTTCTTTTTTTTCTAATAGCAACAGCTGCTCTTGCTAGCAAACACCTGTACTACCTGGAGATTCCGGGTTACCTCTGTGGTTGCTGCTACCAGAAGTAAGAGTAAATAGTTTGGTAGATTTCCAGTAGGAATTAATTAGTTTCACTTTAAAAAATAAAGACCAGCACTTTGGCTTAGAAATGTTTGAGGCTTTGCCTGTTTTCAGTTGATTTCTTTTGTCTGCCTCTGGCTGATCAGGCCAGCCTCACAGCACTCTGATGATCATTCCTGAATGCAGGGCAAAAACAAACCTCACCACAACTTTCAGCATTTGCTCCTACATCCCTTTATGGATCCCAAACTGTGCCCACACCTTTCCATCCAATATTATGCTTATCTCATCACACTTCAAGTGCCAGTTTCCTTTCTGCTTTTGTAGCCCTCCAGGGCTAGGTGCTCACCTGCTAGTAGTAAGAAACTGTAACAGATGGACAAAATAGCTGGAGACAGATGCACTGTGAATATGTAACCATCCCCTCTGCCCCGACGTGTCCCTGTGGCACTCGCTGTGAGTACACCTGTGTTTTATTGGCAGCTCAGCCGTGGCACCATGGGGAAGCCGGCAGCGGACCTGCGGAGCAGAGGGGGAGAAGGCAAAGGAAGCGCAGTGACCAGGGACGGAGGTTTGAAAAGGCCCAGCAAGGACAGATGGATGTGATAGCTGAACTACCATCAGTTGTCAGGACTTTAGAATATGCTTTGGGAGTGGAAAATGGGCAATGGGAACAAAAGATTTTACATCCCCTTATTTTAAATTCCAGAAGGAAAGCTGAAATGGAAGTTGACACAGAGCAGTGAGAGACTTTTTACAGTACAAAGAGAAGTCAGATTACTTTAAAGACTCTACAGCCCAGAATCTGCCAGAACCACCCCAGGCCCAGGACACATCTGCCTAAGTTGTCTTTGCTTTTACGTTGTTTGTAAACACAGTAATATAGGTGCCAGCTCTGCCATTGCAACTGCTTTTCTTCTTTAGTGTTTCTTCTTATATTAACAGTACAATGTATACTGACTCTGCACTGTTTCAACCAGACTCCTTTGTAGAATCTGATTTTGGTCAGTTAGAGATGGAGGGCTGGCTGCCCACCATGCAAAAGCCCTGACATGGAGGAGAAGAGCTCATACTGTGTGTGTGAACTCTTACCTTGCAGAACACCTTGTCTTGCAAATCAGATGAGTACTAGGACAGAGTGCCCCTGAAATACTCAAACGACAAAAATAACAAATTAATTAGCTAGGCTGAGTTTTCCCTTGTTTGCTAAAAGCATCTTTTTTATTATTATTTTATAGCTTGCCCTATGCTGGGTATCAGGTACTAACTACTGAGTTTCTTCTAAATCCTTCCAAAATGCAGTTTGAAAGATGATGGCAGAAAACCTGCTGATCAATTCCCAGTTTGGAGTACTTCCCACATACTGATTGTGAGCTATTCCAGTCTTTTCATTTTGGTTTGCAACATTTCTGTAAGAGGCTTTGATTCAGACAATACCCATTACTGCTGCCTGCTGATATATACCCAGAAAGTGAAGATGATTATATTGTATCAGCCTGAACATGAGCAGCATAGGTTAGTTAGTGCAGCTCTTGGCAAAAATTCAGATACGGGGGAAAAAAATGCTGCTAATATCCACTGGACATAAATTACCAGTTTAAAACTAGCACCAGTTCATAGATTTAAATGGATTTTTAATGGACTCCAGCCTCACGATTAAAGCAATAAGAGGGTATGATTCCTCTATCCCCAGTGGCATCGTAAGGCCTTCATTGACATGTGCCTTAGTGATTTATGGTTGACTGCCTTAATCAGAGCTCCAAGCACTGTGGGAAAATGCCCATGCAGCAAAAGACTGATCCTGCAAAAGCACGTGCTAACTTGGCTTTCTGAGCAGTGTTCACAGGTATCAGCCTGCCTACACTCAGACTGACTCCAGAATCTTCAGCAAGGTCACTGGGACCTTCTTCTGGATGCAGGGCAGTCAAATAATTTCTGTGCCTATCAATGTCACACACCAGTTTTAACACCAAAATCTCAGTCATCTTGTAAGCTGTCTTGTTTGTTTATTTTGTAGCCCTTTCCATGAGAATGTGGTATTATGGCTTTTAGCACTTTCATAATGAGCTTGAAGTGCAAAATCAAGAAGGCAAAGAGGCCAGGTCTCAATCACCCTGGTCTCAGATGGTCATTCCTACTGTGTGGAGTGGAAGTGAACAGAAGTGGCAGGATTAGCACTGTTGCTATTACACAGAAAGACCAACAGCCTCACATTCCCTTATGCCTCATTTCTTTGCTGGCTCTATGCAGTGAGCTTTTTAGATGGCATTTACTGCAATGGGGTTGAGAGGAAGAGAAAACTAGTATTAACAAAGCCTCAGTTATAACAGTTGGAGTTACTGGGACACAGCAAATCTTGGAGGAGAAAAGCTGTGGATGCAGTCTATCCAGCCCTATAAATGACATGAAGAACATGTATAAACTGTCTGTGTTGAAAAGGGAGTCACTGCTGTGGGCAGTTCTTGTATTTTATCCACTCACCTGACTTGAAATGGTTAAATGAAAACATTGCAAAGATAGCTTCCTAGGAGTTTATCCTTACTTTTGATACTATAGCCATTATAGCACAATCATATTGAAGCATTGTGATTTCTTTCAGAAATCAAAATAATTCCTACAGTGAATCTTCTTTTCTCTTTTTTTTTTCCCTCCAGAGGCAGTATGTCTTATCTTAGCTCTGTCCCTTACTGGTAAGTCAAGCTGTATCTTAGATGTCATATTCTGTCACACTTATCTATGATTTCATGCATGTAGCAATGCTGGATTTTAGCTCACAAGCTTTGCTACTGCCCCTACCTTTTTAGGTTGTGACTATGGTAACAGTTCCATAAGTTGCTTCTAAATAACCATAAAATGAAGCAGATAGTAGAGGAGATGTCTCTCATCAATGCACCTTCGTGTGTTCAATAATCACACTGCAAATTAGCCTGGAAGAATCAGGAATGGTGCCATTTTCACTTAAGTGGAAATTTCTAAAACAAAGAAATTTAATTAAAAAAGTCTACACCTGATTTCAAAAGGTATTGGGAAGACAGAACCGATGAGGGGAAACATCTCCAGTTGTATTACAAATTTCTGGACTGGCTGTGTCAGAGCAGAGAATTTTCTCCTTCCGCACAAATGCACGCTGGTTACAGGGATTTCCAATTCATGATTTGCACCTTTTTTTTTTTCCACCTTTTTTTTGTTTTTTTCCATTGTGGTCAGACTAAACAGAAACTGTAATTCCTCTCAAGTAATCTTGACCAAAATAATTTTGTTTAGTGTTTTGCTAATAGACTATGCAAATTAAATGCACAACTGTATAAACTCATTCCAAATGTCTTTCTCCCAGTGGAGCACTAAGCTGTACACCATGGTTTAGGTCAGAGAATATCTACAAAAGCACAAGCCCTGACAAAGGAATATATCTCCACATTTTTCCAGCCTTTAATTCTGTCATGAAGGCTATGTTATTGTATGTGCTGCTTAGAAGATTTTCTTAACACTTCTTTATTATTTTTTTTTGCTAAAAAGTTATACACAGGCACTTGGCAGAGACCAGGTTTTACAATTACTCTAAGGCTCCGTTAAACTGCCCAAGTAGCCAACGGATTTCCTTGTAACCAATAAGCCTGATATCCTTATCTTCCTCCTGGGGTGTAATTTTAAAATTAGTTTTCTTCCCTTTATCTCAGACAGAAAGAAATATTTAACAAACAATACCTTGACTGAAATTTGAGTGCTTTGTATGTTTTCCTGGAGTTGTGAAAAATTTCCCTTCCTGACTGCTCCCTCATTGCCAGCTTTCCTCCTGGTGAGAAAAATGCAAATCAAAATATTGTGATCTTCTAGAGACAAAGTATCCATCATTAGCAATTAGCAGGAATGCTGAGAAATGCTGAGCACTCAGTTACATGGAGGTGTATCCTTTTCTACAACAACATTGAGGACCTCATTCCTAAATGTGAGCATTTGCACAATAAATGTTGAGAGCCATGGCAGAGACTGGTGAGCAGCCACTCACCCAAACCTGAAGAAGGCTTTCTGCAGTCCAGTCTGCAGCATCTCTATGCTCAAAGCATGGATATGTCATACTGGATTTCTCTCCAATGTGAAAATAGATGAGAAATACGAGAAAAACCACCCACTTTGTTTTAGCTAATGGTAGTATCACTTATGAGCAAGCTAGAAGCTCAGATTGAAAGGCTGATTGACAAGTAGCTGATCATCCTCACTTTATCACTACAAGAGAGCGCACGAGTTAATATTTCAGGCATGATCTGAGGTGGCAGCAGGTAGGCGAGGTGCTGGAAATGACAGTAATGCTATTCTGACAGGCTGTGACTTCCTAAGTGCATAACTGAAGGGTTAGGCTAAGCCACGACGTTCAATCCAACAGTTATGGCATTGCTGTAGATTGCAACAAGGGAAGTTTGGAACTAGCTGGCTAAAACTCTTCCCCTTTTCACAGGCATTTAACATAATACACCTGCAAACTTCTGGCAGGTTCACATGTCACAGGAGGAGAGGGTGTCACAGAAGGACTGAGAATTTTGGAGCATACAAACTCAAATGGGTCTGCTATTAAGGAAACTTGCTTTAAAAATTGCAATTGCCACAACAAATAACCTTTGCTTTGAATCATCCAATACACAAAATAAAGATTGAAATTCTCTTAAAAGTTCTGTACCACACAAACAAGGAATTGAAAAAAAAAACCATCCAAGATCCCTACTGTGTCTATCTTTTCTCAGAGATAATCATATTTCCTTTTTCCTGGTCCCAAGCTAATTATAATTGAAGAACTCTTCAGAACTAAGAACTCTTACAGAACCTCTAACTAACTAGTCCTTCCTCTGACTATCAGCTGGAGAAAACAGCCTGAAACTTTGAGCTGAAAATTGTTCTTTTGACTTCAGTGGTGAATAATTCTTTCTAGCACTAAATTTGAACCCACAATGAATCAGTTAGCACCTACAAAAAGACAGACCCAAGTGGCTAAACAGTTTCTCAGCCCTACTGAAGACTGAGTCTCATTACTCACATCTGATTTCTAAACAGTTATTTTTCACAACATGAATCACAGACACAAAGCACAACAGCTGGTCCCAACTGGTCCCACACAGCTTCTGCACAAGGGGAATGAAAATACAGTGTCCCATATATCCCCCTCCTAAATACCGTATCAGCCAAAAATCAGTCTTAAGTATAACAGAAAATTTCAACCACTAAACTCTCTTCTTTATTACAGCTTCTCAGCAACGTCTACTTACTCAGCTATGCCTCCTGTGCTGCTGCCAGGAGCCATGGGTCTCAGACAGACAGGAAGACAGCCTACTAGATCTGTTTATACCACGCATCAGGTCTCTGCTGTCTCCACAAGCTGTCGATATTGATTGTGCAAGACTTTTCCTGAAAAGCACAAATTCGGGAGCGCTTTCTTCTCTTTCCACATGCTTGTGCAATGTATTAAACAACCCCAGAGGGGTCAAAGCAGAGCATCGACAATGTACATATCCCTGCATGCAATGTTGAAACCTTTTTTGGGATTAGGCAAATGGAAAACAGTATCTGGTTCTAAAGTGGAATGAGATGGATGCAACCTGCTGATGTATGGAAATACTTCTAAAGTAGCAAAAATACTAATTAGAGCATGAATCAATTTGCTATCTTTACTTTGAAAACAACAAAACAGGGGCAGTAAATTGAAGCCACTACTGTCACAGCATGGTTTCACTTGTCATACACCAAGACCTGAGGCAAGAGCCAGATGATTACCCAAAGACAGGCTCAGAGAAACACAATAGGACCATATTTTAAGTAAGTATATTTCATAGTAACATAATAGGACTGTTTTTCAGAAATAAAACACTTTATGAATATATAAAGCATGTTTGCCACCCAGCAACTGCCTAGAGGGGAGTTTCTGAAATACACTGAACTCAATGTGCTGAGTACAAATTTCCTGGCTGATCCAGACACAGTCCAAGTTCTGATTCAGTTGCCAATGGCACAGTATTTCATACCACTTCTTACTTAGCTATATTCATGGAGAAGAAAAATAAATTAATAATCAAAAAACATTTTCCCACTGTTTTAGTGAAATTGCACCTGTGAGGAATTTCATTTTACTGAATCTCTGGCATAAGATTGGTTCTCCAGGCTGCTGCTGTGGGCCTGATCACATAAGAGTTCATGAATTTATGAGCCACAGAGAATGGAGGTCCCAGATTCTGCCACAGTCTCTTGAGCATATTGGGGAAAATCAGTTGGTCTTTCAGAGGTCCAGTTCACCATCAGTAAAATAGAGATGCTACTCTCTTGCCTATTTTTACTATATTCTTTGTGAAACTAAATGCAACCTATAATCTATACATATACTTACTAAAAAAACATGGAGACACTAATTAGGTATTTAGATCCTGGTATAATAGCAATAACAGATCTAAATTTATTACTAAAATGACAAGAAACCTGAATAGTCCCTAAGTATTCCATCAGAGTATAACACCTAGCTGCAAGAGCAGCAGGGACAGTAATTAAAATAAGAAAATGAAACATGAATTTCAAAACCCAATTTAAATGCAAACTCTTGGAATGTGGTGCGCAGAAGCATCCTACGAGTGTCCAGGAGATTGGCAAAGCGGATTAGTAAATGCATGCAACTGCACAGCCATGACCAGAGCATTTCAGCTGTTTTGGAAGTGCAAAGCCATCCAGAGTGACAAACTGGAGAGAATAAAGGTCCTTCAGGCCTCTGTCAAGTTTCTATAAAGTGCAATGAAAATGATGAAAGGGAATATGAATCATTTAGAAGCAAAACTATATTAATAAATGAATAAGCATCCACTCACATCTAAACCAAGGGGATGAGACTAACATGGTTAATGATTTAGTATAGGCCAGATTAGACTGAGAAGTGGATCTGGTTTTTCTACCTTTTAAGTACAACCTTTGAAGGGCAGAAAAAAACCACAAACTCGGGCTATTTCTTAACTGTGTCCTCAGCTGTTTACTGAGACACGGGTTTCCAGTGAAGCCAGTGAGATCCAGAAAATAAAGGGTGAATCTGAAGTGTTTAGAAGTATAAGCACCCAGCAATCTTTGGGCTTTCTGTACAAATCAGGCTGTCTCTCATTTGGGACAATTAACTGACATAATTATCAAATTTATTTTGGAAAGATGCCTTTTTCGTGAGAACACTGAAAGAGTAAAGGCGATGGGCTCTGGAACAGCATGGCCACAACATTGGGGTGACAGGGAAAGGGCATATTTCCCAATACAACTCATACAGCTGAGGCTTATATTCCTCAGGCACTTTCGGCCATTTCTTTTTTTTATCGTCTCAGACAGACAGGACACACAAATATCCTAAAAACCATCACTAGGACAAGGACATTGAGATAAACTTCTATCAGAGTCCTAACCACTAAGCAGTCACTGCAAACAGGACTACTTGCTACTGAAATGTTCAGCCATAAATTACTGCACTACATGACATGTAAACCTTGTTTGTGGAAGCAAAGGGCACAGCTGGGGGGCACATAAGGGTTATTGGTACACAAACTCCCCAAAACCAAGCTTGAGAAACCAGAGGCAGCATTTGCCTTTGCTCAGGTTCAGAGCCTTCAAGCCATCATCTCTGGAGCAGGGATCTTGCCTGACTCTGGAAGGGAGAGCTGAGGTACGGATAGGCTGTATGGACAAGTGTTCATTTTATCTGCATCCAGATGCAACTCCTTGTCAGCTGCTCTCCACTGATGCTCTTGGAAAATTTTGCAGCAACAAGACTTTATCATGTGAAAGTGACAGATCCTCTTTCTCAAATGAAGGTACAATAGAAAGGCTGTATCCAGAAAATAGACTGCAAAGAAAAATTGTCACAGCTGCAGGCAGACACAAGAGCTTCATACTGGTTCAAGTGAAACGTCCCAGTACAAGGAGGAACAGACAAAAACACACTGTGGGCTCTAGCTGGGACTGCTTCCCCAAGCAAAACCATCATGGGGAGAAGGATGAGCAGGGAGGCATAGTCTGTATTAAAAACAAGTAAATTGCAATAACCAGCAGGTCTGCAGTGCTGGAAGGAAAAGTCTCAGTGTGCCGCATACAGCAGCACAGGGAAGATTGACTGCAAGAGGAAAACAAAACTTCAGGGGAGATCCCCCTTATCTAAATTTTGTTTAAATTCTGCAAAGACAGTGTCAGGCAGCATCTGCTCCACAGAACCAAAGCACACACATATGGTACAGCTCGGCCTCTGTAACACTGAGCCATAGAGCAAATGGCCGAGAGAGGACAATGGCAAAGGCAGGAGGGTGGCTGGGCACAGCTGGGAGCCTTCAGCCTCAGCAGCTTGGGTCACAGCAAAGATTGCAGCCATGGGTCTGACCAGCCCAGATCCAGGCTGCAGGGGCAATGGGGAGCAGGCATACAGGGCAGCAAGGGGAAAGCATGAGATACAGGAAGAGACAAAGTGCTCCTTCTCTCTTCTTCACATGCTTACTACTGAGATTTGGGTTCTCCTGTTGGTAACCTTAGTGCAACAGATGTTACAGAGGAACCACTGACTCCAGCATTTAGCACACTAAATTACTGGATTTGTTCTTGGTGTGCTTCTAAAATGCATTTAATGAAAAGAAACATGGAAGGAGACGTACAAAATAAGTATGCCCGATATACCCCTCATGCTCATGGAGCTACGCAGCAGCCTGAGGCTTTGTCTGACAGCAGCAGCCGTTCTGTACTCTCAGTATTTATGCTGGATCAGCCAACGTCAGTAAGTTCAACACAAAAGATTTTCAGTCCTTGAAAACCAGCATTATATATTTACTAGTGGCTATGATGACAACGTTAGTAATTCACGTTCTGAATTTTTTATTTTTATTTTGTCTTGAGATCCATCAGTATCTTGGGGCTGGTTTTCAGCTTTTTAAGCTCATAAGAATGTACTTATGCTTATACTTCATTGCTAAAACGTTGATTTGGAATTTTTAAAAGTGTTCCTCCCACAGAAATTGAAATAAGCTCTTGACACAATCAAAGCACTTAATCCTTTGGGGATTTTTTTAATAAAAAGAAATGTAATCAAAATTGATTTTCCAAATATTGGGGGGAAGTGGTTTTGTAACCGAAAAACTCTTTTTGATTAAAATATTCTGAGCAGTTCCAAACCTCTCATTTGTTTTCCAGGGTTTTCTTATATGGAACAAAAAATTGTGTAATCAACAACAAAGCATAAACAAATATTCAGAGGACAAGCTCTTGAATGTACATTGCCTTCTGTCATGCTGAACTTATAACACGGTCTGTAAAACCAGGGCCTTTCCCAACACACCACAGCACGGTACAAAAACCAACTAAAGAGACTTTTCTGCCCAGTGAATTCAGCTCTTGGAGGAAACAGATAAGCACCCTATCAACATTAATCAGAAGAGCTTTCCTAGTGCATATGGGAGTCTCTTAAAGATATTTCAGAATAATTGTGAGATAAAACCCCACAAATGTGCTCCTAGAATAGAAATATTTCAACAACTCCTCAAACTCGAGTTTCATTTGGCCACAACCCAGAAGCCGTTGGTTTCTCCCATTAAATCACTGGTTCCAACCTCCCCACAAATCACCATCACTCAAAGTGGTGGGGAAAGCAAACAGCTCTCTGCTTTTCTATCAAACTTCTTTCTTCCTTCTTTTTTTCTTTTTTTTTTTTTTTTTAACAAAAAAATCAGGCCAATTCTCACCTCTTTTGACCTCACCTGTGTGGCAGAGCCATTAAGCTCTGTTGGCAGCTGGAAACCAGAGCCACAAAGATGAAGAACTTTGGCAGAAACACTGAACACACCATCCCTTGTTTCTTGTGCTCATAAATAAGAAGTCAAGCACGAAGCACTGCTGAAGGTGAGTGCCAGCTGCCTTAATACCACTCCCTTGGTTTTTTAGCATTACTAGCAATAATAGTAAAAATAGAACTAGATGTTTCCACTTACAAAGCATTTGAGACAATAATGTGCCCCTAAAGCTCTTCATCAAATAAACATTGTTTGCCTGCTTTTACACATGGGAAAAGTGAGCTGCAGGGAGGAGAAGGGATTCACCTCCCTTTATTGAGAAATCCCAAATCCTAATCCGGTTTTCTACAACCTTCCCTAGGAACAGAGAAGTGAAAGGGACTATTTTAAGGACACTTTATGTAGACACTGAACTACATGATAAGCACATTCGGGAGGAAGACAGCCTTATCTTTTCAGGAAGCCACTTCTTAACAAATTGACTTATTTTGCTCATTTTGGCCTTTGATCTTGCAATCACAGAAGCTATCTATCTCCCAGGAACTGAAGTTACCTGGATCTGAGAGAAAACGTTCTCAATTCTTCAACTATGCTGGAAGTTTTGTCCCTTTAAAATTTAACCCAAGCAAAAAAATTATCTAAAAAATATTTCATTTTATTTTTATGGCTGGTACAGAAACACGCACTTACACCATGCTGCAAGTTCAGCCTCAGTCCTGGCTGTCCTGACAAAACAGATGCTGCAGGTGGAAGCTGACGTCACATCCCAAATCTTGGGATGATAGGGAAAGCTAAAAATCAGAAATTCAGTTCAGGAGGGATTTCAGACTTTTCCTTTCTCTTCCTACAGGGAATCTAAGAAATCTGCACTGACAAACACCTTATCTAGGATTGTAGCAACTCAGCAAAATTGCATGAGACCACAGAACTATTTTGCTGAGTACTCTGTAAAAGTGTCACTTCTCTTGGGTTCCCATAGGTAATTAATAAACAGAATAGTGATTTTTAAATGTATTTTTCTGCTTGACTGCTGAACCACACCACATTCTCTCTCTGCTTAAAGTGTGTTCCTGCAGTCTTGCAGGAGTACATTTTTAAAGCTCTTCCCCAAGCGCCTGCTGTTCACGCTCGGTGTGCTGGGTAGCCTGGTGAAAAATATCCACCTGCTCCACAGAAATTCCTTGACAACTTCTTGTCTTCCTCTTACCAGTCAATATTCAGATCTTTAGCTGGTATAAGTGAGCACTGGAATCAATTATAGAGATGCACATATTTATAAGAGCTGAAGATCTTGCTCCCACTTTTTCATACATTCATTGAGATTCCAGGACACCATCTTTTACTGTTTTAAACTCTAGTTCATATTAGAGCTGATCATCAAGGTAAGCTACAACCTGTGATATCACAAGACATCATGTCTCTTAAGTGCTGGGTCCCTCTCTGAAAGCATAAAATCCCTTTTATATCACTTAAAACAGACTTTGCATTTTTTACAGCTATGAAACTTTACTCCAGGCTAAGTGATGGTCATAACTGAAAGAAGTGCTCTGCAGCCAGACAACAAGCAAAGTCAGAATACGTCTGCTTTTGCAGATACTATCAGAACAGAGCACAGTCTTCAACATTCCTGCCCCACATCTGCCTATAAAATACATTCAGAAAAATAAAGCCTTGATATTGTGCTTATTAACCATGGTTAAACTCTTGCTTGTTTTCAGCATTTGACCCTTTATGAGAATTAACCTCTCTTCTTTATGATTTTCTATAATTTCCTCTGAATTAGCTATTCTAAACCTGCAAATATTTGAGATGCCTAAAGTGTTCAAGGGAAAACCAATGCAATTCTGGGCATCTATATCTCTGCAACACAAACAATACAACACAGATACACAACACAAATTAATGATTAAATAGACATCAGTCAATGAATGAGAGTCAGGAAAAAATGATTTTATGCTGCTGGAAGAGCTAGTGGCCAATTCAAATGGTATCTGTGAAATATAGGTCACATCAGAAGAGTATTTGCCAGAGGTCACATTTTAGCACTTGAATGCCCAGCCTCAAGGTCACAGAACACAAAGTACACTTTTAATTAGCAATTAAAGCTACAAAACTACTGTTTCACATTTAACGTCTGTGTTTGCGTATGCTGAGCTGGTACCAGGTTGTACCATCTTGTTTGGTAATAGCCTGTAGATGGAACTATGCTTTGGAGACAAGTCATAAGCTATTAAAAAGAAGTAGTCAGGACTCTGCATTATTTCAGAATGATCTCTCCTGATGGGAGACTGATTGGTTTGTGGTAAAAAAAGTGCTGGCGCAGTATGTATTATACATATGAGCCAGCTTGTTTTGGACACACAACATGGAATTCAGTTTAACATTTCTACAGTAAGAATACAAATCCCTAAAGGAAGATTTTGAAAGAGCTGGCTGCTTTCTGCTAATCAGTGCACTAACAAAAAGCAGTCACTCATAAAACTTCTGTGATCTCCCTGCAGCATCCCATACGCTGCTTTCAACACCCAGGAGATCTCTCAGCAGCTTATGACAGGTATCTGTGCCATGCAGTATAGGATGTAAATCATAGATAGCTTGTAAAAGTCAGTTACAGATACACCCTACTGCGGGGAAATTGGTATGCATTTATGAGAAATCTCAAACCTGTAGACATGTGTGAATTCTGGGAGATTAAAATTTTTAAGGGTGCAATCACCTTTCACTTGGCATACGCATGATGACGCAAGTCACCTCTGGGAATTATTTATAAGGGAAATTCTCATATTCATCTTCACCTTGGATATATTCCCCTAAAACTGAGTGACAGTAATCTGACCACTCCATTAAAATTCAGTCCCTCTGCCAGGAATGACTCCTGGAACACCTTCCTCTTCTGACTGCATTTCCTCTACAACAGAGGAGCTTGCCTTGCTACTCTCCAAAATGAAATATTGGAAGAACCAATATTGTGACTTCTACTCATTCAGAGTTGTAGCAAGTGGTTAAAGTGTCCAAAATAGACCCCTTAACCCTCCTATAAATCCCAGCATGCTATATAAACAGACACACAAAATAACTGAAAAAGACTATAAAGAGGGAGAAAAGAAGAGAAGCAGGCAGTGGTTCCCAGCTCCCTGCAAGCTACTGCTGGCTTTATACCACTCCAGTCTCAAGGGAGACATGACAAAAGTCTTCAAGGTAGTTACAAAAATAAAAGGACAAGAAATACTGAGTTCGAATTGCAACAAGATAGTTTTAATTTAGATGGTAAGAATACCTTTCTAACAGTAAGTGTAATGAAGTCCTGAAATGGATTACTTACAGAAACTGGAGACTATGTGGTTTTTAAGAAGCAGCTGGAAACTCCCAGTCACGTACAGTTCACCTATAGCTGGAGCCTGCCCTGGGGCAGAGATATGGGCTACGTGACCTCTCATGTTCTCTCCTGCCCTATTAGCTGCTGAATAAGAAACTTAACTATAACCTCAAAATATAGCCATTCAGCTGCAAATCACAAATTTAACATCAATCCCTTTGCATAGCTGTTCTTTCAAGAACAACTATGTTGTATCTACTGTCTTCCCTGTAGACTACCGAGGGCTCCTCAGACTCAAAACCATACCAGTTCATCTTTGAACAAAAAAAGAAGACGTGAATGTTGGCAAGATCTTCCTTTCTGGTTTCCGTTCATATAAAGCCCCTGCGGGTTCCCTCAATTTTTCCAGTTAAATGATTCTCTTCCTGCTATACCTTGGAGTAAGTATATGTGACCTTTGCTACGACAGTGCTTTTCCTGATACTATCAGAAGTTTGGAAGAATAATTTAATGCCAATGCCAGCTTCTAACTTAGGAAAAAAAGTTAGGCTATTAAATGGCATCCCAGGCTACTTAGTTGCTTATACCACTTCAAGGTAACTGAGGAATTTTGTTCTTTCTTCCAATCCATACTAAAGCAACAGGTCTGAGTTGTTGCAGTGTTTTGTCCAGACATGCTATGGGTTTGTGGCAGTTAAAGTATAATCACTTTCAGAACACCTGAAGTACATCCTCTGTGTATGTATTTCTATAATACATATACATATTTGTTAGTCACAGCACTTGAGTTTATACTCTCAGAAAAGCTTGCCATGAACTGTACACAGTCAAGGAAATTTATACTGGAAGATGAATATCTGAATATTTAAAACCAGCAGCTCTTTGGCAATATTCTTCTGTGGCATTTGAATATGAATAATTTTGGTGTTGTATCAAGCCCTTAATGTTCTTTTAATGCTGAGTTTCTCATCTGAATTTCACTAGGACTTATTAAACAGGGTTTTTCTTTCCCTATCTCATATTGACATGATTACAGTAACTATGTATAATTATGTGCATAGGGTAAATATGCTAATTGTATAATTGCAACATTCAAGTAAATCCTAGCAAACAGAGATGTTCTTAGGGCAGGCAGGACACATACTGATAGGTATAACAGAACTAGGAAACACTAATCTTAATTCCCATTGTTAATATTTAGAGATAAAACAGAATATGATTTATCTGTCATACAGGTGACCCTCCCATTCAAAGGCTGGATGGTGAGCCTTGTTGTCATGAAAACAGAAGTGAATATATTACCCGTAATAACTGCAGAATATCTTTGTCCAGTGGTGTCATCTGTATGCTGGAAACAGGACAACTCAAAGGTTTAATTGTGTCTACTTACTAAACTTCTCAAATATGCAGAAGGCTGCTTAAAAATGTAAAATTATATCAGTAAATACTTTTCTTTATGGAAAAGACCTATTAGGAAAAATGAGACCAAAATTGTACTCAAATAAAAGGGGGAGAGAAAGATAGAGACACAAACCTCTTCACATTATGGTGTGTTATTTGTGTGAAGAAAAAATCAGGAGCAAAGACACCTTAGAAAAATGTGTGCATTTTATTTCTGCCAATGACTTTGTGTGAGATGTTGGTTTAATTACTTTATGTCCTTTTAATTACTTCATGTCCTTTATTTCCTTTCTCCCTCTGCAGTTAGATTGACATCTGTCATCATGCATTAGAACATCAGCCAATAGATTAGGATGGTGTTCTCATTTGGATGTCCCAGTGCTGTCATGAGTTTCATTCACATGACATTAAAAAAAGAAATTGAGATTTGTCTGATAAAGGTAGACATGACCTTCAGGGGAGGTGAGTGGGGGGAGAGGGAAAAGGGATTTACGTTTGTCTTTTTAAAATTACATGATTCAGTTGGGAAGAGTTTCCAGTTGATTGAAAGCAAAAAAGAAAAAGAAAACAAAAAACAAAATCCCCAACTCTTTAGAAAGAAGTGAATGGAAATGATGCTGTCAACAACAGCAGTACTACTGGGAGCTCTCAGAACACTATTCAAAAACCAGAAAATTCAGTGTCCAACATAGTATTAAAATAATGATGATGCCCATGAAAGCATTCATTTCCAATGCAGCGTGAGACAGGTTGAGATAAAGTGCAATTTAGCATCCTGATCTGTTATTAGGACTGTGGAATTGCATCCAATCTGACATAAATCAACATCATTGAACTTGTCCTCAGTGGGATTACTGTCAATAGTCCTTAAAGTAAAAAGTTACAAGATCCACACCTGTTTTGTACGCAGAACAGGTAACACCAGGAATACTGCACCCTTCTGTGCCTGTGATCAGTAACAGATCCAGGAGTGTATATGAATTCTTCACATAGATGAGTTGTGCAGGTTCAGTCAGATATGCAAAAGTCTCACAGTTTCCTAAGAAGGGCCATAATTTTGCTTGAGAAAAGGTCATGAACAGGTGCATGAGGTGTGAATCTTGGTGCCACAAAGCCCTACCCCAACCATTAGCAAAGAATATAACATTATCTTAAGGAACTTGGTCATTGATGACTTTTCATCTTGAGGCACTCAGGTTTGAACATCTTTGATTGAACATTGAAATAACAGGTACTCAGACGTCTGTGAACGAGACCTAAGTCATCCTAACTTGGCTGTATCTAGCTAGAGCCTTTTAGACTATCAGCTCCCACTGCTTTGCATTGTCATGTTGCTAGTTTGTAGATACAGATCCCCTGGTTAATGCAGGTGCATTATATACCTGCATCACAAGAGATCTGAATCTGCTTTTAAATTATTACTTTTATTGACTCACCCACAAATGAATTTTTATGCTCTACCAATTTCCCAGAGACCTGAAGTACTACACATCAGAAATAAATCATTATAATCCCTGGGATCCAAGCCAAATTCTCTTATTGAAAACATATACTATGTATTAAAACGTGGATCCTTCTGTGTGACTGGCTTATTTTCATAATGCTTGTCTTACAAAGGCCCCAAAAGAAAGCAGATAGTGAAATTGCCTGATGACCTCTTCTGCTGACAGCCCCTGTTGCTCATCTTGACTGCATTTGATAGAACACAGCACATTCTTTTAAATATTTTATCCACTCAGTGATCATGGGTAAAAGAAAGGACTAATAAGAAATGACAAGTGAAATAACTACGTTTCCAGACCTGACAACGCTCTTTATTCTTAATTCTACCAGGCTGCTGGATAGACATTAAGATATAACTTTGACAAGAGATTAAATAAGCGAGTTTATGATTTGCATTACATTATACCTACCCTGATCTGAAAGTTTATTTGGAAACAGAAAAAAGTGAAATAAAACCGGCCAAGAAATCTGGTGTTTCCTTACATTGCACCAAATTCTCTTTTTTCTGTGTGAATTTTCTGTTGTAAGAAGGCATTCATTGCTTTACACTGCCACCTGAACCAACTATGAAGAAACAGACTATATTGATGACAGGAAAAGGGGTCTAACTAGATTAAACAACTTAAAGTGAAATTTTCAAGTAAAATATTTCTAAGAACAGTTTTGTATTCTGTGTCTGAAATACCTGAATGCAGTAGTTTTGAACAGTCTGATGGATGTTTCCATAGAAAAGAAATATAAAAGGTTAGTACCATATTGTATCTACATTAATATTATAATTCACTTGTAATATTTTCCCAATTATGTTATTTCTTATTCCTTTTTCCTAGACAAACCTAAATACCAGAATAAAAACTAAAATGGGAAATAAAAAAAAAAAACAAAGAGAAATATTTTCCTTCCCCCCTCAAGAAATAATTGTGAGATCTTTCAGGTTCCCATAGCTAAAAAAGCAAGTTTATCATCACACTGGATCAGTGCTGGTGAAATATTTTGAATTTCTGTCTGTGCAAGTCCACTATCACAAGATGACAGGTGACATCGAGCATCCTCTCACACGTCCTTTCACAGGACCCTGGCAAAAGCTGTGGTTGGTGTTGAGTGACAAATGATTACTACATTTTAAGTGGTGTTTGGGTAGTTTGGAACTCTCATTCCACTGTGCTTTGGAAGAAACATGTTAAAAAAAAAAAAAAAAGAGGGAGAATGAGCTCTTCTGTTGTTGGTGAGTCAGACAGGTCTTAATGCTCTGCTCTCTGCTGCTGCCATAAATGGGTTTGAGCTGTGGGCAGAACTGCAGCTCTCTTATAAAGGCACAGAGATCCTTGTGCTTTGCAGATGGCCCAAATCTGAGCTTGTTAAAATAGAATGTGTTCCTTGGAATCAGCTGTCTGTCAAAGACCTCAGTGGTGCTCACTAAGAATGTCAGGCTGACACAGAATTATACCCTGTGGGAAGCAACCCTGGTATAAAGAGCACCCTGGCACATACACCAGCCACTGCTGGCTGAGTTACAACATAAACAACAAAAAAAAGGGACAAACAAACAGTAAAAGATTTCTGGACTATGAAGCCAATAAGGGAAAAGTAGGAGAGAAGCTCCAGGAAGACAGTGAGTGCCTGCTCAGGGTGCACTTGCACTGCACTTGCAGTGACACCTCCTGTGCCTCGGCTCATTCCAACAATCCAGCCTCTTCTCCCCCATCACTGCCCCCCACAAAGTGACAAGTTTATGATCATAAATGGATGTTATAAAAAGCAAGTGTGATATGATCAGAAATTAATACAATGCTTTCTCTATGGTCATGATGAGAGCAAACTCCTGCTACCTTCAGTGAAGCCTGAAAGCTACCTAATGACCTGACAAAGCAAATCATTAGCAACATTTCACCTAGGTCTTAAAATATTTTCATTGCAAATGACTCTCCCATTAGATGAATGCCCGTTGCAGAAAGTAATTACCCTTTCTTTGAACTTGCATTTCAGAAATTTGAAACAACTAAAAAAAATTACAGAGAAGGATAAGCACATATTTTTAATGACTCCCCCCCCCTTCTCTTTCCCAGTACCACACCAGTAATAGAGTGAGGGGCAGGTGAACAGCCTGAATTTTCAACATTAAATTCAAGGAGACTACAAAAGATGTCATGACCAAGAGGTGACTTTCATCAGCCATTTCTTTAAAAGTGCTCCTCTGACATATATGAATTGACAAGACAGTAGAAGAGAGCTGCCACATCAGTTGGGTCTAAGCTTGAAGCTCAGAGCTCTGAGGGCACAAGTCAAAAGACACAGCATAGAGCTGCTGGCTCTCTGTAAATGCACTCTCCATGCAAAATAGTGGACAGCAAAGACAAATTCTTACAATTAATTAAAAATATGCACTCTCACTGAAGGCTGAGTTTTCTGAAAGGTTTACTTGTTATGTGTCCCAACTAAGCTGGGTGTGAAAGCTGACAGAAGATGAAGCCACAGGATCTGGGCTGACATTTACAAGTTCTCAGGCTCTCAGAACTTACATCCACTTGTAACTGCATCAGCAAATTATTCATTTATTTTTTTCTCTATGTACATCTGCTGAGACATGCAGGCTAGAATTAGGGCGAGTACCCTTTCTGTGAGTGCATGTATATGTATAAGCACACATAGACATATTTAAAAGAGAAAGGAAGAAAACAGAACTGTCAATTAATAACAGTATCTTAATTCTTTGTTTTCAATTCATTTTCTGATCATTCACCCAGGGTTTGACTCACAATAAAAAGCCCATCTGTCTGAAGAGATACAGATGCTAATATCAGGACAATGATACAAGAACGTGCTATTAAAAAAAAAAAGGCTGTTCTCTACACTAAGAAGTCAATTTAGCTCTTCTACGAAAGAAACTGTATCTCTGCATAGGATTTTTCTGGGCTTGGGAGAAAGCTATTACAGAGGAAGAATCAAAAACAAAGCAACATTTATCAGTTTCTTTAAGGAAAGAGAAGAGAGAACAAAATTGGCCCTATCATAAAATATTTACATGTTTTTTTATAAATCACAGTAGAGTGATAATAATAGGACTGAAAAGGAAGATGATGTTCAAACCAAGACTTTGAAAGTTATTTTCTTCAGTGAAGTTAGAAAGGGAAAAAGAAAAAGAGAGAGAAAGACCGAGACTCTGCGTGTATCATTTGATCGTGTTTTGTTCCACGCATGTTTATGAGTACTCGGGTTCACACCCAGCCCTACAACCTCCCCATCAGAAATTGTAGGTCATATCCACAGAAGTACAACATAGCACTTTCCAACCCAGCTTCCCATAGTCTTAGGGATCCCCTGGATCCCACGATTATGCAGCCCTCAGCAGGTATTGTCAGCCCTTGGCTGATCCCTCACCCAGTCATTCCCCCAGGTGTACACAGGAGGTGACACATCCATGGGCACACACAGGCACAGCCCAGTCCTGGGGCTCTCCAAGCACCTCCCATGGGAACCTTGGTGCCTCCAGCACATGCAGCACTAAATCGACAGCTTAGTGTAAGCAGCTTGCCTCCTCTTTCTCATACCACTTAACCCCAACATGTCTTGTGTCATACTCACACCTCCATCCATGCATAGTGACATATGCCACAGCACATCAAATTCCTTCCTCACTCATAGGAGCTGCATGGCCTCTCATGTACTGGGGACAAGTGGCTTCAGCTCAACCCCAAAGGCAGATGAGACAGGTCAGGGCAATGCCGAGCTGGCAGCCTCTGCCACCCAAGCCTGGAAACACCAGCCCAGAGACCTTGGAGTGTTTCCATCCCGCATCTCCAGGCACAGCTGGAGGAAAGGTTATTGGCACCAGCTATATCTTACAAATCTAACATTTATATTGCTACAATCAAGCAGTTTTGTTGTGGTTTTTTTAGTTCAGTTGAATTGATTTCCATATGTTTAAAGATAAGCACAAGTACCAGTGGGTGCCAGATCACAGCATTAATTCAGAATTAAACTCCTTTGGATTTTAAGCAGCTTCAGTTTTCACTATGAGCATTTCAACCATATCTACTAATTGCACCCAGTGGAATTTTCTGAAAGTACAGCTTTGTTTTGGAGGTGAGAACAATATATTACGCAGACTTTTTAGGGGTTTAAATTTTAGAAAAATCCACATAGCTTGAACTTAGAAAACTCCACAAGTTTTTTCTACTCGGCCACTTCCAACAATTTTTTGTTCACTAACTCTAAATCCTGCTCAGAGTTGCTATTTTCAGGGAAAAAAGAAAAGTTGCCATGTATCTGATGTAATTCAGACATTGCACTGCAAAAAGTGTCTTTAAAGTGCAGATTTGGGCAAAGAACAACTTGCAGAGATTTGATGAGAAGCTTTTATACTTAAGCGATAGCTTTTGTATTGTGTACAAGGAGAAGGAAATAGCTATTCAGACCGAAAAACAGTGATCTATTATTTCAGAGAAAGAAAACTCTGAATATGACAAAGATGATCAGCAGCACAAAAAGCACAGTGGATCGCTGACACCTCTTGTCTGCTGGTAACACGTACTGAACCAGTACTACCAGCTCACAACTGATCACAGTTTGCACCCTGTGATGGATATTTACTTTTTACCATCCCTTAAGTCTGTTTTCCAACATTGTCCCAAGATGATAGGACTTTGCAGGGGGCAAGGGGAGATGAAGATAAAGGTCACTGTAAGGACCAGAGTACTTTTGTAGAGATTATTTTCCAAGACTTGGACTTTAATTAGAGTTGGAAGTGTGTCTCCAAAAAGCTGCACATGTTCTCTCCTCTCTATTCTCTGTCACATCACATTTCTGCTCAACATAATGCAGCAAACCTTGGGAGTGATTTGTAGAATACATTAACATAGTTAAATGCAGTGTGCACAAGATTTACATGCTAGTGCTGTAAGTAGAGGTGATAGGTCAGAATAAAATGGATGATTAAAAAAGGTTGATTAATTTCTGTAGCACTATTTCCAAAAGATGTATTGGAACACAAAACTTGACTCATTATTTCAGAGTATCTAATTACAAAAAATGAAAGGAACAATGCTGAAGCTGTGATACTCCCTGCATGACCGTGCATTACTCGCACAAAGTTAGTGGAGCAATCAGTGATTTTGGTAATGTGGGGCTACTTTTCAGCTCTCATCCTACACACACTTGCTGGGTCCTCCAGCTCAGCTGTCTCATCTTGTAGCTCTCATCTTCCTTTGTTCAAATCACCCGAAATCAAAGCTCAGCATGTACTGAGGTGTTTTCCTCTCAAAGGATGGAATTATGTTTAAGAATAAATCTTTTTTTTTCATGGATTGGTACCCAAGGAGAAGCACAGTGGCTCTCACATAAGTACGTCAAGGCTGAATCATATAAAAATATCTGTAGAGGATGAGGCACTCTAGGAGACTCTCGCTCCTAGTGAGGCTGATGGGATTTTGTTCAGCCATTACTTCCAGTGAGGCCAAAACTAGCATCCAGCATCATCAGCTGCTTGAGGAGGGGACAGCACTGCTGCAGCACTCAGACCTGGCTGAGATCTCCTGGCTTTGCTGCAATAAGAGACAATGGTGATCCATAAAGTTAAACATCAATTTGGCTTGAACTTCAGTCCCTCTCAGCTGTGTGCACACAATTCTGAACACAACGCCAGTCAGTCACCCCCTAAGCATCCATCACAGCGTTGCTGCTGTTTTCCCAGTGGGTTGCTTCTTTCTGGTGGAACTAATTGCCCTCTGACCTGTTTATTGCTTTACCGCCACCAATTTAGCACCAGTTTATTCATCAACATCTGCTGGTCGGAAAATTGTATTTTACATTATTAGCTCTCAAATGGATAGCTAATGCTGCTTAATGGGGCAGTTATATGCTATTATAGATTCATTTTTTCTCATTTTGCTAATGAATGGAGAATCTTCATCAAATAAATATTTGCCAGTTGGCTTAATATCAAAGTCACTAATTAAAAATAGAAAAATGCTCGATATATGGAGAGCTGAATGGTGGTGGCACATGAGTTTTAAAGAAGTATTTCTGCCACACTGTACTTGCACAAAGGCCAAATTGGCAATAAAGTGATCAGTGTGAGGAAGGTTGAGCTGTATTTACATATTGTCTCAGTAAAATGCTACTAATTTATTTCTCTGGTGCCAGAAACACAATATGGGCATAGCTTACATTGGCTTCTTTTGCTGGCATTTACAAAAGAAATGGAAAAAAGAAAAATATGGAAATAAACAATCTTGGACTCAGTCCTAAAAAAATCTGATTTCCCTCCTCCAACTAACACAATGGCATTTTACAATGGAAATGTGCATAGATGCTGTGACCTGGCATGCAGAATTCATGAAACGTCTCTGCATAAACATGTGAATTTGGAGTAAACACATTTCAAGCTGACAAAACGCAGCACTGAACTAAGAGCAGGCTACACATCAGCATACACAGCCCCAGGCCCCAGTGTCTGGCTCAGATTTGAGACCGTTCAAGTCAAGGCTCTTAAATGAGTTCTCCCACTCTAAGGATGAAATAGTTTATATAGTTTAAAAGTTATTTTTTTACTACATATAAATACACACATCTATTGCTGTTTGATTATTTTCAGTTATACACTAATACCCAGTGGTGTCAGCTGGTAGTATTGAATCCACAGAAACATTTCAGTTTTTCCTATACCAAAAGCCTTCTCAGTTCAAGATTCTACAAAGGATCTTTGTTCTACTAAAGCATCTTTACAAACAAAACCACTGACTGCAAGAACAGAGACATATGAGAAAGTTTTATTTGCAGGACCAGAACTCACTGCTAAGTCTATCACCCATATATGATTGCAAACAACTGAATGTTACCATTGAATCAAATACAACCACCCACAAGTTTAAACTCACACAGGAATTCAAGTGTTTTTTTGCCAAAGAGTAAATATGAATGCGAATGAAATCTGACCTGCAACACTTGTAGACTCCTTCCATGAAAAGGTGCACAAGGAATGCTGGAAACATTTTCGACACCCCCATGTGATATCTAACAAGAAGCTGTGGTTCAGATTTAAGAAGCCTTCAGTATTTAGCATAGTTCACCCATGCCACGTTTTCAGCACAATCCACATGCATCTTGAGGCAGAGCAGTAAAGGCGTAACAGACACAAATTACTGTAATAGCGCTATTAAAACGTGAAGATCTCTTTATCTTTCCGAAACCAAATAATTCTGTCATTTCAAAGAGAACATACTCTAATCTAAAGCTAGTGAAGCACACAGAAGCTGCGCTAGCTCTAACTTATCTATTGGCTTCATGGGCCATTAGATACCACAGATGGCACTATGAATTATTTCTGAAAACGTCAATACGTTTCTAATATCATAGGCACAATTTTCCTAATCTTCAGGTGCACAATCCCCGAGTCTAGGTCCCAGCTCGGCTGCTGAATGCCCTCTTTTTCCATCTCACTTAGTCAGATGCAAGCAGCTGGCAGCAGACACAGCCAACAACTGTGCAACACAATAGAAACTTCAGCCCACATAGAACCCTAGATTCTACTGCAATTTTACTGCTACAGTTTCAAAAAACTATCAAGAGTGCTGAAAGCATGGGATGAGCACTCTCCAACATTAGAAAAGTATATCATAAAAAGTAAACACCAAAGCCCAGGAAGTCACTATAAAAGTGTTTCTTCGTACTTATTTTTAGAGCTCTAATGCACTCTTGAGTGAAGAAAATAAAACGAAGAAAATAAAACAAAGAAAATAGAGAAAGAAGGGGAGAAATAGCTGTGTCAGGCAGGTTTACCTTGGTTTGTTCTGTCACTCTTATTTGTGGATCCATTGGCACATGTACAACAAAAGTGTGGGAGAACTAGTGCTTCACTAATACAGATTATTTGAACCTAACATTGAAGGGTCATGAACTCATCATTTCAAGAAGTCAGAATAAAACTACGATATATGCCCTCATACCACTTAACAGCCTGATGCTCAAGCATACCAGCATTTGTCATTGCCTATGACTAACACCCCTGGCTCCAAAATCCTTTATTCATTAATACATCTATCCATTGAGTAAGGAGATCTTACCCACACATCCCCCCCTTCAGTTTTTTTTTTACTTTTGATACTAAATTTGCTAATAAATCTCTCAATTTTCTATTATTTTGCATGTCTGTATTTTACATACAGCTTCCTTGTGGCCAGGAGAAGCAGGTCTGGAAAGTTAAGAATAAAACCTGTGGCTTTCATTTCAGTGAGCACCTCTGCTTCAGTTACAGGCAATAAGGGGTTTGTAACTGCAAAACCCTCAACATACACAGTAATGTGTCAAGGGAAGAATGAGTCAGAAGATAAGAGTTGGTGATTCTGCACTGTCAATACATTCAGGCCAAATTACATCTATGTTAAGATCCTTTCTACCTGTCCTACAATATAAAATGACGTGAACATTCTCCCCTCATGGACTTTGTGTCTCATTATCTCCTTTCACAGAAAATACTCAACCACATTAGCCCACCCTGGTGAACCCTCCACAAGCCATTCTGGAAGATGTGCTATAATGGGGTACACCAGATCAACTTTTTCCAAGTTTTAAATGAGGAACAAAGTGCCATTGGTCTGTACAGAGTCTTAATTTGTGCCTCTGTACATGCACATTAAAGACTGAAATCTGTCTCCTTTTTGTCACAAGGAAAAGTAAAGCTTACTGTGGCATCCACAGCTTAGAGGACAAAAATGGATTAGTGAAGGTGAACAGAGGTTTCTAGAACTAGAATAGAGGTTTCCCTCTTGGGAGCGGAGAGCAGTCTCAGAAGAGAAGGGTCCTGGAGTATGTGCTTTTGTGTTATGACTTAGTATGCCCTTAATTCAACTGCAGCATCAAATCTCCTGCAACAGACACCCTCAAATTGCTGTTTAATGTCTGATGCAAAGTACACTTCACTCTAAACCTTTACTGCATTTCCACAAGTCTGACGTAAACCAAGATGAATCAGCTTAAGTTTGCTGAAGGACAGATCCAGGCTGACTTACACTTAAAGGGCAGCTTCTCTCAATTTTGTGATGATTCAGAATTATGTGACTGCAATTCTTTCCCAAGTTTGGAATTTGTGATGACTTCTCACATGCAGCTGTTTTGTAAACCTTCTGAGTAACAGTTGTCAAACTGAAGTGAATCTCTATACTGCCTGGTTTTGCAAGAAAGGAGCCTAATCTGTCAATAAATAAATAAATAAATAAATAATCAGCAGTATGTATTGAAACACACAACACTTCAGCCAGGAAAGATCTTTTCTTTATGGATATATAAAATACACTCCCCTTCAACAAGCTTGTAGCTTATTTATCATTCCCAACTGGCTACTGAAAACTCCTTAAATGTTGTTTGATGGAGCAGTGATTCTTTTCTGCCTTACTGGTGTAAACTGAATATATCTAAGAGCCAAATATACTGGCAGTAAAAAGGGTTCTTCTTTTTGAGATCTATCAAAATAAAATATACTTGGGAGGCTTTGAAGTTAAATTTAAAAAAAAATCTTTGGGAAATTATCTTCCATTTCTGAGAGCACAATTTAAATTCAACCTGAGGGTTTGCATGAGACATCTCAGGTGCTCTCTGTTCCAAATTCAGTTGATTAATGTTGCCTTAAAAGATTTGCTGAAGAATCAGGCAGATGTAATTAGAGGAGAGGTAGCTAATACTATGCATAGATCATCAAAGGATAAGTATGCACAAAGGAGAAAAAGAATCTCAATACAATTGTAATAATCTCTGCAGATTAAAAAAAATAAATTACAATCATAATTAGGAGAAAGTAATGAAAGATTGCATGAATATATGATCCAGGTTCCCTTGGTATCTTATCACTGACACAGAGTTTGCTGGGAGGGAGCCCTGTTCAAGTCAGCAGAGCCATCCCACATGAGGTGCTGAGGGGCTGAACTGCAGACACTTAAAGGAAACAGCCCAGGTGTAAGTGGGCCACAAAACCTTGTAGAAACATTATCTCAGTGGTTATGGGTTGATTCCTGCCAGAGCAGGGATCTTATTTGGACCTCTGTGGGTTAAATAGAAGCAAGACATGCTCAGGGCTGGTGGATAAGCAGAAGCCATGCCAGCATCAGCAGAGGAAGTGCCCCTGGGTGTAGCTGGGATGGACTTCCACAATTAGCATAAATTCTTCCAGAGGACCTGGGGTACTGCCTAAACCCTGAATTCCTGTGTGGGTGAAACCCTGCATGAAAGTTCCTGTGTTGTGCAAAAGTTGGAGTTTTGACCATTGAAACTGTAATGGCTGGAGATGATTCAGCTTAATTATGGCTCTTAAGAAAGTACCAACTACCACAGGCAACTGGAACCACTGTGCTCTTGGAGCTGGAAATGCATATATATATAAAGACCAGAATGACTCAGGGCCAATAAGACTACTTTTGTATTGAAATGCAAATTTTCTAAAAGGTCCTTTTTAGCTTAATTTTGCCAAAATTCACATTTTTTCTTTAAGCATGAAATACCTTTTAGTGCAGCTATAGACAGGGCATCATGTCCCCTCTGAGGCTGGTAATTTATGTTAAAAAGAGAGACCTATGTGGCCACAGCCAGTAATAGAATATATTTTCAACACAAAATGAAAACGGCATTTTGATGGGACACAAATGGCCTCATTACTGTATGGGCATACCTCCGTATTTTATGATTTTTCCTTCACACTATGAAGAGTAGAAAAGAGGTAAAGAAAACAAAAAAGGTTCACTAAAGCAGTGTCACAATATTGTAATAATTACCAAGATGTTGTTACTCCAGTGGGTCGAAAACCAAAGTGAACTGAAGGCTGATCAGCATTACAGTGCTTACTACACAGGACATCACAATTCCTTTGTCCCCCCTATGGCCCATTTGTTGTATTGGGAAAGTAACACAGGACAGAGTTTCTAAAGATACTTTCATTCCTGCAGAAATTTCCAAGAATGCCTGCAACACTAGATGCTAGGCATCTGTCAGATCTTGTTGCAGAAACTCCTACAGTCAACACTGAGAGACAAGCACTCCCAAAAGGTGATTGCCCCCTCTGCCTTAGAACAGGACGAATCTTTTTTCCTGGAAGTTCATTTCTTACAACAAACAGTTCCACTGAACAATTGCCCAGCTCAGAAGATCAGAGTTAAGACAAATACCTCAAATGTCACGAGGTGCTCAGTTGTTGTGTAAAGAGATTGTAGGATAGATATTTGTGATAGAAGGAAGACATTGCAGTACTGAATGCTAAATGTCACCTCTGCCATTTGTCATGAACAGTCTCGTTCAGCCTTGGTAATGTTAGAAATCAGGTTATCAATACAGATGCCAATAAGCTGGAAAAAGCCTTACAAGTCACAGTAACACAGCCACAGCAAGCCCCTCTATCCGTATGCACACCAGAACCAGTACCAGGCCTCCTCTGCCCAAATGCAGACATCCCTTTTCCTCTTTTACTGGGCAATTTGAACCCTTACAAGGAAATACAACCCTGACCTTTCTGTCAGACAAGGACTGTTCTTGCTGAGAGAGTGCAGACATATTCACATACTGATATAACCTTCAACTGCAGAGCAGGTAGCAACTTTTCCATACACGTTTTGTACAGATCCAAGAACTCCAAAGGAAATGTTTTGTTCGTTTGTTTTCACATCACCGACCTTTGTATTAACAATTCTGAAACCCACAGAGCTACCCATCCATGTAGTCACAGAATCACAGAATTCTAGGGGTTGGAAGGGACCTCGAAGGATCATCTAGTCCAACCCCCCTGCCAGAGCAGGGTCACCTAGAGTACATCACACAGGAACACATCCAGGCGGGGTTTGAATGTCTCCAGTGAAGGAGACTCCACAACCTCTCTGGGCAGCCTGTTCCAGTGCTCTGTCACTCTCACAGTGAAAAAGTTTCTCCTTATATTCACATGGAACCTCCTATGCTCCAGTTTGCATCCATTGCCCCTTGTCCTATCATTGGTCATTAGCGAAAAAAGCTTTGCTCCATCGTCCTGACCCTCACCCTTTACATATTTGTAAACATGGATGAGGTCACCCCTCAGTCTCCTTTTCTCCAAGCTAAAGAGACCCAGCTCCCTCAGCCTTTCCTCATAAGGGAGATGTTCCACTCCAGTCATGGCTGGAAAACAGCTATCAGATATTTTCATAACAGAAGACCACCATGCATGAGTGGAAGTGTCCTTCCACCTGAACTGAAGTTTGGGGAGCGCATGTCTGAGATGTGTGACAGAAAGGAAGCCAGCAAGAATGAGAGTCACACCTTTCCCACTGTAGCACAGCTCTTTTTCACTGCAGCCTTCCAGATTTATTCCTTCAGGATTTAGTTCCATGCATAATTAGAGATTGAATAAAACTGTAAAAGCTGAAGAAAAAGAAAAAGATCCAAGAGCACTCAGCATTGCATTCACTCCAAGGACCATCTTGCAATTTATGCAGTGACTGTTCTTCCTGTGATACACATGAGCAGCTCTTGGAGTAGGCTGGGAGCCAGGGTCACTTTTTGCCCAAAACACAATTTTCCTCCCTCCTTCTCAATCTTGAATCTTTAATTCCTTCATCTAAAACAGATCTCTTAAAGGGAAATAGTGA
Organism: Aegotheles bennettii; assembly: GCA_013398125.1. Lineage (NCBI taxonomy): Eukaryota > Metazoa > Chordata > Aves > Caprimulgiformes > Aegothelidae > Aegotheles > Aegotheles bennettii. The sequence goes on along the minus strand of VZRW01004802.1, from coordinate 677,338 downwards.
GTTACTGCCCATCTACTGCAGCTCAGTGGCTTGGCTGCTCCATCAGGAAAGAAGGATCTCCTCACATGGCAGGAACTGAACTTAAACATCAGCTCTAAGCACCACTGTCCCTGCTGGTTTGTCTCTAAAGAAAATAGGGCCAGTTTAACATGAAGAGGCAATAACTTTCATTAGCTTGATATACAGAAGCAGGTAAATTTGCAAACACATTACAGGCTCCAGCTATAGTACTTTGGTCTTATAAAAGACGTTACCTCTGTCTACAAACCTTAGTTTTCCTGTCTCTTGGAACATCACTGCCACCAAAGCCCTATTACTATCGCAGCATCACAAGAAAACAGTAGTGATCTGGGCTGGCTCATACATCAGAAAACAACTTTTTTTTCCCAATTAGCTATGAAAAGCACAGGCAAGGCAACAGCCAGTCTTCAGTAGAAAAGAAGCAGAAAAGAAGGAGGCAGAGATGAACACGTAGAGGTAACCCTAACACAGGTAACAGCTCAAACATGGGCTAAGCAGGATGTGCAAATACAGTTTCATTTCAGAGCTTGACCTGGGTTTGGATTACAAAGGTACTTAGGTATCCGAAAGTACACTTGGCTGCCTAATTTGTTTTTCAAAAGAAAGTAAGTGGATTAAGGGTTAGATTTTTTAAGGGATTTAATTTCCTAAGGGGACAGAGAAGTACCCAGTGGGAGAGTATTACAACTCAATCAGGATTATAACTAAGAGCTTATATTTGTTTTTCATATCCCATAATTCATAAGTAGTTGAAGGAATTTTGTACAAATAATCAAATTATAACAAACCTAAAAATGCTTGGTTTCTTATTATGTTAGAGATCAACTGTATGAAACTTCAGGCTAAACAAAATTTCAGAATGTTATCAGTACCAAAAAGAGGATTCAGGAAGAAGCTCTGCTGCAATAATTACCCTAACTGTTGGGATTTTTCTTTTGAAATATTGTTATTTCACTCGAGGCATTTACCCTAAAAATCTAAAAGATCCAAAATAATCACAATTAACTTTTTTCTTTCTTCTTGTTATAAATACCTCAAAGGAAACTCAGCTTTTGGTTCTCATTTACTCTCCCTACTGATGAATATTTCACTGTGTTCTTCCACAGTGAAAACAACCTGTCTTGGTTCTCCAGTCTTTGTTACACTCTGAAAAAAAACTGTCATGTAATTTACTCCCTCAAATATTACCTCACCCAATTTTGGAAGGAAGAATTACAAGCATAATCCTGAAATCCTAAATTTTCCATATTCTGAACAATAGCCAGAAGTAAATTCTACATATGAAATTATTTTCTTCTTTGTTTTTTAATTTATTTTTTACAAAAAAACCTTCCAGCTACATGAAAGGGTAACATTTCCAAAATTGGTTCTTATGCCAAAAGCTTTAACTTCAATAACAGAGACTGAGGCAATCATCTGTAGATGTAGGAAAGTAAAACTCAGAATCAGGTTTTAAGATCTCTCACAGCTTCCTGATACTTCTGTCTAAAGCAAAACTATTACAATCTATCCCTCTATTTCCTAAGGAAATACAGATTAATTGGGAGTTAGCTAGCTAACAGAGGCTTGAGTCAGGACTTTGGCCCATGGCTATTTCCAAACTGTTCAGTCTAGTTAAAAAACTTTCATTACATTAGTTTGGTATGTATGTTTCTTAAAAGCTGTAAGATAATAACATAACTTTTTAAAGAACTCCATTTTCACTGTGAACGGCATAAAATTCCTCCCTTGAGGTAGCTATGTTATCTCATTGAATTTAAAAACAGTAAATTGAAAGTTAAAAATAAAAGAAAGAGGAAAAGGTAGAAGAAATAGGTGGAAAGGCATTGAAGCTGTAGGAGTTCTGACTAATCATCTTGGCATATAGTCCCAGCAGTGATGATAAATTGCTCTGTGCGTTTTATTTATTTTTTTACACGCCACAACAAAAAACATACTTGAGGCAAAGTTGTAGAATATCATTGAATTGGTGGGGTTATTTTCTTAATGCCCATGAGCATGCAATGATGAAAAAGGATTATTCTAATACACAACAAGTGTGGGAAAACATGATAGTGTATGTCCCAGCCCTGCAGTCTGTTACAGGTACTTTATGCATGTGAGTAATTGCTCTCTGGTGTAACACAGTATCTTAAGGTACTTGTTCTATACTTGGGATTACATACATTGTTTTTTCTTTCTTTAAGGGATAAGTCTAGTGACCTATATTTTCAGTACATTACATCAAATCCAACAGGCTACTCTCCATATTTTGGTCTTGGAATGAAGCATTCAGCTATGTGTGCCTTCTACTTTGTCCCCTTACTAATTAGACAAATGACTTGGTGTCAATTAAACATGTAAAATATACTTTACCAAGGCATATTCTTTAACAGAAACTGAACTTCACTGCCATTCATCCCCCAGGCAGTATTTGAAGCCAGCAGAAGAAATCTAATGCTCACAGTTCTCCTGATGAGAAAAGTGAAAATTAGAAACATGGAAGTTTACTTAAGCAGATTCAAGTATCACTGGAAACTGGTAACTAAAGCCAGACAAACCTTGTATGCTTCATTTCAGAGTGGGTTCATAAACCAAATTCTGTTTTTCTGCTCCCAGGGTTTGGACTCTTGCCTGAAGAGTCAAGTTAAATTAATTTAAATTTCTGAATTAAAAATTCACATGTAAGACAAGGAGAGGCTGTTGTGTTGTGATGCAGGACAAAGCAGATGCAAGCAGCCCAGGTTTAACTGAAAGATGCAGGTATGCATGTCAAGTCACCTCACGTACAGATTTTCTACCTGTCTTTAAATGTTCTGCAAAGGGTACATGTGCACATGGAGAACAATAATAATATCATCCCAAGTCAAGGTTGATTTGTGTGCACAGATGCGATATTGGTCATGGTTTAACTTTCATAGCTAAATCCAAGCTTAGCTGCAACTTCTGTATTGCTAGTTTAATACTGGCTGGTTTGTACTTTGTGAAATTTTGATTTGGGCACAAAATGTAACAAGAAAGAAAAAATAATACTGTGTGTTTTCATTTATTCTCATTTCCAGAGGGAGAAAAACATCACACAGTTAGAATCTATTAGTCTGTTTTCATAGCACTGCCATTAGTAAAATGTCATTTTGATTTGAACCAACTATAACTTCAGAAAAAATCCCATGCTGCATACACTATATATCAGAGAACTTTTCACTAGCTGGTAAACTATGTAATGGTGTTTATATATGAGCATGGCTTAATTAGCTATATAATGAAAAGTGCAATGAAAGTGCAAAAGGAAGTATGGAAGGGCTGAGCTGCAAGAGAAAACTGATCTTGACACATCTTGGGAATACTGAAGTTTGTATAGTAAGGTCAAATTTTCACCCCACTCTGATAAATAGACCATTGCATAAATAAAAGGTTATGTGTGTGGTCCTTATTAGACAGAATTGTAAGTTCACTGAAGACGACAAGAATGATGAATAGTTCCTCCAACAGCACTGAATCAGCAGCAATGCTCTGCAGAGAGGTTAGTTCAGATCTGCAGTTCAGCTTGCATTGCATAAAACAGTCACCACACTTTTAAGCCACTGTCATGAAAGAATATTTTCATAGCAACATGCTTAGGTGTTGGAGAAGCTGCCCCAAGGCAAAAAAATATTGTCTGTGACGGGCATGAGGCAAAACAGTACCATCTTTTAGTTCAAACTAGTAGTTTCTACCTTGTGCCAGAGTGGAGGAAGCAGTTCACTTATGAGCAAAGATCCTACCTGCCTACAGCTGCAGCTCCTGGAGGAGATTGTGAAGCTCAGAAACAGGCCCAGTGAAAGCAGGTTTGTTTGTCTGGAAATGCATTGACAGCAAGCCAAAAACAGTCCCATGTTTGTCATGCAAAAGGTTTAGGTCCATAACAAAATAGGAGAGGAAATTAAGAGGGAAAGTAAAAGGCAGCATAAACTAAGCTGTAACAGCCAGAAAAAATTGACTGGGATGAAAAGGATGAAAGCAAGAGTAAAATAGCATCAGCAGTGAAACGTGCCTATAGCTACTGATTCGAGAGCCCTGCAGTGTGTGTATGAGGGCCTTATTTATACTGAATGTTGGACAACCATGGTCAGAGCTGCTCATATAGGGTCTAACTGGATCCAAATGTGTTGCAACTACGTGCAAGTCCTCTGTTGTTACCTGATGCTCCACTGGCTGCAGAAGCAAGTGTGCTCACCTGTGCTACTACCCCCACTCTGCAAGCTCTTCTGGATCTACCTTAAGAAATCAATTAGCTGCTGCATAAAGAGGCCTTTCAAGTTCTCCAGTATCCTATGAAAAGTATCATAAAATCCTCAGCAATTACCTCCCCTATGTAGAAGGAAAAGAAACACAATCTGAAATTCAGTTGCTAACTAACTGAATTATACAGGCAGCATGTTGTCTTTCCTTGGACACATTTTCTTTCTGCCTAAAGATCTCCCATATAAACTGAGATGCACTGGCTAAGATAAACATTTGACTGAGATTTAAGTCTGTGGCTCCTTAATTGGTCTTTCATCTGGTTCACTATTTTATATTTATTTATATAGCACACAGTAGTTGACTTCCAATTAATTTAGAATCAGAACCAAGTTAACAAAATATTCAGGTATTTTTGCACAGGAGTCAAAGGAAGTGCTAACAAGTGCCAGGCATAAACCAACGCCTGTGCCTCAGCTGCCTTTCCAAGCTGAACATTCAAAGTATTTTTCATTATTCCTCCAAACTTGGAAAACACCAACAGATCACTCCTTTACAGAATCACAGAATCACAGAATTCTAGGGTTGGAAGGGACCTCGAAGGATCATCTAGTCCAACCCCCCTGCCGGAGCAGGTTCACCTACAGGTTCATTTTACTCATAAGGCTCAAGAGGACTTAACAGAAATTAGTCTATTACTGAAATAATGTAGAAGTTTGACAATCTTGACAATCACCTTATAAATGTCAGTGCTATATTCCAAGATCCTAATGTGTAACTCAGTAAGCTTTTCTGAGTTACTTTAAAAAAAAAACAAACCACAACAGCAGTAAAAAAATACAATAAATATGTACCAATAAAGGCACAGCAACCCTGTTTAATCCTGCCACATGCTTATTAGGAGCTGGCACTCATCACGTAATACGGATCCAGATTTGCACTTTACCAGAACACAGGAGGACAGATTCCAACCCAGGATTTCATTCCAGCCTACCCTAATGGCTGCAAAAAGCTGCACAGTTGAGATCTGGATCAGATTCAAAATTTTCCCAAAATGTATCTGTGTTCACATCCTGATTTCTGATTCCAGCTCATCTCTAATTATAATTACTACACAGAATGTCAGATCTCAGGTTATGCTCTTTAAAGTTCTCCCTATAAACAATTAATTAGCTCGCTGCAACCTTTCTATAAATAGCTTGTACATATAAATTACTCTCATCTGCTCAGACAAACAAAATCCCTGCTCTGTTTTTGGCTTCTGATTTTCCCTAGTGGACTGCAGCTGTTAGGCAGTCAGACACACATATGTGTACTCTTCAGATTCAGCGCTAAAAATAAGATTATGAGGCTAATTGACAAAGTATTTTCTATTGAATTAATGCTTGAGAAATCAGGTTTTCCCCGGAAAAATATCTTAGAGCAACATTTCTATCAATTTAGTAACTCCAATAGAGGGCTGCCTCCCACGCCAGCTGAAATGCTCTTCAGCCAAACAGCACGCATTCCTTGTTTGGAGGTATCATGCTATTGTGGGACAGGATACATATGGTTCCCTGAATTAATTTTGCTGACAGGTCTTCCAAACTCATCCTATAGGTGTTGGGAGACGAGATTGGGCTAAAGCTTCCTCCAGCAATCAGGGAACTACCTCTCCTCTCTGTATATATTCTTTGCTTCCCCATCAAAGGTTTTTACCTCTATAGTAGAGCTGCCAAGTAAAGTGTGTAGTCACTCCTCTGCCATGTTAGGGCAGAGTCCTGTGACTTTGCTTCATTTACAGATTAATTGGATATATAGAAAGACATCCTTTGCCATGTGCAAATGTGAGGTAGGCTGGTATAGGCAGGCTGCTATAGCAGCGAGACCAAGAATTGCAACAGTCACAAAGTGAACATACATGTGAATAAACCATAATCACTTACCATAACCACTCCTCTTAGTTTGCATGCACCTACCCACGAGATGTGCATACAAATCATCTTTGTCTCATCCTTGTGCTGAGACTGAGTAAGGAACATTGGTAAAGCACTTTGGAAGATCATAAACCAGTGCAACAAAGCGTTATGACCATTTTGAAGCACTAATCTATATGCTTTCCCCTGCAATCTAGCATACAATCATCACGCCCAGCCAGACAGAAGCTTAATTATTGGACATTTTAATGTTTCACAGCATAATACTGCTGTCATAGTGAGAACAGCAAGGCACTGAAAAGAATTCCTTTGTTTTACAATCTTCAAGCACAGATGAGAAATAGTTGTTATAATCCTCAGACAGAGCCCAGGATGAGCAGAGCTTCCCCAACTTGCTGCCACGATGCTATTTCATTAGCCAAGCAACGTGCTACTGAGCACACCATGAATCTCCGAGCTCCACAACTCCTTCATGTTTCACTGCTTCACAGAAAGACCACTGGGAAGCTCAAGAGTATGGAGAAACCTCTATCAGCAGTGCTTTAGGCAGCCGCTTTGTGGTCGTGTGGACACAGACCTGAGGGCTTGTGTTCTGCTTTTGGCATGATTTGATGGGTGTCCTTGGGCAAGTCTTTTTTTCCCTGTGTCACCTGCATAAGGGATCATAATGCTAGCTCACACAAAACATTCTGAGCTCACCTTTAAGGAGACAAGTCCTATTGTATATGAATACACCAGCAGATCTTAAGGATAATGTCCCATCTGTTTTTATTTGGAAAAAATATAGAATCATTAAAATTCATTAGTCTTTAACCTTTCATTTGAAAAGTTTTTTGGATACATTTTTGCTGTTCATAGCTGGAGGGAATTAACAAGTTGAGTTTAACCCCAAAAAATTGTCACACTGCACTGAAATGTGCTGTTCACAATCCACAGGTACACACCGCATGGCAAAAATGCAGTTATGAGAAGGTAAAACTCCAAACCACAAATACCTTCACGTCAATATGCTCTGATACAGCTGTATATAAACACACAAACAGGGTTACTGGGGTTTCTTCTAGTCTTGGCTGTTGTTAGATGGGTAAAGCTTGTTTACCTCAATGCCCATTACAGGAGAGCAGCTCACTAAGTGCAAACAGGGAGGTCCAGACCAGTCTGAGCAAACCAGCAGAGACAGAAAGAGCAGATATCTCTAGTGACTCACCTGGCCCAGCAATCACTACTACCCCCTTGTTTCTTGGCTTTCCACATTAAGATTCCTTGGAGTAGGAAAGAACTTTGCTGTATTTGCAAATCAATATACCACAGCCATGTTCCTTGTACATATACAAGAAATTGCAGTTAACTAGCGAACTGAAGAACAGATTTGGTTTTGTTTTCTCAAACGTTACCAAGCCTATTTAAGGTTTGCAAAAGTAGATGATGACTCCTCATTTGTTCTCTCCAGTATTCATCAAACCATTGTGAACAGTGGTATAAAACGTTATCAGATTACATGTAAAATAAATGTACTATATTTGCTACGTAATAAACAGTATGAAAGCCAACAGGGAATTAGATAACCTTTTGATGTAGACTTTGGGACAACAGTCACGTAAAGGGCTTCAAAATCTGCAGCTCAACTCTGTTTTGTGTTAAAAACTTCAAGGAGAAAATTTAACTGTTGGCTTGTCTTTCCAAAAAGGCTGGGTTTTCTTATACAGAGATCATTTTTTTTCTTAATATTTGATGCAAGAGTTGTTTTCAGTTTAATATAGAGAAAAAGAAATAAAGGAAAGCTGCATTGAAATGTAATAGATGAAACAAGGCAGAATACATTTTGAAGCACATTGCCAAAAATATCCAGAAGAGAATATTTCTGAAATACTAGTGACAGACCAGGCAGCAAGGTGGTTCTCTGTTTCTACAGTTTATGTGAACAGGAATAACACCTGGATATCACTGGGGAAGAACTGACAGGGAGACAAGACTTTCAAAAGCACAGAAAATTGGTCTTACTGCTCCCGATGCAGCCCATTATCATAACACAAGCTGGATCAGCACTGGATATTTTACAACTATAATAAGCTCCATTGAAAATGCAGATTTCATTAAATTCAATAGTTTGGGAAAAATGAATGCATACTAACACTTTGATCTTATTTTAATAGAATTTTGCCATCTCTATTCATCCACTTTCCCAGGCTAACTACTCTTTTTTAAACAAGGGAAAGGGATTGAATTTTATTCAGGACATCTGTGTCATGAAAAACAAGCATGTTTTAGAATCCAGCTTTGAAAATGGTAACAAGGGTGTGTTAGCTGCTGATACTGGTTTAAGTATATATATTAGCTTTGTGTTTCAAGCAGCTTTGCTGCTTTCAAACATCACGGCTCATCTCCCTCACATTTAAGATGTCCCTGACACATGAGCTTTTCTTTTGCTTTGGGATGTTTTGAGCTTTTTTGTGTGTTTTATGAAGGCCCCCAAATTGGTAATTTCTGTGAACTAAAAGTTCATCATTACCCTATAGGTGAAAACCTACCTTTTGTTTTTCTATTTCATATCACTCAATAACATGAAACACTAACTTGACTTGTTGACTCTTAGCCTCTTTTATTTCAGTTATTAAAATGGTTTAAAGATGCATGCAATAAAGACATGTAAAGTCTCAATTACTCTTAATTTATCTATATTAAAGTGTTTTAGTCAACAATTGACCTTGATTCATTGTAAGTATCATTGTACCTGCTTACATTTGCTCTTGTAATTTATTGCTCTTTTCATCCATGCCTTTGACCAATACTAACCTACTGTTTTTCATTTTCTAGGCATCCCACATAGTTCAGAACCTTATTGATATTCTAGATTCATATGTTCTAATTTATTTGAGTTTCTCCTAACTTTCACTGCAGACAAAGGCAGCTTTATTGTAGAACCACACTAATTGGAAAAGGAAAAGTGCTTTGTTAGTTTGTATTATGAATTCCTTTCCCTCCCTCCCCAAAGTAAAGTTGCTCTATTATGTATTTTGGATTATATATCCCAGACTAAAACCTCTGGATATTTGAGCCATACCAAGCAACAGCAGTCCCAAGCAGAGACCAGAAAAGCCACAATTAGCAGAGCAGCTGTTGAATTTTTATCAGGTGGTAACTGAGGTAAACCACATCATTGCCAAGCATGGTTTATTTTTCAAAAATATGGGTTTAGAAAAAAATAAATTTTTCTTTTCTTCCTCCATTACAAGGAAAATTTCCCATCAGGTCTAATTTATGTTTATCTTCATATGCCTCTTATTACCACCAACCTCCAGGCAAATCATGCTCCAACTGAAGTGGTTTCTATAGGGTGTTATATCATATCAGTACATCACACTAATGATTTGCTGGGCGTGTATAACACCAATCCAATGTGGTGCTGCTGCTCTATTACACCTCGCTAATACAAAAACTAAAAAAGAAATGGTAAATGTAAATTAAATTTCCAGCTAACACAACTGGGACTCAATGGTCATTCATAACTTCTCCATTTATTCTGGGGCTTTTTGCAGTTCTTCAGTTATTATTTTTTTCTTTTTCTCCTAGTTCCTCACCTTACCAAATGAAATCATACAAGCACATGGATTCTCCTTGCAGTACTAAATATCTGCCTGGAAGACCTGTAAAGGCATTATCTTCTTACCTATCCATACAAACTTAACATTTTTGTGACAGGATTAAATAGTTAGTAACATAATAAAGTGTGAAAATTAACTATAATAGCATTACTGCTATTACACTTACCCTGCTCAGGTTCTGAATGGCATTTTTTTGCAACTGCATAGTCATCCATTCTATTAACAAAAGTAAATTTAGAAATCAATATGTTCACCTATATCAAAATCCTTCCTTTGTAAACAGATTTATTTTCTCCCTAGTATTTTTTTCCTCTACTATATTCCAAAATGTTTTTCCAACATTAAAATATTATCCATAGAAATGGTTTGACCTTTTCTTTACTATGTACTAAATCAAAATACCCAAGATCACAAATAATTTTTTAATGATAGTTTATGCTTAAGGGAAACTAGTGTTAAAATGCAATTTTTCAAGTACACAACAAGTTGATGCTCAGTAAAGTGATACAGATTATTTTAGATAGGAATAACTGAGCTGGGTGATTCATCTAACCTACCTGACCTGACAACTCCTTTCATTACTTTAGAACTGTAATTGAGATGCCAGAACATGCAATGATGATGACATAAGATGACAATATTGGTCCACTTCAACCGATCCCCATGTCTACACCAGTGAGTGATACTACAGGCTCACAGCTTAGCCACAGACAAGATCCAAAATGATTATCCTCTTCTGCCTTTCTTTCACAGGATGAGACAACTCCAGGGATTAATGTACAAATTAACCTGAGCTCCTTTTCTTGTTGTCATAAGCAATGAAGTGCCCTAAGAATAGTCCTGAAGTTGGCTAAGCCCCATATGCCACCACTCAGCCTTCCCTGCCCCTTCAGTGGCAAGAAGACTGCTGGCTCCCTTCACCTCTTCTATCAACTCTTTTTCCTTTGCAGACTGGGCCACCTGCTCTTGTTGACAGCCAGAGAAGTGCAGGCAAGGCTCTTCCTATTCCCTTAAATTCACTCATATATCAAGAGGAAAAAAGGGCAGGCATTTAGGGCATGTTTTAGGTAATCTTGCTCCCTCTTTACTGCGTGCATATAATCAACTTATGGTACTGCAACTTTCTTAAAAAACTGAGGAGACCTGTGCTTTATAGACTCCAAGTCCACTTGAAGACAATCTTTAGCACTCTCCACACAGATAAAAATCAGGATAAACATAAAACATTTTGCTATCTTCCTTCATCTAACCAAACATTTGCTTCTATTTAACTGAGTGCTTAAGCCTTGCATTAACAGTTTTCTCTCCTAGGCTCACTCTTGTTGGAAAAACCACCTCCTGTGTTTTTAGGCAGAGAACCATGGTGAGGGCTACAACAGAAATAACGCTCCAAGCATACAACAGGACCTGCAGCTTAGCACAGGGATGTATAAATAATGTATGATATGAAACAGAATTAAAACAGTAAGTAGAAACACATGAACCAAGCAGTCACAGTACTGAATTGAAAAGCAGGGGAAAAAGCAATAGCTGTAGATAATACACTGTGTGTGCTGGAGGGCCTACAGAGGTTTCAAAGAGAGGTTTTTTTAAAAAATACACCTCAAAATCTCTAGATCTAAGATACTCCCAAAGATATTTTCACCAAGCAGAGCCTAAAAAGAAGCCCTTCAGCATGAAAATGAAGCTATCTATTTAACATTGCTGTTCTGGAGAACCCAAGTATCTCCAGAAGCTCACATTCTCCTCCAGAGCATCACATAGCTGTGGAAATAAACAAAATCTAGAGCAAGATTTGCAACTGATATAAAAATATTTGGAGGTAATGGGGATCTACTAAAGACATCTACTGTGGAAAATCCAGCTGATCTGCCCCAGCTTACTGTAAATTCTTAGCAGTGCCACAGAGGAAAAATACAGCCACAGATATTCCAGAATAAACAACACTCAGAGATGAAAAGTTTATTTCAAAGAGAAGAAACTGAGATCCGGTGTTTCTGTAGCTATAAACACCTTTAATTAGAAAGCTTATTTCACTTACTGCATATTCAGAGAATTACACACTGATTTCAAACTAGTTTCATCTCCAATCTCATAAGACAGTAGGAGTTACACATAAAATGACAAAAAAATTCTATCAGCATGTTTGGCTAGAACAAGAATTGCAGTAAGGTGTGATTCTGGAAATATTTCCCTACAGAAGGGTTTGGTTACTAAGGGGAAGTAAAAAGTTACTGACAGCAAACTTAGGTTATTCTCTTTGTCACCAGAAGTCCAGGAGCCTGAACTGATGCAAAGTAGCAGAGCTCCAGCAAAGCCAAGACAATTCCCTGGTGGTAACAGTGGATGCTTCGATGGGCAGTAACTCTGGGTTCCTGCACTCGGGGACTGGTTGGAAAGCAATAAGCACAGGTGTGTCTTTCTACTTCTACAGTTGGTGGGATAGAATGATTCCTTCCAATATCATGTCAGTGGCATCAAGATTCATGAAATGAGCAAGAGGATTGTGTGATTAATATTTCTGATCACATATCGTACCACCCGACTCCTCCCTGTGTTCTCCCCACTAGAATGTAGGTTAATTTATATGAGGAACTTTCTACTCCATTTCCCTAAGGAAATGAGTGAAGAAGAAAATTACACGCTGGGTACACTGACTGCAGTTTTCCTTTTACCTTGTTACAAAAAAATTCATTCCACTGGCCACAGAGCCGTTCCTTATTCCAGAACACCCAACCCACCCAGCACAACCTCTGCTTCAGAGCAGCTTCATTGGTCAATTTTCTGTTTGAATCATTTTAAAGGCAGAACCATGTAGAGAACACTCATCTTCACCCCCTTAAGGCTCCAGTTCCAAAATGACATCATGACCATCGCATGATTTAGATCTGAACGAAATAAAGGTGACTAGAGATACATGACACTGAAAGGCACATCCAAATCATATTAGGTCAATAATGGGAGATTATTTTTCTGAAGTCCCATAACAAAGTCATGATGGTTTAAAAACAAAATACAAAGCAAACCAACCAACCAAAAATACCCCTTTCTCTCCCCCAGAAAAATAAAACAAACACCAGAAAACCGAAACACACACATCAGGCTATGTTTACAGGCCTCTAATGTATCAGGCTAAATAGGGAAAGAGGTGCCCTGTTTTTCTTATAATTTGGAGAGAGATAAAAAGAATGCTACACTATTACTTGATTTCTACCACCAGAGTTAAATATTTGAAGCACCTGTTACTGGAATAGGATCTCTGAAAAGAACACTAAGTTCTTCGACTTTGACAGGCAAAGTCAGTGCATGGCATTTCAAAATAAAAAAGGCTGGAAAGAAAATAAAAGCCAAACAATAAACCTTTCACTTAACACACAGTTTCACCTTGGCTGTATTGTCACAAAGCTCTTTCTCTTCATCAGGGTGATGGCAGGTATATTCACTGTCTCCCCAGAACCTTTAGATAATAACACCAAGGAAAAGATGAGAACTTAATCTATTTCTCTCTAGGGCAATTTTTAGCACTAACTTCTTTCTACCGAGATCCTCTCAGCTGACTTCCAGGCTGACACATCTGATTTACACTGGATTAAGGCACTGGTTTCTTTCTGTGAAGATGACACACTGACGTCCCTGGCCTAAGCCAGACCTTTGGAGTTTTGAACAAAAATCCCTCTTCCCATTCAATACAATTTTGTACAGAATAAAACAAGTGTCGCTAGGATATGCAACAAGATGTCCATAAAACAGGAATGGGGACATGTCATTGTCTGGTGTAATTTCTGAATGCCAGGAAATTAGATGTGACCAGACAATGACAATTCATTTTGTGAGAATTTTCAATGTAACCACAACAAAACATGGAAAATATTTTCCAAATCTTTTCTGTTTTGCATTGAAACAACACCAAACTGATTTCAAAATCTTGCCATGAAAACAAAATCGGGGAAAAAAATGTCCACTTTCTGAATAAAATCTGAGGTTTTCCATTTGGAAAGAAGATGCAAGAGCATTTTAGCTGTTATGAAGCAAGATGGAAAATTCAAGCCCCTGTTACTCATCCCAGATCAACTTCCTCAAACCCTCTTTCATCCTTTCAATCCTCAGTCCTTTTCAGTGGATCATTGAAATACTTAAGTCTTCATAAAACATTATAGCTTCACAGAAAGCATATTTGGCAAATGGAAGTTCTCTGATTTAGCCAGCACTAATAAAACCTGTTCTTCCAGTATTCCAGAAATTTAAGGAAAATGGTCTTATAAAAATGAATAATGAATGTGAGTAAGCAGAGTTATCTGGGTGTAGAAGCAACATTGGGCTAAATTCTTCCCTATAGCTGTTTGCTGCTGCCATAATTCTGTCTTAAGTACAAATGACTGCACTGCTTTCAAAGAACTTGCTACAAATGCTATTTGCTGGAGGAGAAGATAAGTGCTAGCAGCTATAATTCAAAAGCAACAAAAGCTGCACACATTCCCTAGCAACACAACAAATGTGAGACAGACCTACACTTACAAAAAGAGATAGCTGGAATAGTCCAATTGTTTATTCCTTCAAGAGCAGAAAGAAGGGGGAAAAATACCTGGTTGCTCTTCAATGAAACAGGTTGAGCAATCATGTTGGGGAATGCTTTTGTTTCTTACTATGTTGGTTCTTTCTGCAGCTCAGTCAGCATCATAACAGGACAATCAAACAGGAACGTGTGAGACATGAAATCATTTACTCTACACAGCTTCAGTGAGAGGCCCGTGTCCAGCTTGGAACATCACAGTTTAACAAATATGCAGGCCAGTTTCAAAGGATGCCAGCACAGAACAGTAAGGATGAACTTGAGTGTGGAAATTTTGCCCCTTGAGGCAAGACAGAAAGAACTGAAAATTTACCAAGTCTATAAAAAACATAATTGGAAAATCCTGGAAAAAGAAGACCTGAGTAAGAATTTTATCTTTATTCTGGCTGTCAGTGACCCAAGACACTGCCTCAGTACATTCAACAATCTGGAAGACAAAATTATTGAAACTATATGAGAGGGTTTTATCCCCATAGATCTGAAATTTGCCAGTCTCAACAAGTAAAGTTTTCCTCTTGACATCTCAGCAAATCAGAGGATTCACATTTTAAACCTTTTTGCCCAGATCTGAGGAATAACCTATGTAAAACAAGCAACAATAGACCATCCTTTTAAATTTGTGAACCTGAGACTTCCAGAGTTCCACTACATATATGGTCCCCTTCCTCCAACTCGGTGTCTTGGACACATCCCTGCAGAAATATCCTTAATGCTCCAATTCAGTGAGCATTTAACTTTCATTAAACTAGTCACAAGTTCCATAAGACTGACTGGATTTAAATATATTCTGCTGAAATGAATACTAAAACTCCCATAATAAACTTTTAGAAAAATTCCTTTGAACAAATTATATATGGAGCCCACAGAAGTGATAGTATAAACAGTTATTCTAGAATTCCAACAGAATTAAATGTGGCACCTTTCAGATAGATTTCTTGAATCATATTACACTGTGGCTACAAGAAATGGCAGGGTTTTGTGTGCTAAATTTTCTGGCTGCATTCAACAACTTCCATAGCAAATCAAAGATACCTTATTGACTTGAATTAGCCACAGTTAAGAAGAGTCCAAAAATTCACAAGCACGAGAAGAAGAAATACAGGACCAGGTCAAAAGAGTCTGAAATCTTGTGCATAAGTTTATTTAAGCCACAAGATAAGTTTTTATTTACCATGGTTATTTGCATACATGAAGGATTTTTAAAGAAATACTGCAAATCTGAGAAATTTCCCCTCTCTCTGGCTCAATTCCCTTTCCATTTACAGCTGAGCAGGGCTTTCCCCCACACATCCTTTCCAAGCATAGTGATTGATGTTGCTGTGGTCTGGGAGGCCCTTGTTCTCTTGTTCAGTTCTTTGCACTCAACAGAGGGTCTTACATTTAAGCAATTGCTTAAAAAAAGAGTCAAATTTGTTACATGATGAAAAAACCCACATATTTTTTCAACCAAGAAGTGCATTAAGTTATTTGTTGCTCCACCTCCTTATGGTTTCACAGACTGCAGCAAAATAAGGCAGATTTATACAGCACTGGTCCAACACATGCAGGAAACATTGCTAAGGAATCACAGATTTGTCTATACCTTCTCCTCTTTGTAATCCACTGAAATGTTTTTTATGCTGATCTCTAATGCACGGTGTTAAACCTACTTGGGCCAATAGGTAATACTAAAATACAGGAGAGCTTCTGTGGGCTTCCAGTTCACTGTAGTCATGTTTCTGACTCCCAAAATTATCAACAGAAAAGACTGGGGCAAAGCCAGAGGGTGTCACACAGCATGCCCAGATCTGACTAGAGCACAGAAGCACTAGAAGAGTTGGGCTGGAGGGAACAGCAGCACCTCCTTAGCACAGCCTTGTTTAGAAGAACTTGGCAGTCTTCAGCTACGATCCTTCCATAATCTGTAGTGTTACTGAAATATCACCAGAGGATATTTTGCTTCCCTTTCATTGATGTCCTTTGTAGCACAGCTCAGAATGTATAAATCATAAAGCAGCATGAAAATCACATTTCCTCTCTGCTTCTGAAATTATTTCATCAGATCTCTTCCTATTCAGCCTGTGAAACAGCCATTGCTCTTCTCTTATTTTCAGTCCCTTAGTAGACTTTAGGTTACCTGTACTACTGACCTGTTTACAACAAAGTGACAAACTGAAACACAACGTGGTGGCAGGTTTAGTACACCTTGTCAGTCTAAAGAGATAAGATTAAAAAAAAAGCAAAAAAACCAAACAAACCCTGCCCCCCCAAAATAACACTTACGATGTACAAGTATTTTCTTTGGAAATGGAGTGCCTAGTAGAACAAATTTATTACACCTTGTTACTCTTAAATACACCAGCTTTCTTTTAGCTATACTCATTTGTAATATGACAGTCAAAGCCATCTTGATAATTGATGTGCTGACCTGTCCTGGATGCAATGACTCTGGTCCTTAAATTTCACCATGATTTCCTCTACAGGGATTTAATTAGGAGATGTGCTCCAAGGCATTTGCTCCACATTTCTTCATCTTCTAAGAATGACCTTTGATTTGTTGATTTTCACTTGCTTAAATACATCCTGAAATACATTTTGCAAACTGAATGAAGTTTCATTCACAGTTTACCATTTATGTTAAAACGGGCCAGCTCTCTAACTTTCTCTGTAAAGACTGGCTTCAAAAAAATAAACTTCTTAAAGTTTAAATCATTCAGTGTAATGTCTGTGAAATGTGCATAATGATTTTTATTAGGAGGCATCATCTAGGGAAAAATACTAAGAAGAAGAATTCACAGTAACTCAAAATATAATTTTCTTCCTGGAGAATCTAATTTTAGCTACTAAAAGACCATCATAGCATTAATACTAATGTTTTTGTTGTACACGACCTAAACTGTTGTTCAGAAACCCCAGGCAACTCACTTAAAAGCTCTATTGCTCTCCTTAGATCAACATGAAAAAAGCAAAATCTAGTAGAAAAGAAAGCAGGGAGAGAGATATAGCTTTGTTGTATGCTCTACCTGCAAACTGAACTCACGGGGGTTTTATACACTCTAAAGGTGGGTTTCATAGCATCCTTCACAAAAAGTGGAGTTTTTCCCATTTGCTTAGCAGCCTGCATGTTGGGTTTCTTACACCCTGCAGTGCCTGTGCACTCCATACATTGTGGTGGAATGCAGCAGTCAGCTGGGAAAACCCGAGCCTGAAGACCATCCACCTATACCCTTCCACCTTTTACCATGTTTCCTCTCAGCAATTAATGCAGCTGAAACATTGCTCATGATGGAATGATCTTCACAAAACCCAACTAACACTTCAGAGAGCTCAAAACTTAAGAGACATTTCCTTGGCTTTGAGCTAACATGATGCCAATAGAAGCTTTTATCTTCCATTCACATGCTCATTAGATGTTAAGACTTAAAGGAGATTTTATGTCTTAAATCTTAGTAAGCAAAATATTCACATTGTTTAGCAAACACACTGTTAATTTTCTTAACTCAAAGTGACTCCTAAAAGCCATAGTCAGAGAGGCAGAGACAGGGATGTCTAGTGCCTAATTTTTTAGTACAGACTTGTAAGATTTCCTTTGTGTATGCATGCCTATATCTCTGTGCCTGCACAGAGGAACGTGAAATAGCTACTTTTTCAGGCAGGAGAATCAACTATGGCTTATCTCTTAATGCCATGGAGAGGAGACATGGAATAGCAAGTCTTCATAATTACACACTCCCAACTGCCTGAGCAGTGGGTGCTGCACTGGTTGCAGACAGTGGTGCAGTGACAGTGTCATGTGTTAGAAGTTTTAACGGATACGCAGAGCCCATTTATAACACAGCATCTGCTTTGCATCCAATAGTGTTCTGTGGTTGCTGGAGCAGACAATTGAGCAAACCTTCAAAGACTTAGCAATCTGATGTACAGCTCCTCTCACACAGTCGAACTACTCCATGGGCACAACCACAAGCTCATTTAACTGAGCCTGAAACTCTATAAACTTAACTGCATCTGCCAAAAGGGTTTTCTCTCCTTGCAGAAGTCCAGCGGTCCTTAGCACCCTGATCCTAACCCTGTCTGTCTGGATCAAAGGGTGTGATGTGTCAATGGGAGATATACATGTGAAGCAGGTATTTTCTGGGCCTACAGTGTTATTCCCAAGAAGTATCTGGGTATGGATACCAAAGGGTAAGCCAACAGGCAATGTCTGATCTGCAACAGTTTCTGTGTCCCAGTCACACAATACCTGCAAGGTGACTCAAGATAACCTGACCCCTCAGTGAATGAGAAAGGAAGGGCTATCCCAGGCAAGTAATATACAGATGGAGAGCTCACTTTGAGCTGTAAACATGCTGAAATGTCTCAACTTTACTCAGCCTGTAAAAAATTCATCACTTAAGCATTGTTTCAATACAAGTTTATAGTAGTGGAGGAGTATCATTCTTGCCCTTACCTTAGGCTAGCACTATTTCCATTAGAAATGTATAAAGCATATAAGCAGTTCTCTCTTTACCTGGCATCTATTTAAAAAATAAAGCTGGCATTTTTGTTATTTTATGGATTTTTAAGAGCTAGAATAAGCAGTGTTTACATGAAGTGAATATAAAATCAATTCTATCTTGATTACATTTGACTTCAATGAGTACTAAGTGATGCTTCTTCCATTTAATCAGGGAACAGTGCTGTAGCTACACTATTTGCATTTTAATAAAAATTCTCTCAAGATGCAACCAAAAAAGCAGTAGCACAGCTAAGTGCCTAGAAATTAGGGATTCATCTTTCATGATGAATAGTAAGGTTTAACTTGTTTAGATGTTATTTTGCCCTTAATTCTAAGACTTATTTAATAAATGAAACCAGGTTGAAAAATTGCAAGGTTTATACATTCCTTCAAAACAATTTTAAACGCCTCCACATGCAGAGGTTACCTGTCTTTTTTTGTGTTCATGCCTATATATGTGTGTTTACACCTATACAAGCACACGCTTATATATGCACATCTCAACACATTTTGCTTCAGGCAGCAGCAAATGTCCCTGAAGGACTGAATAAAGTCCCTTAAAACAGCATAATATTTTAGCTACTAGAAAAGTAATACAGGGCATCATTACCCTCTAACATTAATAAAGGATGAAGTATGAATTCATAGAAGGTAGTGTCAGGCTTATTTTACCTTACGACATGCATAATATGATTTTTTTTTCCCAGTGTCTAAAAATTCTAAAGTGGGCCAAAACTAATCCTGATATAATTCCATTAGTTTTAATGGAATTGTGCTAGGGATGAATTTATAGCAGCAACTAAAATTATATCATTCTCTTTCTCATACAGTGGAAGTATTCTGAATGGTCGGAAAGAAATGGCAGTGGGAGCACAAGCAGCAATGAGTTTCAAAACGTGTCTTTCTGGAATTACCTTTTAAATTACAAAGTCATGTTAAAACTGAAGAGTGGAAAATTTATATTACAGTGCCCTTTCTCGGCAATCTACAGGTTCACTAGCAAAGCATCCAAAATTTGTATCATGATGATTACAATTCAGACTCTTTAAAGAAGGAGGAAAAGTGCTGATTTCTGGTTGAAAGAAAAATCCACAGAAACATAAAAATCAGTGAAGGGCTGAGCAATGGATCTGTGTAACGGGTGACTGTGTGCTTCCCTGTGCAATGGAGCTGAGATCTGGAAGGCCACTTAAGGGCTCTGAGTGCCCATTTCCCTTACAATTAGCATTCAGTTCCCCTAGGTATCTTTGAAAATTTCAGTGTAGGTGTATACATAAGCTACATTATTACTAAATCCTGAAACAGTTCAAGGAACATTAAATTTTATGCACCATGTTCTCAGCTGATGTTACTCAACAAAGCCCCACTGCAGCCATTAAAGTGCTGGTGATGGCCATCAGTGAATCTGACCTGGAACCTTCACCGGTCGCTCTTTTTTTATCTAGTTTGTACACTTTGAATCAATAGCTTTCATTACCAATAATGATCATTTGTAGGTTCTTCACAAGGACTGCAAATTAATTGGATGTTGCAGGAGTTCAATTGATTCACTTGCATGTCAAAGAATTACTGATCTGCAGCTCTACAGTAACACTGCCAGTAGAAGTTGGTAACAGTCAGCATGGTGGACTTTCACCAGAACAGAGTTGCAAATACTGAAGTCTCTTGAACCTTAAAGGAATGACAGTGAAAAGCTTGCAAGAGTCCTTTCTGTTTTGTATTTTCACAGCTTGCTACCAAGTAAAAGGTAACAGCCCCATCAGTCTTACAGTGCTGGTGTGCCCTTCGCATAGGATGAAACAAGCTATATAGTGTTCCTTCAGTATGTAGTACTGCCACTGTTTTGTCTCCATGCCTTTACTCCAAAACCGGGCTGCAAATGCTCCTGCTTTACTGGGAGCCAAGTTGTGGTGTCCTAATTTTGTCCCCACTCCCAGTGGATGTGGAGGCATGGCTTTTTTGGAAAGCAACAACCAAAACCAAGATTATTTACTGCAGATAGCAAGGTGGAGAGGTGGTGGGTAACATCTTTGAGCTGCACATTTTCATCACTACAGAGTAAAGGCTGAATATGTTCCCTAATACATTTTGACCTGACTCCTCAACCCAGTTGCATCTCGCCCCTCGCAATGCCTACAAGAGATCTGTTCCAAAGATCTACAAAGTGCACCAGCAGTAGGAGGAGAGATCATGTCTACAAAAAGCTTAGTTAAAAGGCACTTCAACTTGAAGGCAATAGCATGCTGCTGAGGAAAGAGGTCTAAACAAGAGATCAGAGCTGAGAGTTTCTTCTTAGTCTTAGCTTCTTCTGACAGCTGTGATTTAGCATCATTGTTACCAATAAACCATGAACAACTGTTATATAAAACAAGCATTTTGCCTCTCTGGAAATTTAAACAAGGTGTAACATTTTATAGTACTAATGCTTCCTCATTGATACTGTCTTGGGAAAGCACGATTGCTTTGAAAAGATGTTTCTGGCATTAAAACTCGACAGGACCCTAGTCATCATTGTTTAATCCAGCTAATTTTTACATAAGCTTTGTTTCAGTGGTTAACGATTTCTGATTTTTTCTGATTATGATGCTTGTTTAAAACAGTGACATTTAATTTAATCAGCAAGTTCAAGCTCCAAACCTTGTCTTTTTAATTAAACACTACAGAAAGTCTGTAAAAAAAAATACTCACTTGAGCAATTAAAGAAATTTTGGAGCAAATAAAAGTGTGCAAAATAAAGGCACTTAGTCATAAGCTGACCCAATTTTTTTTTAAATAAAACAAACAACTAAATAACTTGCATAAGCATTAACTGTAACAAACAAAAGATCTCCTCCTGTCACAAACTAATATATCTGAAGGCAGTTATCCCACCTCACAGCACTTGGGGATCTAGCCCTGCTAATATTGACTCTGATTTGTATGCAGCTCTTTGGCCCACACTGACATCAGTTTACCACTTAAAGCTGACAGACATCAGGGGATGATTTTTCAGCGATGATAATATGGGATCAAACATTCTATTTCCCTTGCTACAGTTGCACCCTGGAAATTCAGGAAATGACATTAGAAAAAACTCAACAAGGAAATTAAATGTGCTTTTGTGTTGAGTACCAGCCACAGGCTGTAACACAGATTCATCCCCACATAGTGGATCACACAACATACTCTGCTCAATGCCTATCAGCAGTAGCATTTATAGTGTTTCCTTGTTGCTTTAGCATATGGAACAGATTTTTTTTTTGCTTAATTTTTTTGTATCACTATTATTCCTTCATCCTTTTGTTTCTTAGCATCTCTCACATAACCAAAGTTAGAACTTGACTTTACTGGTTTCATTTGATACATCAAAGCCCACGAAGAATCCCAGATACTCTGGCTGCAAAGAATGCAACAGTGATTGACCTTAGAAATGCTGGGGAACACTGCAGAGCCTTTCTGAGCCATGGTCATGTCCTTCACCTCAAAGAGGTGTGACACATTCTCAGAGTATCTACAAGAAACCCTCTGGATATCACCAGATGTCCCCAGTGTAGGAACTTTACAAATTCATCACAGCATTCAAAAAGACCAAAGCAGCTGCCACAGATTCAGGTTCAGTCTTACCATGGGTAGGACTCCCAACACTGTTTTATCATTTTCTTTCTTTTTGTGCCTCACTCCCACAGATGTTGTTTTAAGAAAACATGAAGCCATTTTGTCTGCCATAGAGCTGTGCTCCACTGAGCCTGCTGATGATGTTAATGACCCTGCTGGCTTCTTACTATTCCACTTTTTTATGCCCTACATGCGGCATTGCCATGGCAACATGTATTAGATGCTCTACTGCCTTCATTTGGATATAGCACACCTTGCTTGTTTTTACTCTTTCTGAAGCATAGCAAGTTCTTATAAGTCATTTTGTATGCCATTCCTGAAAGGATATACACCACAAGCAGAAGATATTGAAAGAAGTACTGCATTTCTACACTTTATTTTTTCCCCAAAATAGGGTTTGACTTATCTCTAGCTAAATCATCTCAGTGAACTATCTGCTCCTCACTGGAATATCTCTCCAATGCACAAGTCCAGCCAATCACTGCACAAAGCGTGTAACCTCTGCACTAAGAGCTGCCTACACAGTGTCTTGCAACATTACATGAAATGTTTTTCTTCCCCTGCACACATGCATACGCATAAAACCCATAAATTGTGCCTGAAATAAATGCCCTCAGCTAAGTCTTAATTTGTACATTCAGAAGAAATGATACTCAAATTAATAAGACTGAATTAACTCCAAGTTAGGGTCACTGTTTCTGATTTTTTTGTCACTAGTTTTTAAAGCACTGTCTGATAATTGGATATTGATTTCAATGCCCTACAAGTTAACCCACCCAGTGGTCTTGCCTCTTTCTTGATTCTCCTCAGTTAAGGCCTTGATGATGATAGTTTTGATTATTTTAAAACACTCCTATTTCAGAAGGAAGAAGAATCACGATCTTTACAGAGTCCTTTTTTTACCACAGACCAAATCAAAAGGATATAATTACTTCCATGCTGACCAACACCATAATGGATTTTACTGTAGTTCCTACCATGAAACACTTCACTGTAATTAACAGCCCAGGAACTGATGGTAAGAAAAACATGATTCATTGCTGTACAATCAAATCACTGTTTTATACATCTGTCCCCACTTAACTTCACAGCAGTACCACAATCTCAAGTTGAGCCACAATCTCCTTACCACAGACAGGTTGACCAGCAGTAATGCTGAAGAGCTCCAGAAAGTCAGGTGGAGGCTCCTTCATGTTTCAGGTGCTGTTACACGCACTCAGACTCCCACAACTACAGCAAGTTTCCAGATTTTTCTTATTTCCCCAGTATTTTCACCAGTCAGAACAAGGCGGACAAGACATGATCTTACAGCATTAAGAAAGCCTTAAGGGTTGTTGCTTGTGAAGAAAAATTTGGTCCCTGCGTGGCAAGGACCTTATTAATGCACAATAGGATTCCCTGCATGATAGCGGACCCTGGTACTTAACAGGATTAAGTCTGAAATATGAAAGGATATTACCAAATAATGTGTCTTGAAAGTCTCAATTCCCTAACATCTGTCATGTTTCTGACTGCTACAGTTACACTGTATTTTTCATATTTTCTGTGCTTTTTATGATTACGTCCTCAAACACCTCCACCATTTCACCTCTGACTGCCAGCTGTACCATCTGTCTGTCACCACTTTAAGAGTCTTATTTAGAATTAGGGAACTCTGTAGGGTACCTATTCCCACCCGACCCTCCCAGGTGCACATTTAAGCCCCTTTTGATGGCATTGCATTCATACCAAGTAAGTCCTAATATTAACAGACTTTTGGTCAGAAAAGGTAGTGAGGTCAAAAAAGGAAGCCCATGAAGAGAATCAGAGAGATGTGTATGTGAAGGTGAGTAAAATTAGAGAACAAGAGCTACAGATCACCTGGAAAATGAGCAAACAAGGACACTCTACATAGCACGCGTGGGAAGTCCAGGAACAGTTACAAAGGTAGTAAGTTTTCCTACTGGACTCCCAAGAACAAAATTAGTTTGATAGTCCTTAATTATTGTGCAAAACCAGACCATAAATGGTTTTTCCCTACTCACCACTACTTCCATTCCAAACCTGAGGCTAAGCCAGAGCAATGCACCTTTTCCAGCCCTAGTAAGCA
The DNA here is from genome assembly GCA_013398125.1 of Aegotheles bennettii. Classification (NCBI taxonomy): domain Eukaryota; kingdom Metazoa; phylum Chordata; class Aves; order Caprimulgiformes; family Aegothelidae; genus Aegotheles; species Aegotheles bennettii. The sequence continues at coordinate 652,869 of VZRW01004802.1, read as the reverse complement.
GTTTCTCCAGCCTTTTCAGCATTATCACCCAGTACAGATTTTCCTACAAGTAAATTGAGCACTTACCCGAATTCCCTAGAGAGGAAGGCCATGAGATCAAGTCACAGCAGGGGGCACTGCTTTCCCCAGCTATCTGTTTCTGAAAGCACTCTATGCATACACTGAAAGCAAAGAGGTTGACCTGTACAGACACAGCGGGACCTGGCATACAGTTTTCACACCATTATCCCATATTAACCATGCCAGTTCCTACAGACTTGTATAGACATAAGATTACCTTTTTACCTGCAGCACTAAGAAAAAAAATGTGTTAATACCCCTAAATTTCTGTTCCTTACCTCACTCTTCACAAACTAATTATTTTAAATTATATGTTATCTATATAAACATATTAAAACTCCAACTTCCATTACAAATCCTATTCTTGCAGGATATTTATAATTTAAGTAACACAAATCCCTGAAATCACGTTCACTATAATCCCTCTGACAAGCCTAATTTGGAGCAGCAGAGAACAGAATGTTGTAATAGTGATATGAAGTCATTAGGCAGCAGAGGGACCTTTGCAGTGCAAGGCAATTGTAATGTTTACTAGAGCTGTACTGCTGCAGAGAGGTGGCTGGCTCAGGGCAGCTGCCAGGAACATGCAATTAAATGCACATTGCTAATCTTACTGCAGTATTCTGGGAACAACAGGCTTTCTGTATTGCTCACACAAACACACACATCTTTAGCACACCTGTACTCCACACAGAGCAAGGTATGAAAATAAAAACAGTTATGCCTGGAAGACACTTACACACATTTTAACTATAAGCACATAAGAAGCCCCACTGTAACAGGTAGGGTTCACCCCAGGATGTACAGGACATGGGGCTGGGAATCACAAAACTGAAATTCTGAGTCTGCCTTTGCGACGTTTACATCTGTCTCCCTGATCTTTAAAACAGGGATAACACTGCACAGATAGAGATCACATAGTTCACAGCAAACAGCTTTAGGCATCAGCACAGTCACTGGTATCCACGGGTTCACCAGACACTTGGAGGAAAGCCAGACCCTTCAGAGGAGAACTCTAAGGAAGAGCTTAACTTGTAATTCTCCCTTCTAGGCCCCTTTCTTGTAACTACGGAGAGCTCAGGGGATGAGTGTTGCAGTGCAGGTTACCTAGCAGGGGGTCACAACTCAGGCAGTGCAAATATCCCCCGGTAAAACCAACTTGCTTTCTCACCTGCAGATGAGAATAACGAATCTACAGATAACAAAATAACTTTTAAAATAACCAACAAATACAAACAAAAGACATGGGTTTTAACACCATTTTTGCTTTGTCTGGAGTTACAGATGCACTCAAGTGCCTGCTAAACTCACCAGCAGCAAAATCCTGGAGTAATGCATCTCAGTCTTCGCAGACAGCAGGCTGCATTTCGACATGCAATGCACTGGTTAGGTACCACGTTACAAGGTTAGAGACACGTTACCAGGGAAAGGAGCAGGGGCTTTTCTGTAATTACCATCTGAAGTTCACATTGCCTTTGCCAGTTGGTTCAAACAGGCAAAACAACTTGGAAGAGTTCAGCACAACTTGAGACACAAACTTTCACTTTCAAATGTTGATACCATTTTGCAGTTCCAATTGCTACATGCTAAAGCCACATACAGCTGTCATTAACCAAGTCTGCAGGTACACCTATCGGCACACGCACACAAGAGACAGAGCAGTGATTCCAAGTCCTTTGCTGCTTTTCTGGGAAAAGTTAAGGATACTCGTTACAGACCGTCCAGCCCCTGGTCTTCTGTCACACGGAGTGAATGTGATACTTGCATTTCTAAATGCCTGCACTTGAATTGTATCTAGGGATAAATAAGTTTCATGTATTTTTGTTCAAGTTTCTTCAATTGCCCTTTGCCTAATCTTGTTGCAAGGACACATAGAAAAATGTGTCTGATCTGGTTATTGGGGGAGGTGGGATGGGAATGGAAGACATAGGACGACATTTGAGCAAAAATAACAAAAAACCCCACAACTTTCTATATCCAACAAAGATATATATTAGAGAAAATTCATTTTCAGACCAGTTCAAATCTGAAGCAAAGTCTACTAATTCACACTGCAATTTTACTTCCAGACTGGAAATAGGAACAAGCATCAAACAGACTAAAATATTTCCTGGCAGTGGCAGATGTTCTGTTGCTGGTTCATTTTGTTCTGGGAAAGTGTTACAAACCTGTTAGACAACAAAGAACAGAAAGTTCATCAGGGCTTGTCTCTGGAGGACCAAACTTTGTAGGGACAGCCAAGCTTGCATCAAGGTTCAAGAAAAATGCTGTTATGCAGCCACAGTATTTTGTTCACAAAGAGAAAAAGCTAAATAAAATGCAACTATGAAAAGCATTCTGATTAAGTGAATGAATGGGCCCAGACAGGTTTGCATTATAAACATTAATTGCACATTAGCTCAACTAATTAAAAAATAAATACTGTACACTGCAGGAAGCTCCTTCTTAAAGAAAACTTCTACCTTGGGAAATGAGCCAGTGCTTTTAAAAAAAACCCAAACTACAAATCCTGTAGTGTCAGTGAAATGCCTGCTTCAGCAAGGGACACTCTGAAAACACCACTGAGCAGCTATCAGTGCTGTGCCAACTGTGCAAAGCCAAAGTGGCAGCAAACACTAGGAAACACTTAATGAAAGGATCTCTTCATTCCCTCTTACTTGCCTAACCCAACTAAAAGGCTCAAATACCATCAGTGAAACAACATGAAAACACAAAATATTTCACTTCTGGAATTTGTCAGAAGGCTGAGGGATAGCCTGTGGGCAGCCAGCGGAGGGGGGAATGTTGTTCTTTTCCAGGCATCTACACTGCAGAAGCGCTGGAAAGTTCTGGGGCAAAACCCAACCTTGTGCAAACACCTCAACTGCTCACAACACACCAGCACCACAACTGCAAGGAGCTGCCTCGGGGTCATGCTGTACCCAAACCCTCTTTCAGTTTTCCCTGAGATCCACACTGCTGCCAGCCTCAAGATACCTCTCCAGCAGGACCCAGCCCTATCACTGCAGTTTCACCAGCAGGCTCAGAACTTGCTTGGGGCCTTCTGCGGCGTGCTGCATTGCAGGAGGGTGCTGGCATGACCTTCTAGTTCCCTCTTTAGTAGTTTCCAAGGAGCAGAGAAAGACTGGCAGATATTCAGGCTCTTACAGCTCAGCTGAGGACAAGACAGAAGGATTGAAATGACCTCGTCTGACTCTGGGAGATGGTCATCGTGGTGATAAGCACTGTGAGGGAGAAAGATGCAATAAAAAAGAAAAAACAAAGAAACAAATCCTACATGCCCTGCAGCACCTTACCAGAGCGCAGCCTACCTGACAGGAGCCAGGCCAGCACTCAGACCACCAGAATCTCAGGCTAGTGCTCAAGAAACAGGGTAATTTTGCATCTAACAAGCATTACTAATGGGATTTGCAGTTGCTGACAGATGTATCTTCTTAGGAAACATGCATATGTAAGAATGAGACATTAAAGATATTTTCAGACATGAATGTTAGCTTTCTCTACCTACATACACAGAAAGTGTTTGCTTTCTTCAGTAGAGGAGCACAGACACTTTCACCAGTGCAACACTAAGTAGTTAATGCAAGACTAAATAACAATCAAGATGCCACATCAACTCGTGTGAAAGGGCTTGCACTGATATCTCTGGGTTCACATCCCAGCCCTAACACAGACTAGCCTCAGGCAAGGCAGCTCCTTTCTCTATTTCTCAGATCCAGGAAAAGTAATTTTTCTTCTCTCTTTTATCTGTTCTCCATTTAGCTCTTTGGGAAAGCGCTTTTGCAGCCAGTCTTTGTGCAACACTGAACACATAAAAGATCCAGTTTCAGTTTAAACACCACAGCAATACAAATAATAAACAATCATAATTAAGTCATTAATTCACTTAACAGTCTCTTTCTCTCTGTGCAAACACACTTTGAGTTGGAAGAGGTTTCTTTCAGCAGGGAGGTAAATGTGTACTCTCTTGTAAATGGAAAGATCATGTGTCAGTATATTCACAATACTGAATAATACTAATAAACAACAATTTGATAAATTTCTTGACAAACACCACAAATCTTCCCTGCAAGTCATGCCACTTCTTAACAACCAGTTCTGTTCAGAGGATTCAGCAATTACAGAGCTAGCTTAGATGCCATTTAGGTTTCACTGATAATCAAATGCTGCAACCTAAACACACTAATTGCAGTATCATTTCCATTATGTATGTTATCAAATATGCATGAACCTCCTCTCCTCAGCTGTTGTGGACAGGGCACCTTGTGACACTATGACTGCATCCAGTGGCAACTATCAGAGGAATCTCTTCTTGTGAGGAGGAGTCGTAGTATTATGACTGAGAAAGTGTTCCTGAGATCATATTGGCTGCTAATATTTTATTTTATTGCAATTTGAGGGGATTAGGGAAATCACATCCCCCACCAGTAACTTTCTGGCAGGTAAGTATGTCATATTTACTTTGCACTAAGCCTGAGGGAACATTTAAGAGCACTGGTAGGGAACAAAACCATCCCCAGAAAACCCAGGATTTTTCCACGTTGCCTGGTTTAAGTCACACAAAGCAACTTCACCATGTCTTGGGAACCAGCACTCAACTCGACTGACAGAGCAATATATCCTAATAATCATGTAATCAGAAGAAAAAGGCAGTCATGCTTAGCACTGCAACTTCTGTGGATTCATAAATCCACCACATGGTGTGCTCCTGACTTAGCTGCATACACATGGGGACTCTGATGCATGCAGCTAATGCCAGGCTAACAGCACAGTTCATATAAACAGAGGCAGAAACTTTTCTTACACTGTCTTACTAATTTATATGTCTCTTATGAAGACACAAACTTCATTCTACTTTGTATTAGGACTGGTATAACTATTACCTCATAATCCTTGTTACATCTCCAATATAGTTACAAGTAAGCAATGTACAGAGCATCATGAAGTTCAGCTTCCCTCCTCTTCATGCTAGCCCTTAAATACAGGCTCAGCATTGTATTCCTGACATAATTTCTCCTGTCTTGGGTTTGTCTTCATGTCACTGCACTTAAAGAAATACTTTTCCTATCTTGCTACTTCCTTTTTGTTCAAAGCCAAGCTCTACAAAATCCCTGCTGTTCTCCACAACCACACGGACACATACACACACACAAAGTATGTGTGGCTTAAATTAAATAATGAGTAGTGAACAGAAAATGGCCACAATCTACTTGCCCAGCCCAGCTTCCATACACATGAAAGTCAGAGGAATTCATTGTTTCTTACACCACCCTCCATATCCCTGATGCAGCAGCTGCCCTGGCACAGGTGAGTATGGCACCATCCAGGCTCACAAAGCATCTTCTCAGTGTCCCAGTGGCACGACACAGAGTTAATGTTCTGAGGAGAAGCTCTAGATGTTTCACTTACAACAGAAAGCTTTGAAATAAAAGCTTTTATGATTTATGGGTAATCTAACATGGTGGGAGTTAAAGTAGACTCTTAAAACAATCTCTGTGCAGAGGAAGGAAGGAAGCCAGAACAACACAGTCTTTCTAGTGTCCATTTTGAACTTTCAGCTGATTTAGCAATCTGAGATCTAATGACCCAATGACACATTGGCTTTATGCTAGGCACAGGAGACATGGCAGAAGGGGGAGCAGAGCTACTTTCTCGCAAGCAGAAGCTGATCCTTGTTAGTTATTTTTCTATTCCAGTTCCTTCCTTAAAATATTCAAAGAAACTTGCATCTCGAGCGAATTCCTGTAATTAGATTTCAAGTACTGTCTGGTACTTAGGTTTCATTTACAAGTATTTTAAAGCACAGAGATGATTAGCAGCATTATCTGTGTTGCTGCTTTAGGGGGAGTCTTTTAATACGTTTTGGAGAGGAAGAAACCCCCCAGAAGGGTAAATACCATAGATATGGTAACAAAACACTGTGCCTTAGCTCATTGCATGTGGGTGCATGAGGTGAAGACAGAGGCACTTTCTGCCATGGCTTTTTCTGCAACTAGAAGTGGATATCTGGAAGGCTGACAAGCTGCAGAGTGAAAGTAGTCAAGTTCACAACCATAAGGAAAGGAACAAGGCTAAATTGTGTAAGAACAGGGTAAGTAATTCTTTACCAGACTGGATCAGTTATTTGTACCCACACCCTGCACCTTTACCTGGGTTCCCTTCCAGCCTCCTGTTCCACCTTTCTGCTGTCAACTCACTCTGCCACCAGCATCTTATTTTCCAGAGCAAATGCAGAAACAGTTAGTAGGGTTCAAATAAATGCCCCATATGTATCACAGTCATTTCATCTTTCTCCAGCTCTACACACCAGATTTGTTTAGATTCTGAGAAGAAAAGAGAAGACAAACCAAGCAGCTGTGGGAAGAAAACTAGTTTGTTTTGTGACATATCTGCCTATGCAATTTGGAGGAGAAAACAGAAAACTGAAGAGACAAGGAAAGAACAGTTCTTCTCCATTCCTGCACATGTTTCCAGATGGCTAACTCACTGTTCTGCTGGCATCCACCATGTACTTGAATTTGTTCCCTTTGCTTCCATCACTTCATTCCACACTCATGCCCAGTTTTGCTCAGGTCCCACTCAATGCTCCCAGGAGATTCCACACCCCAAGATCAGACTGTGCAGATTAAAGATGGCTCTTGTGAGACACTGAGGATTGTTCCCTCTCGCTCTTCTGGAGGAAGACACAAAACAAATGCCTCACTGAATTAAAATCAAAGCAAAATTGAATAGGGACTTGGAACTGTGGCCCACTCACAGCTAACTGGGGCAGCTAAGTAATACCTCTCCTAGCCCGTCTTTCATGCTGTTCTCTGTCAAGGGAAAAGAGCTATTTTGTATTTAATGGCAGATATTTTAAAATTATTACCATCCATAAATGTGCACTTCCCAAAGACAAATAATGCTAACACTGCTGAAAGAGCAGTGATTCCATAAAATGATCAGAAGGGAATGTTTAATTATTTCCCGAGGAAAGAAAAAAATATGGTAACACCACAGATTTCTATTACATAAGAACGTTTTTAAGAATAAAAGCCTACATATCAGCTCTAGGTCTTCTCTCTTTCACAGCCTGATCCATATTTTTTAGTCAGTTTGTTACAGCTTCTCATAAATCCCTTTTGAAATTTAATGCAAACTACCCTTCTTTATTAAGCATTTTAATTCCAGTGTGGGTTCTGTATTCTCCAAGGCAAGAATATGCATGAACTGTATTGTGTGTCTCCTGGGTGCTTGTAATAATTACTTTAACACACACTAAAGTGATAACCACAGCAATAATTCTAGTCTATGATTTGACCCCAAGTTACTATTTTCCTATGCAAATCTTCATGCCACTGTGTATGCTGATGTTGACTTTGCTCCTTCTGAATAAACATGGTAATTGTCAAGAAGCATGTTTTAAAGTACAGAGAAGCCTAATTATTAGGGGAAAGGGGAAGTATGTTTGAGAATAAACATGCATTAGTTTGCCATCTTGGTCCACGGAGCAATTCTACAGAATTCAGAATTCTACATCTAATCACAGCTTCTTTCAGACAGGTAGAAGTACTGCTCTGCAAACAAAAATATGTGGTCTGTGCAGAGTTAGATTTCTCCATTCTCAGAGCAGCTTAATTAAACATCTCCAAGCATCTAAAGAACAAGAATCTCATTGTTTCAGGATCAGCACAAGAATTGCATCAGGGATGAGTAACTAACAGCACAAAGGAAACAGGATCCAGTTTGCAGGGGAGCTTTATCTGATTGCTGGAAAGTATTAGCAGTCAGGAGATCAACAATATTTCATTTAGGGGGGGGAAGTGGGAAGAGGGGGGTGCGTTTTGGGAAAGATGTAAGTACTAGTGCAGCCAGTTGCTTAGGTTTTGCATGGTATCATGAAAATGTAATTAAACCTTATTTGAACATCTCTAAAAATAAAATAGTCTTAGAACAAAAATATGTCAGGTCAGCCCATTTCCAAGTAATTACGAAAAAGGTTCCCCCTCCCCAAATCACAGTACAAATCAGTATGAGTAGCTCCTTTTACATCAATATAAAGTACAAAGGGGAAAAAAGACTCCAATCTGTGATTTATGCAGAGAGAAATCATGCTGCCAGAGTTAAATTGTCCTTGCAATTGCCAAGAAACTATGGATGACAAAATTTTAACTCAGAAAAAGATGCATCCAACACAGATAATTCTATATTAGAGCTCATCTGTGTGATAAGAAGTAAATTGATCACAAAAAAAGGTATTATCCGAAGAAGTGATCATGACTTGATTGTAATTTTCTAGTGCAAACAGAAGGCTTTTTACTTTGCCAAAACTACTAATATACATGCTTGCTGCTTAAAAAGGATCGATTTCATGTAGCTGGGGAAGGAGGGCAGGGAGCAGAAGAGCCAAACCAGTTAAGAGAAAGAATTTTAGAAGAAAAATGTTACAATAATTGGGAGCAGCTTAAGAACATTTTTCTGGATGTCCAGAAAAACCACAGTGAGTCAAAGAAAGCTGTAGCTGCTAATAAAACCAAGTTGGTTTAGGGAGAAGTGGAAGAAGGTATAAAACATGCAGATAACAACGCAAGAAAGGCAACGTTCACATTTTTAATATTAATCAGAATATAGAAATTTCAAAAAATGTACATGAAAATCATAGGTTTCTCTGTCGACCAGCTGTGTAAAAAAGAAAATGGCCAACAGAAGAAAATTATTAGATACAACAGGAATAAAAAGGAACTGTATAGTAATTCTCTTCATACACAGCTTGAAGTGTCAAATAATCAAAAATAACAAAAAAATGAAATATTTTCAGAAAACAAGTTGCCTCTACCTGAAGAAAAGTTGGACAACACAGTAAATATCTGATTATAATGATGGTGAATACTGTATTTCAACAGTAGACAAGAAAACCTTTGAGTGAGAGCTAGTGTACTAGAAGGTATTTTAAGATCAGCAAAACTAAAAATACCCCTACATGCAAGAGTTTTAAAATAGGTGCTCAAAATGTAGGAGACAAATCACTGTACAGATTATTCAGTAAAAGCTTTAGAGCACCATAGCACTTCTAGAGGACTGATGAAGGCTGAAGCTGCTCTAATATTTAAAATGTAGAATCAGGGAGGCTGATCCCAGGCACATCATCCTGCCAGTACTGCAAAGGATAGAGGGAGCAGTATCAGGAACAGCTTGAAAAAGATTTCAGCAATAATAGCATCATTAATGCATCTGGGTTTATGGAAAACAGAGCTCAAAATAACCCCCTTTCTATGGTTAGCTGATGCAGACAATAGTGTTTATGTAGCATGCACAGTCTGCTGTAAAGTTTTCATCTTCTGTGAAGTTTTGATTAAAATACTAGAAAATACATAAATCAGGAAGGCTCATATTAAGTGGTTAAAACCCCAGCTATGCAGTGAACCTGCAACTCAACAGAAAACTGCCTAGTAGAGAAGTTCCATCACCTCTGTGTCTGGCACTGCCATAACTACCTTCAGAATACTTTTTCTGGTTTTGGTATCCACAGATCAATAAATGTGTGTTTGGGAAAGTTCAAAGAAGAGCTATCATGGTGATTTCAGGGCAAGAGGCCAACTGGTGATCTCCAAGCCTGTACAGGTCTAGTTGACTCAGAGCTCATGTTTGGTGATGAACAAGTAATAACTTTCTTACATTGTTTGCACAACATGATAGAACTCGGAGTACACCAGAAACAGGGAAGTAGTAATTGAGAAACAATTCTCATATGGCCATTTTTCCTGCCTGTATCTATAATTTGCAAGCTAGATATTTGATGTCATTTGCAGTCTACAACTACTAATTTTCTGTAACTAGAAGCTTCTTTTCTGATACCTTCTTATTTACAGTTGCAAACAGCATGTGCACAGTACATTCCTCTTTGTTTTCATGGCATAATGCAGTGTGAATAACAGTATAAAGGAGGAGTTAACTGTTAAGGTACAATTAATCTGCCTTTATTCTATTGACATAGTCTACAGAGTTTATTTTCTCACCATTATAGTTTTACTGGTCAAGGCATACTCTCAATCTGAGACACCTTTATGTCTTCTGGTGACCACAGAAGTGTCTCTTTTGAGTAGATGATTAACTGGTGTTCAAGCAAACAAGTAAATATGAACATAGATCTTACAGACCTGAACTTCACCTGCCAGAGCCCTAGTAAGACTGGTGTTTGGATCCTCAAACACAAGCAAGCCACTATTTCCAGCAACCTTTGCTTTAAACCGTAAGAATTCCAAAAATAAATTCGATAAAAATACAAGAATTTCATAAGAATAGTACACCTTTGATCACAACACAAATCTGTTGGCACTCCTGAAGAATAAACATAAAACCAACCCAAAATGAAAGATGATCATGCCAGTAGATCCAATTCCATTAACTTAGAACTGTAACAATTTTCTGAGGGTTTAATAAATACCAGGGATTGCATCAACTCAGAACTCTTCTAGAATAAATTCATGCAACTCTCCTGGTGGAGTTAACTCACTTTTGCAACTAAAACTGTATCCAGAAAATCTGATGCTAATGGAAATATTCCACCATTCACTGGAGACCCTCACCTCCTCTTCTCTCAAAGCTACCATTTTCCCATCATTGCTAAATACTACCTGTCAAAAAAGAGTTGCATTTGATTGAGATGCGGAGGCATCAATAAAATAATTGCTGATGTCAGATAGCATTCTTTGCTTAGTGTTCATTCTCCTGTATGACTTAATTAACAATACCTTCACATCAGAATAAATGAGCTCTTTTTTTATTTACTTGATGTCTTCAGACAATTTCATGACTGTGAAATGGTGGTTCCTTTGTTATTTCTTCCAGAGCATTAGTCAGGTGAGAAGCATGGACTCAGTTTGAGGCTGAGACCCCAAAATCCCTGCTGATATGACAGAGGAATGGAGGGGCAGATGGTGTTTGAGCCAGTCTGAATTTAGAGGCTTCAGAGACATGGCTTATGTGACAAAGGAGTTAGGAAACAACTTCTTAGAAGTGCCGCAGCACAAAGACAATAAAACCTAGAAAATTAGATGATATAACAACATCAGGGGCATACAAAGAAGTGTCAAGACTGACATATGAACTGACTCCTTAAGACAAATTGTTGCACTTTTTTTGAACTGAACGGGCAATAAAATGTGTGCTTTTGAAGTTACTGAATAAAGAAGCTTCCCTCCAGCATAACTTCCACTAACAGCAGCTGAGGATGCCTGAGGTAGAAAACAGGGTAAGAAAGAAGCCATATTTCTATGTGCATCTATGTTCCCACCAGAATGAGAACAGCAGATTTTCCTCTGCAAAGCGCTTGAGCAGCCGGACAATAATTTCACTTATACCCATGCAAACTGAAAATTACTCCTCTGATACCAACAAAATCATTCCAGATTTGTACTCCTATATGCAAGATCAACTACTGGGACTATGCTACCTTCACTCAGCAAAAACACTGATGCAAATAGCTGATACTGCAACACAGAACATTTCCCAACCTCCTTACACACAGTGTAGCACAAGCAAGGAAAGTTATTGAGAAATTTGGTACTCAGCTTCTCGTTTCAAAATGCAGCTTAAACCAGCGGATCTAGACAACAGAACAGATGATCAGAAGGCAACTAATTGCTTAAACAGAACATTTCACAAGGTACAACAGAATGAAATCTGTGTGCCAGTAAAAGACCCAGGTAGGAGCTGTTACAAGAGACATTTTTCCTCAGGCGCAAGCCAGACAGTAGTAATGAGTCACAGCTGGACTTATTATTGACAAGAAAATAGGGGTGGTGTCATCATTTTCTCAATCATAAATAAGGCATATGGAAGCAGAAAGACAAGTTTCAATTCGGTTTCAGTGTTAAGCAGCATTAGTACTGCATGGACATCATCTGAACAGGTGATTTGAGAAACAAATACTTCATTTCTAAAGGACAAAAATGCCCATGTCTTATCTCATCCATACTTTCATCCTCACACTGAAAAGATTCAAGGTTTATGCTATAGAGAGTGTATAGACTTCATATGAATAAGCCTGAGTTCCAGGATCTCTGTTCAGCTTTAAAAAAATACACTGAGAACCATCCTTACCTACTCACTTCATGTCCCTCAGAAGCAGAGACTGGTCAGAACACCTTGCTGCTCCCTGAGCAAGTTTTCCCTGTTTGTGCCATGCCTGATAGCTGGTTTTCAATCCTCTGAATCACTTTCTCATGACACATTTCATTTCCTCCATTTGCCGTAGAAATCTTTCAGAGTCTACAGTAAACCCAGAGAACATGACATTTTTCTAATCTACCAAATCTTCTTACACTGTCACTCTCTAATTAAACTAGACAACAGCCTCCCTTCTTTGAGGCTCCAGTTCAAATCCAGGAGTTAAATCCTGTGGCCCCACAGAAGTGGCTAGGGAGAATTTTTACTGGAGACATACTAATATCCAAGCAACCCAGTCCTCCTAAATATATCCCATGGGAGAGTTGTTAGAGTCTTAATTTGGGTCTGTGACTAACATGCAGACATTATAGTAACTTCTCTCATGCGTCATAGGCTTCAAAGTCTATACATCATATAGAGCAACAGTAAAGTCTAAATAACTCTCTATAGGTTTATTTATCTCCTTTAGAAAACCTAAACACCTAGCTGCACCACGTCTCTGTGTTCATTTTATTTAAAAACAAAAAAGAAACAGTGCTGAGATTTATTCCACGTGGTAGTGTTCAAAGGTGGCAAAATTAACTTCTGAAGTATTTACAACAGCTTTATAGTGGCAGACACACTAAGTCTTTTCCTTTTGTCTCAAGGGATGCACTGCACTCACATTTGTCAGGAAAACCTCTGATGCAATGACACCCCCATCCATTTTATAACAGGTAATATTGGCCACTGAAGCATTCATACTGTCACTGTGAAATTCCTGCAGCCTGCTGCTTATCTTAGTGCAGCTGAAAGAATTCAGGAGAAACTTCCCAGGCATCTGTGAAATTATGTCAATCCAAGAGAAATCAAAATCAGAACTGTGGCCCCATCGTGCCACTTACAGTTTGTGCTATCCAACAGGGTCATTAAACATCAATGAGTTTATGGCCTATTAAAGTTAATGAAAAATGCTTCAGATTTCCAACAGATTTTTGGTCTCAATTTACTGCTTCTCTGCAGAACAATTCCTTTATTCAGGTCAGAGGAGATATGGCCTTTGGCTTAGAAATCCCAGTCCTGGTCTACACAAGTTAACCTTCCAGGCAAGCCTGCCCAAGCCAATTAGGTTATGGCATCAAAGTCCATTTCAAGCACAACTATTTAAGCAGATTACAGGTCTGTTTCTTGCTACAACTAAAAGTTTTACTTTTGGAAGTAACATTAATTCTGGCCCCATACTCTCCATCTTTTGCAGTTTTAAAGGAAGCCTGAGGGTAGTGCTTTTACTTATTATGACAGGCAGAGTTCTCAGCATCTGTTTAAACAAAACAGAAGAAAGGGATTATCTGTTGCCATGCAACCAATAAAAATGATACATTTTTAATAGCTGGGACCAGAAAAAGCAGCTGCCATAGAGGCTCAGAAATTTTCAAAAGAAAAAAAAATGCTAATGCCTTAAGTCTAGTTAAACCACTTTTCAGTAGAGGGGAGGGGAACAAATCTTTTGTGACCATTATCATATAAACTCAGCACGGCTGGAAAGAGCACTGCTTTCAGCAAATTCTCCCAGTAGGTACAAGAATTGTTGTTCTTGCACAGATAGGCTGGATTTTCACTTCCCTGACCCCACTGTGCTTGTTTTGCTCGTTTCTTTCTATATCATCAAAACACTTGACCTTTGAATCTGTGGGATGGAAGCTAAAGTGCACTATAAGACAGTCCAAGACACCTCCTAATCTCAACACTGGAGTTTCATATATGCTAGCTCACTCAGACATACCTAGAAAAGACAGAGAAAAATCAGAAAGAGATCTGGAGCAGGACCAAAGGAAACATTTCTTTAATTTTCAGAAATTAATCTGATTCTATAGCTTGGGCACGGTGTCTAGGAAACTCCTAAAGGAACAATTTTAAATAAGATGACACACCTGGTATAGATTGTGCAACTTTACTGATGCCTGTAGAGCAATGCCAGTTCATATCCAGGGGATCTGGGTTGTTTGAATATAGGCAATGTTACACAGCACAGTTAATGGCTGAGATTTGCAAGACCACAAGTCGTAGTTAATGGGAGGGTTTAAAGTTAATATGGTCTCATATCCCTAAACGCCTTTCAAAGTCTCAGCTATAGTTACCAATCTTAGGAGCTCAATAATGATGGGGAAAAAAAAAAAAAAGAAAAATATGGAAAACTGGAAAAGCCTTTTCTAATATTAACCCATCCGGAGAACCAGAAAATACCTTGAAACATCCTGTTTTTGTAAGACAAAACTGTCCCCAGGAGAAAGAAAGATGTGCTAAAGCCCTGGCTGTAAAAAATTATTCTCCAGAGGATTTCAGCAGAGATTTGAATTGTCTGGAAAATTAAGCTGTTTAGAAAAGTAAAAAACCTCATATTGGTATTTTGTTACTATACATTATCAATAAGAGCTAAATTCCCAAGCTGCTGGCAGTGACAAGGATCTGACCCACCTCACCTGATGTTCTTATGCTGTGTACATTTAAGCCACCTGGGAAATACTGCAAGGAGTAGAAGTTTCATCACTCTTTCTGAAGGCAGCTACCTTCAAGGATTTTCCAGATAGATTTCTACTTTTAATACATAATTTCAGATGACAGTCTCAACCTTAGCTGTGTACAAGGTCACAGAACTAACCAATAGCTGAAGATCACCTCTTTTCTACCAAAATCACTCCAACCTCTGATCAACAGATCTGGTTTTGCATTCAGAAGAAAATTAAAAATGAAGCTTTCATATTCTCTTCCTGGGTCTCAATCAAAGCTGAGCAGGAGCTTTGTTTTAAGGTTAGCTTCCTTTGGACCAAATCCATATCGGCTAGCTTTGAACAGCCTTTCTCCAGCCGCCTAGCTCAGGTAGCATCATTGAGGAAAAGCCTGGACACATTGCAAATCCTCCTTTTGGTTTTTATGACACCAGTAAATGCTTGTCTGGAGTTGAAGCCAAATAGCTTTAAGGCTAAGTCATCTTGGCATGTTTTTGTCTTCAGTGCCATGAATGTTTTGTTTAGAAGCAGTTAACAATATAACAATAGAGGCTTCTGTCTCTGCTGTTGTTTTTGTGTTGTTAACCATGCCCCTTAGTGCGAGGGTGATGGATCAAGACAATATGAAATAGATTCTTCCATGTGAAATAAAGACTGACATGGCACAAAATATTTGGATCTCAGTAGGCAATGATATTGATTGCAATCGAGCAAATGTGTGAGATCTATTCCCGCTTTTATTGTTTGTGTCAACTTAAAGAAGTGATCTGTTCTTACGAAGATGATTTATGAATTTTTCAGATTGGTAGTCACCACCACCAAGCACATTTTGGCAGCTATGGAAATCACGATGCAATTAGGAAATATTGAAGGAACAAATGATTTCTCATTAATACATAAAGATCATTATTAAATTCAAACACTAAAGAACAGCTACAATAGGATAACTGTGTTACTCCAATTAAAGGGCACAAACAAACATTCTCCACTGAAGCTTCTCTGAATTATTAAGTTGTTCTCCACCTTTGGTGAAACTTCCGCAAAGTTGTGATTTCAATTTTCCCTCTCTTCACTATGCAATTTACTGAATTTAGTAAAACAGAGAGAATGGCAGAGAATAAATAGAAGTATCTGTCACACTCATAGCTAGAAATTAAGGGAAAGAAAGGAACTCAAACAATTTGACCATCTTGGAGGTTGGTCCAAGCCCACAAAGACAAGCAAAATATGTTTGTTGGGCAAGTCATTCTTAAACATAAAATGTGAAACAACAGTAATTTTTACTGGTTCTAGCAGTTAGCTTCCTTCTGACAAGACAGACTTCTCTGACTGCAGGGCAGAGGACAACACTGACCATCAACAGAACAGGAAAAGCAGAGTAGGAGCAGTAGGGCCCAGGCAACACTCAACGTACTTTAAAGCAAAAAAAATAAAAATTGTTTAAAGTTGACAGATAAGAAGAACATCACCTTCTAATTATCAGTGATTGTTATAATTATAATAAGGAATTCACTATGCACAAAGAATATAATCACAGCTTAGTTAAAATCTGTAGAAATTTTGCTATTGGTAAAAACAGAGTCAGAATTACTTTGGCCGTACGAACAGTGAGAATACTTCCCAAATCCTAGAACCATTGACCTTAAAGGACACAATCTAAAGGCCACTGGATTTAGGGAAATCTTCCCTTACACTTCTGTGTACTTCAGAACAGGCCCCAAAGGGATCTTGCATTTATCCTCTTCTATTTTGCAAAGACAGCTCAAAGGATTTGCTTGGTGCACACAACTTCACTTAAAGTTGATCATACTGGCTGTACTAATATGCCTTCAAGATGCACAAAATAAATGTTTTCTGTGTATCTAGTGGTGTTTGGTTTGGTTTTTGTTCTGGTTTTTTTATTATTTATTTAGGTGCCATTCTTAAAAATATCCTCTTGAATATATTCAATAGATTTTTCTGTGCAATTTTGAGCTTTCATGTAACTTCATAGAATTAGTTAAATATCCTTTAATTAATTTTAAGTGCAGGTTTCTCATTAACAGACAGGCAATTAGTCCCCTCTAGAAACAAAACAAAAATTATCATTCTCTTTATTTGATCTTGGTGTCTACTCAGGCATCAGGAACACTGCAATACAGTCACATTGTTGTACCAGAGCTGCATTCAGTCCCGTGTTTGTATACTGACAAGACTTGAGGCTCAGCAGTCATCCCAGTGAAAATAGTGCAAATGTTTTAGTTTGAACACCTGCCTTTTTGGAGACTTTTCAAAGCCTTCCTTCAATTTATTAGTGGATAATTCCTGACAGAGCTTGAAATGCTCTCTCCTGGCAGACTCTCAGCTTTCTGGCCTACACACCACTGAAGTGCAGCACTGACTGAAGGCCAATCAAGTTCTGCACTGTGGTTTTAGAGGCTTGGGAATATAAATGAGCAAACTCTGCTTTAGAGCTATGTGTACATTTCTGCTCTGCAAACTTGGTGTTTCGGGGGCACAAGGAGCCTGCAGCAAATACACTGGAGAATTTGGTTCTAAAATTAGTTTGCATTGTAACAAATCACTTTGGGCTTTTCTTGGGGAAAATTGCTGTATGCTCAGTATGTTTAGAGAACTGATTTTCAATCTTCTGATTTACAGACCTTGAAAAATGTTCCAGTGAGCGTGTGGAACATTCCCATCTGTAGCCTCTGCATGTAAATTTGCTTTTCCTGAACCCCTTAGAAGCAATAGAGAAAACCCAGAAAGTCCATATATCACAAGTCAAAAATTACTTGCCTAAAGCAAAAGATAAAGTAGTAAATTATCTGCAATCAGATTTTTTTTCTCCTTTTTTCCACACTCGAGTTTTCACACTCACTCACTAGAGTTAATGATAGGATTCCACAAATTATTGAAATTTCAGTTGTCATCCAGACAAAACATTAAAAATAAAAATATTCAAATTTGCACAGCTCAAGTTTTGTCACTCAAATAAAAGATCTTAATTCAAACAAAGGGCTGACAAAGTATAGCCAGCAGTGCCCTTCCTGTGTCACCCAGTTCTCAGCAGCCAAACTTTAACCTGGGAAGCAGATATCATTTGGGAAAAGAGCTGTGCCAATTCCCTCTCTCCTTCTCACAGGATGATGGCGAAGGCATCTACCCACAGAGGGAAATTACATGGGTTCAGCCTTATTCTGGTGCTTACCACACTAATACAGTGTTTAATGTCTAAAATGTTTATTGTTTTCCCATTGTGACATGTTTCTCCTCTGAATATTTGCAACTTCAAGTCAAAAAGTCCAATGACATACAGCTCACTCAATGCCATCACAAATGTTTTATTCCTCAATACACATTTGTGATTTAAGCATCACATTTACTGACATGATCTCAGAGTCCTCAGTGCAAAGTATAAAACAATCTCATCTGTTATGCAAAACCAGAAGATTTATAATATTTTTTTAAAAGTCTCCTTTTCCCTTTCTGGATCTCCTGACCTTAGCCGTAACAAAAAATATTCCCCTGCTACAGATTAATCACTACAAAGTGCCAGAAATTCTCTGTGTTGATTACTATGGTTTGAGGTTAGCAAGAATTGCTACAACCAGTAACCCTGCCTGACCCCTTTTATGACAAGTACTAAAATCTCACACTGGAATACTGCAGAGGCAACCTATTTGACCGACAAACATAACTTGATTCAGGAAAATAATGCTGATGATGACAATGCTTTGAAGCTGAAATCAGAAGTAATTAAGCACATATTTAATGCATATGCATACATGTTTTTATTTAACTGATGTCAATTTAAAGACTTCGAGGGATGATGAATCACTCACCATAGTTATATGATCTAGTGCTTAATTAACCCTCTATATTCAATTGTAGCTTCTTCATTATTTGAATGTCTTTAGTTTCACTCTGTCATCATTATTTTGTGGTCCTAGTCCTGTTCTCCCCATATTCTGACCTGTTCTTGGCCTTTCTAAATTACATCTTATGTCTTGTTGCTCTCTAATAATGAGCAGATATTTTTCTGAAATATTATATTCTCATAAAAACCTGAAGAAATTGATAACTTTGAGACAAGAAGAATGAGAGAGTCTGATCTGCAGCTCTAGTTTTTCCTGAAGCCTATCAGTGACTTGTAAGCAACACACATGGCCTTGATCAGCAATAAAATTTACTGTACAGGCACTCAGAACTCATTAACCAAATAAACAAATGTTTTAACATTTGGTTCCGTGGGCTCTCAGACAGTAAATAATTGTTATAACCATGCAGTTGTCTCCATAATAGTATCTTCAAAGCAATTTAGACTTCATCTTCCAAAGGTACAATATGACTATGATCAACTGCTGCAACATATGGCCCTGCTTGAACAGGAGGTTGGAGAAGATGACCCCTAGAGGTCCCTTCCAACCTCAACCGTTCTTTAATTCTGTACTTTCATATTGTTAATATGAAGCTAATAGGCACACTGTTAATAATCCTTTGTACTGAATACTGTCAATTAACACTTAGACTTGGAAAACTAATGCATCTATCAGGTAATGATGTTCAAGCCAGTAATATTTATAAACTTTTTCCATCTCAGTTTGTACTGAGTGCAACATGAACAGTCTGTAGGTGAATGTACCTTTGCAGGCTTACTCATCCTTAAAAGTTCCTTCATGCAACTCTAAAATACTTACAAACAACTTTTTGTTGATGTTGTTCAGCATGAAAATGTTCATTCAAAGCTGGCATTTTATAAAGTGGTGTTTTGGGTTTTGTTTCGGTCTGATAGAGCAATTCTCTTGTCTCCCAAATTCCTTCTACAAGCACTGTCCTAAGTTTGACACGTATTTTAGTGCAAGTTAGGTCAGATAGCCTGAACTGCAAAATTGCAGAAAAAGTCCAGAAGCAAAAGAATTCTTGTGGACCTAAGACAGGTTTTTTATTTGTACAAGAACTCAGCTGCTCGCTAAGACATGAGACCATAGTAGTCAAAGTTTATCCAGGAGAGCCAGAGCCAAATGCTTATGCTCTAAACCTATGACACAAACCACTGCACAGCAAGTTCTATTTTTATCTCCTGTTTTGATAATTTTATGTGGTTTTAACATAGTTGGAAGCAGCAGTAGAAGAATAGTAGCAAAAGTGATTTTTTGATATTTCCATTCCACCCAAGCTCTACTGTAAATTCCACAAGTCAGATCCACCAGACAACAACCAAAAGCAACTACTCTGAAACACACCAGTCGTAAGGCGGATTTTACTTAGACCCACTTAGAAAAAACAACAACAAATTATCTATACTCTTAGTATGACCTGACTTTCACCACATAGCTGGAGCAGCCTCTGTTACCAAGTCCCCTTGGAAAGAAGAAGAAAGGAACACAAAAGTTTCTTCAGGGTGCTGAGGGACCAAGCTGGTTTTCCAAGACTTGGATCTTTACTCGCAAGGTGATTTGGTTGCTTGAGTACAAATGGTTTCCAGCTTAATCAAATTACAAGGCACAGAGCTTTAGCCTTCTAGCTCATGTAAATAGAAAAGTCATGGTGACTTAGACAATAAGCTTAAAGTCATAAATCACAAGCATTGATTATTGTTCTAGTTGGTGTATATTAAAACTCCATACTTCTACACTGAACACATTTACTGAAATACAGTATAGGAACCTAGGAAAAACAGAATTTAGGAAGGGAAAATATCACACTTAATTGTCCATGAAAATTTTAGCCAACTGCAGGTGTATTCAATTAACATCTCATTAAAAAAACCCTTGGACTTCAAATAAGCCATCAGCCTTGTATAGTGTAAATGAAGGGTATAATTGATAGCCACAGCAGTGCTAGGTTAAGTGTTTTAATAACACTCTGGCTCTCCAGAGAAAGTCAGCTCTGTTTCATCAATATAAAGAATCCACACCAAAGAAGTTTCATAGTTAAATGAGTTTTCTGTAGCTGCAGCAGAATAAAGGCAATAAAGTCAGGGGGAAACTCAGCATAATGCAGCATGAGCTTTTCCTGTTTGCTTCTGGAATATTTTCCTCTATCTAGACTGTTTTCAAATCAAAAATACAGCACACACCTTATTTTCTCCGATAGGCTAATAGGTGTAAATTATCCATAAAGCATGAAATACCAACGCATTTCCAAACATGTGGCCCCAATTCTGGTTTTGCTTACGAATCTGTCTTTGCCAGAGGCAGATATGTGAGGCTGATGTGGGACACAGTAATCCTGCTCACTAGCAAGTAACCAGTACAGGATGCTGATTTCCAGAGCACCTGGTGCAGCTGCAGCTGGGTCCTGTAGGCAGATATAATACCTTTAACAGAATTACTTCAAAAGCATCAGAGATCAGTATCTCATCCTCTCTGCTCCATCCAACCAACACTGAACTTTGGGAAGGTTTGAGTATAGAGCAATGCCATAAATCCAGACCCCTAGTATGGCGACTGATGAGACAAGGAGGAGAAAAATATAACTAGCTATTTGATCCCTGGCCTTTTGTTCACTGTTATTGTTCTGGCCTTTGTACAGCAGAGGCTAACCAGGTGCAGCAGCTGTAAAAGAGCATTCATTTTCCATACGAACATATTTTCTGTCCTTGAAGTGAAAGGACAGTTCTGCTGTACTTTGAAGAGGACAAGTACCTCCAGCTTCTTGCACTTCAGTCAACATTTTCTCCAATTCTGATATCTCATAGAGTTCACAACAGTATCAAGGTTTTGGAGCAGGACATCCTGTCAGTCAGCAGGTCACTGGGTATCTGCAAATTACTTCTAATGTGCTCCAGAAAAGATAATTAGCAAAAGCAATTCTCCAGTCAGTTTAAATTTGGTCTGCACCCTCCCTGATAACACTGGGAGCTCCACAAATAGAGAACACTTAAAACTAGAGATTGATACCTGGGGTGATTTTCCATCCTGGCATCTGCCTCCTTACTAAGCTTCTAATACTATCCAGAAAGTTGTGATTATGCCCTTGGTTTTCCTTCATCTTTTCTGTATAGGTTTTTGGTATCTCCAGTCTAATTAAGTGTGCCTATGCCTTCTGTACCTCCTCATGCTTTGTCCTGGTACAATAACCTTCAGGCTAGAGTTCTCATCTTCCACATGCCCTGCTTTTTACAGGTCCTTTTGGACCTCTTGGATGAAGAACACTTATTTGATTAAAACATTCATGCTACCTTTCCTCTCCCCAACCTCCTGGTTAATTAAATGTCTAGTTTTGCAGTTCCCTGAAACCAAGGTCTGTTTGACCACAGGGAATGTTCTCTAGCTCTCTCACAAGCAGAGACTAAAACAGTTTTTGCTTTATGAAAAGAGAATTTCAAAGGAATTTACGAAGAACCAAGTCTCAATCTGCATCATTCCTCAAAAGAGGTGGATTTATGCCAGTTCTCAATCCTTTCAGTGCAGAGAATGGCTGTGGAGGTAATTTTGAGCTTACTCATTTTTTTCATGACTGGGCTGGGCTCTGTAGCTGTCTCAAACACAAGCAACATACATCCCATATCTCTATGGTCAAAAATGACATGATCTTATTAGTGAAAGTGAAAATATCATCTCTAAGAACTATGTGCTTTTGAACAATCAATGCCAAAGTTTAAAGTAAAGATGTTATCACTTTGGATTTTGAATTTTATATTAAAATGAGCCCACCTCAAATAACACTCATGAAAATAATAATTTCTACATTACACATGCATATGATACTGAATGAAAAATACACTTCCAACTGCAGGAAAAAGATCCCATCATGAAAAATATAAATATCGAAGTCTCTGATATTCACCTCCTACGTGATTTCCAAAAATCAAAGGTTGCAAGTGTCAGCAGTTCTTGTGTGTGAAATCATTAAAACCATGCAATTAAATAATTCAATGAAAAATCCAAGAATACAGTGGGTTTTTCACACTTAGGGACTATCATTCATTTTATTGCAGTGGCTGGCAACAAGAAGTGATCTTGAGTTGACAGAAAGTCTTCCATAATGAGAATAAATTTTGGATCAATTCCAAACCTCACTATGAAAGTCAGTACAATAACACAGCAGCTGCAGGAGATGAGACTCTCAGGCAGCAAGAAGTATTTGAGCACTTTCAAGCATAGTGCAGAACATCTCCTACTTTCTCTTTCATTTCTACTAGCAAGAATCATCATATGGATTAAAGGCAGTAAGATTTACTGGCTTCGACCATGTACTTTATCATATTTTGATCATCCTATGGCAGAGAGAAATTGTACCCTTAGAAGTGCCAGTCACATCATGGGAATGAAATTATGCTCATTTTAGCTGTCACAATTCTGTATCTGCTTGGAAACAGTACTAATATTTTTCTGCTGAATGTAGCCTCCCTGTTGTTTTAGGCTTTAAAAAAGAAAATAGAGAGGATTTTACATTTGGCATGGCTAGAGTTTACTTACTTGCTTATCTTGAGAGTTTGCCCTTTTCAACATTCCTTGCATCATACAGACATTTTCCCCCATGTAGCACAGTTTCATAATTCACTTCATAGGAAGAACCAGTCAGAGTTAAAGCTTTTTTTTCCAGCACCTCAGCAATAGGTAAAAAACCAACTCTGAACCTGCCCAGTTGCACTTGCATGCAACTCTGCTCAGAAATCTGTAAGTCCACTAAAAGGAGAAGTTCCATAGGAAAAAAATAAAGACAAAAAACCTGTGAGCAGTTCATTAGATCTGAGGACTGGCAAGTGATAACTGAGTTGCTTCACGTTTACCAGCTTGCTGCTGCTGATACTATCACCAGCTGCTCCACGCTTCTCTTGCCCATCCGATTCTATCAGAGTTAGGACACTGAGCTTGAAGTTTTAAGCACTAATGAAAATATCATTAATTTGATACAAAGCATTAATAATCCCAGTCTCACATTAAAATAAAAAAAAAAAATATCAAAAAAACCCCCAGGCAGAGCTTCAGCAGGATTTCTGGAGACATAAATTGCAAAGAAAATCTGATCTTTAACTTTTAATATATGAGAATCGTGACTCAATTCTGCTGTTCAGCCAGAAGTTCAAGGAGAGATTTAATACCCACAGTTTAGGAATTAAATCAGTCATGGAAACCTATCAGTTGGGTCATTTGAAACTGGACTGGAAAAAAGCATTAGAGAAAAACTGCAGGGAAGAATTTTCCAGTGGTCAAAAAAAAAGGATTACAGTAGTCTTAATACACATAATTTTATGTTCCCAAAAGATATGGAAAATAATACAGTTCAAAACTCTACCTGGCTGGTAATCCCAAAGCAGTGGTTCTTGAAATTTTTACTACTGATTATCTTTTGGTAAAAAACCAAAACAACAACAAAAAACCCACACATATTTCCCATTTTTCATGACACATCAGTTGTTTCTAGCCCCAGTCACTTTGACTAATGTGTTTGGTACTAATTCTCTCCAAGAGTCTGACACATTCAAGTTTAAACAAATTGTGTTTTAATTTTAAATAATGTTCTCTTGGACAATGAAAAAGGTGGGATTCTGGACCTGAGAAGAAACCAACCTCACTAAAATCCCCCTCCATGATTTTACTTTTCAAGTACTCTGCAGCTCTCCTGTGCCTCTAATACCTGCCATGTCTCACCACAGAATAGACTGAACCTTACTGGCTCAGCTTCCTCTGCTGCATTTTACATTTATACACTTACACACACACTGGAACACCCATCTTAGTCATTCCATTATCTCACCTGACTGCTTTCCCCACAACATAACTACAGTTTTGGCATCAAAAGGAAGGCTGGGAGGTAGGAGAGGGGACAAAGTAGGTTAAAAAATTAAACATCTGTGGCTTTTAAGCTCCCTAATTAAATGCATAGGGCACTTCATCTGCATAAGTGAATTGAAAGACTTTGGGTCAACCAATTTATTAAAGCCTAAATGAGATCAGTGATGAGTGGCATGGTTTTGACAGACAAGGTTCCTCAGGGTAATCATTAGGTGTGGCCACTGAGAGCAGAACTGAAAGTGTGCCCTTTGTTCCTAGAAAAATACTTAGAGACATTTTCATGCTTCTGATTCCCCTTGAAGAAGGATCGGCTGGTTGGCATTAAATGTCACTGCTTGCAATTTTAACTACATTTTAACTACAACAGAACTCATTACTCCATTTGAGGCAGTGTCCCAACCTTGGGAGGCTCTCTTACTTAACCAAAACTACACCCACGTGAATTATTACCCTTTTACTGCTCTGTCAGATAATCAGTAGTACAAGTTTAATGGACAGAAAACTACTTCTGTCTCTGCTACTGGTAAAGCTTGACACCACTGCTGAGAGTCACAAGGGATGTGAAGCCTCCAAGAAGCCGTCTAGAGCTCAGTGTCTAATGCTGCATTACACCAGCTCCAGCACTAGTACAGCACTTCAGTGACTCTTCATTACAAAATCTAGACAAGCCTGGCAGCAGCACACACTTGACTCCTCTCTGCTTCACAATCCTGAGCACAGTAGCCATTCAAAGAAACCAAACCACAGGCTATGAAACCACATGTTAATAACAAAACAAAGCAAGGTTGCTTCTTCTGCCTGGAGCTATCCTACAATAGGTTGAAACCAAGCATCATGGCATCCATCTGACTTCAGCAATGATGTTCACCAAGATGAACATCACCCGTAATTCAAATTAGGTCTCTGTATTGCTTTTCACTAATAGTTTTGGGGAGTCATCACAGAACTGAGCCATATCTCTAATTTCCCCTGGTTTCCACTACAGTAAATAGATAGAAGGAGCAGGGAGAGTGCCTCCAGATGGCAAAGCAAGCAGGAGTCTGATGGGGTTGTGTAGCTGCTCTAATTCAGCCTTAAATGTGGTGCTGATACTCCATTTTGAGACCTCCAGTCTCAACAAACCTCCACACAAAGAAAGCCAGAACTGCTTGTTTTTCCAATACACCACCTGCCAGAGCAGCATTCAGGGAATAATTTAGCCTGTCCAATCTAAATTATTTCAAAATAACCAAAAGAGTTTAAGCAGAAATAAGGGTCTGTTCAGTGATGAAGGTACCCATATGTCCCATATCTGTTACCTGGGATAATACAGAAGAACAACTTGGGCAAGGTGATGGTCACCACACTGCAGTTGGGAAGACCTCTTTTGAGAGCAAGAAGCAACGTGGTAGAGAGAGGTCATTAAAAAACTCCCTCCCAACCAATTAGATGGTTTTGAAGAGTGGTTTGGTAGGACACATAGTATAGAGATCAATGCAGCTTAAGCAGGCTTTTCATCATCAAAATTGCTGCCCGTCACTGCTCACTCACAGGCAGACAACACTGGAAAGTGATTGGCTTGTACACCATTAATTCACTTGTTAAGGGTTTTCTATCCTGCTCTTGATCAAGGTTAAGCACAGAGGAAAGGCTTTTCCATGCAAGCATAAGCAAGGGGCAGGAGGAGGGAAAAAAAAAAGGGGGGATATCTTTCTTCAGCCAGTTTCTAAAATTATTAAATGAATAATTATTCTGCCTCTGGCCATGGAAGGTTTCATATGGCTTTAAAGTTCTCACTAAGGCTTCATAGACAAAGGATTCAATTCTTCAAATGCAATGTGGTGCAGGAAGAAGCCATCTAGCCCTGGCAGGACCTGAGGAGCTTAAGGGCTGCTCTAGTTTGATCCATGACAAGATTCTAGAAGAGTCTTAAATCAGTGGAGGTTCAAACTTGTATTATCCACTCTCCCTGCCTGCTCTGACAGAGAAGACCAGAACCAGGCTGGCTGTTCTCATGACAGCTGGGAGTTTGACTCAGAAGGATAATTCCCTTTTGGAGGTCCATATTCAAACTGGGACAGGAAAAGGCATGCTCTGTCACTTACTCTCTCATTATGGTCACCTGGTGTTTTTAGGGAAAGAAGACTGGTTGTGAGCACTCAAAGGCATAACTCTCTGTTTCCATATTTTCTTCTTGATATTTATTCCATTCTGCAGAAAACTCCTGTTCCTTTTGCTTTATATTTTATGCAGATAAATAAATTTTTGGACATCTTTTTTAGCCACTTAATTCAGAGAATTTAGTACAGGTTCTAAGGAGACCGAAAGTGCAAAGTAATTAATCCAAAAGTATGTGTTTCTTTTCATCTTGTTTTGATCTGTTGCAGGGATCACTGAGCTTAACAAAGAATTGGTCGAGAAAGTTTACTCCATCCTAGTTAAATTCCTTGGAACTCAGAGGGAGTCAGCACACATACATGCAGGTTTATTCACAATAATAATTTAAAAAATAGTCAATCCCAGTGACTTCAAAAAATAGAAAAAAAATTAAAAAATATCTAAAAAGTAAATATGCTTATATTGTCTGTACATTGCAGATAACTAGTAAGGAATTCTTTATACCTTTCATATACACACATACATAGAAATGGATGGGTAAAGGAAAAAAAAAAGGTGGTGTGTTGATGGTCCAAAACATCTCCTTGAAGGTGCTTAAAGATGCTTTAAAGCTGTTTGCTCACAATACCAAAGAACAGCAAGCAACCTAATTAGACTGTTTACAGTTTAGCTGTAATCCAGAATCGATGCAGCTGTGTTCTTATACTAAGCTTAGATGTACATTGATCTTATAGCATTCACCACTGAATAGAGGTTGTTAAGAGGGTGATTTGCCTCTTATCTGTCTCTTATTTATGGACCTGTTGAAGTATTTCAGTTTGACTGTAGTCAGTAAAGCAGGTATATTTTGCCCTATCTATTCAAGTTCATCAAGCAAAGCTCAGCCATCAAGAATGTCCTTTTCTTTCTGAGCAAAGGGGGAGAAACATTGGCCTTCAACTTTAGTCCAGGAAATCACCTTTCAAGATGTGAACTAAGTTGAGAATAAAATATTTCTTGTAATTACTTGCTTGTACAAAGCAACTGAGGTTGACTCAGCTGCCAGGTAGTTAGATAACAAGAAGTTATCTTCTTGTGGATCATCTCATTCTTGTGGGAACAGAATGAAAGTGCCTGAAAAATTCCTCAGCCAAGGCTCTAGCGAAGAATTCCCAAAGACTCACAAAACTTCCTGATCCATCAGTGCATGCATACAAGTGGGCTCCAGAAAACCAAAAGGCACACCAAAACCAGCAGCTCTCACTCTGGTGGGCTTTGTCCAACATCTGACTACACACAATCTTTTCTGTCCTTCCCAGTCCCCACCCCAATGCACACTATAGAGCTCACAACTCTGTAACAACAGTGTCAGCATTTACTGTGGCATGATGGCAATGATGTTTTACAAAATCTTACATACAACACAGAAACAGATTAAATTATTTCCTACAATGTATTATGTTAGAAAAGTGACAGAAATCCCATCAACTCATTTCTTTGATACGTTGTGCACAACAGAACCCCAGCAGATTGAAAATAGAGAAAAAACTGAAATTAGAATACAAGACAGGCATGGATAATTCTTTCAACCGGAAAAAGATGGTGAATTAAGTTTGTCTTTAATGGCACAGTCATGGTTCAAACACAAAGCAAAAAAACCCCAACTCTGCCCGTGTATAATGTTGTATGATAATTCTTTGGTTCCACTAGGCATTTTCTTATTTTTGAAAGTAGTAGTGAACTCCCTGTCCACAGTGTGAACACCATTCACAAGAATTCAGAGATCCCCTAATATACATACAGAAGAATGGAAAATAGGTACTTCATGCTGCTTCTGCAATTTAAGGTCCTCATGCTGATATGACATGCAGCGCACAGTTCACTCAATATTATCAACTCCCTCATCACCCTAGCAGCCTTATTTGAACTTCTCTCCTGAACAACTGACAGCTGAGGAGGTTCCGTATTGTTGCTCAGATTAAATCAGTCAGTTCTGGCCCGTGAGCCATGGCTTAGGAAATGGCTAGGGTGCTGGAAGCTGTTCTTGTTATCTTCTCAAAAAGAACTGTTGGAATAAAAGGAGCATTCAGCGTAGCAGACATCACTGTCGAGGGAGGGTAAATACAAATTCTTAAACATACCAACAATGGTTTTACTGTAAAAGCTCAAGGCATATTACAGTAACCTCACCACAGCACCTGCAGAGATGGGGTCATAAGACATCTATCACGCAGAGCATAGAATATACTGGAGAGCAGATATCACTCTATATTTTCAAACTCACAAGGAAAGGAGAGGCAAGCACAAAGTTGCATGTCTGAAAGAGATGCTAGAGACATCACGTGTGGTCTGGGCAGGTCGTTTCCACATCACAACAGCCCTGTCGGCAGTTCACATGGGCATACAACATCCTATACAGCCCTAGGGTGAGTGCATGGCTTCATGGCAGAGCTATCAGCACTCATGAAATCTAAACTGTACCATAGCAGAAAAAGCAAAAGATTGCCTTTATATAGGCATTATCCCATACTAACTCCACACAGTGAGCTTCACATATTTTCAAACAGAAGCCGAACATTCTTTTGTGTCACCCTCACTGTTTTTAAAGCACTTTTCAGTGTAAATCTCACTTCAAAGTTCAGTGCAAATTAAAGCTTTTTGATGCAGTTGAGATCTGTCCTTTCCTCACATACTTCATAGTGAAAGCCCTACATCAAGTTATAAAGCCACTTCAAATTATAACACCACTAATGGCCATTTTTCACCCCGTGAGATCAGCTGCATCCTTTACTAAATGTTTGTTTTATATTTGCCTCCTGCATGTTGACACTTCATCATGATTCCAGGTAGCAGTGCATTTAAAAGACAACATTATACATCAGATTTTTATCAAGCATGGCCAATTATGCAAATTCCTCCTAAATTTATTTTTAAAGAAAAGGAAGATTGATTGCAGAGATTTACCATTTACACAGACAGTGATTTAGGAGGGTATTTCAATTGCTAATGTGCCTAACAAAGATGTGGGATTTGTTTGTAAACTTCAGGCCTACAAAATTGAATGTCAACATCAAGTAATTATCATGTCCTACCCAAATTGCTAAATTTAATCGAAATACTCTTTGTAGTAAATCAACACTCAGCATTAGTCTTAATGAAAGTTGATTATGATG
This sequence comes from Aegotheles bennettii, assembly GCA_013398125.1. Lineage (NCBI taxonomy): Eukaryota > Metazoa > Chordata > Aves > Caprimulgiformes > Aegothelidae > Aegotheles > Aegotheles bennettii. The sequence continues at coordinate 623,202 of VZRW01004802.1, read as the reverse complement.
CTGCCTGTATGTAAAAAGCAAGTACCAGTCACACAAGTAATGGATACCTCAAGCGAAAACAATGCATAATTTCTCATCACTGTTTGGCATGGAAAGTGTGACCACGGCATCACTAGAGATCTGTGCCTTGAGGTAGAGTCTTGCAATTTCAATCTTAAGCGTACACTGGGCTGCTCTAAGCCAGTTTCTCACCCCTTGTATCTAACTTTAGACCACCTCAGCTTGGAAATAAAACAAACCTTCACTATGCCTGACACAGTACCTTTCCCCTTTGTATTTGCTGATCTGTCTCAGGTGTTAACATCACAAAGAAGCACGGTTTAAAGTGTCAAAACATGGGAACAATCATATATCCTATTTCCTTGATTTCCACAACAGTCAAATCCTATTTGAATACAAACATACCTTTCCTGGCATAGTCTTATTTCTTTCTATGTTTTGAGTCTCATACAAGGAAAGAATGTTGTTTAAGTTGTGAGGAATCACAAACATTTCAGTCAAAACTTTATGTTTTGCTTCTCAAATGCCTTTGCATTGACTCACAGTGACTTGCAGGAACTGTTATTTCATTGCTATGCATTCCCATTCTCTTTCTGTAGTTAGTGGCACATGTCTCCTATGATGGGCTATGAAAACTTCCAAATCATCCAGTAAAACTCACATTGTGCAAGTCTTGATGTGTAGTTTTGTGACTCCCAGGAGTCTTGTGGTTTATCCTGAACTTGTATCAGGCCACAGGAACTAAGTAAATCCTAATCTAAATAGTTCTTGCCTGAAGTGGATGGGAAGAAAGGCTCCTTCTGCAAGACAATCTGTTTACATATAAGAAGTCTTTTCACAGTCATATGTCTAAAGTGATCTAAAATCTTCTGTCACATCCATGGCTGGAATATTTAGATTCTCATCTACTAGAAGGGAAAAGGCTAGGTGTGCCCCTGTGACTCTTACACAGCTCTACTATTCATCTGAAAGAGCAATATTAGACTCCAGGAATAATTAATAGCTTGCAAATTACTTCAGGGATAAAGATTGCTGAGTTAGGAAAATGTTGAGAGGGATCATAATGTTTCTGGCTTGCACTGAGAAGTCTCAACATACCATAATAATAGTTAGATTCAATTTCTTAAATATTTAGATCATAACACATAAACAAGTAGAATCACTTTAAGACACGGTATTTGTGTTTGTTCTATTATAATAAATACATTTGCCCCCGAAATCGAATACCAGAAAATTACTGCACTATAACTGGTGTAATACAGGTATTCTAGGAAGTAAGAACATTGTAAGTTTGAATAGAAGAAAAAAAAAAATGAATCAAAACATACAATTCGATAGCTGTATCGTTTATATCAGCATAAAAAAAAAGCAAAGAAAATTTTCCTTTGCTTTCACATTGGGTTCATTATTTTTTTAAATTATGAAGCTATATCGATGGTCTGTGTTATTCATATTCTGAGCTAATTTATCAAGATAAACATCATTTATTAAAATAAATGTTTCTATTATCTTTGAAAGTTATGCTTTATAAAGTAGAGAAATGCAGTTTTAAAGCCAACAAGTCAAAAAGTTACATAGCTATTGGGATCAGAGCAGACAGGTATTTCCATCCTGCTTCCATGGATAACAAATGCATCTCACCTGGTGAGTCCTCTGAGGCCTAGTAGCTGTGGCTTGTAAACAAGTTTGGGTTGCACTCCATTGTCTTCAGAATTAAGTGCTCCTCTCATGCTTGTCTCTCCCTTCCCACTAAGCTGCACCAACATTTGATCCTTCTATCACTTCTGGACCACATCCTACAAGCTCCATGCTGACTCCATCTAGCTATGTTTGACACATGCTGCTCTTCCTGCTGCACCCCATAAACAAAGAATCTGCTCATACTCAAAATAGTTTGTTTTCCCAGCAGGAATAAGACATAACAGAAAGACAAAAATGAAACAGTGTTAACATATGTCTCTCTTACTTGGAGAACACTGTCTCCTGGGGCTAACCAAGGCAGCTTTAATTTTCCAAGAGACCAGAGGAATTGTCTGCACTTTAGGACAGTTCCCACCAGGAATCTCTACTGCTGAACAAAAGTCCTCTTAACTGGCTCCACCACCAGAGGGACCAACTCCTTCCATAGCAATGACTGCCCAGGTCTTTCTGCTCCTCAACAAAAGAAGTGGAATAAACTCAACAGGACATCAATCTAGAAACTCTAGGCCTCTCTGTGTTCCACAATGAGCATTTGCCATCTATGCACACGTTTCTCCTCCCATCCTCTCCCTCAAGAAACGACCTTTAAGTAAGCTCACGTATTCCTATAGTAAATGCTCATTACCCAGCCTAATATGCAATATTTCCTAATCATTACCTACTAGCGCCACAACTGTCCCAGAACCATTCCTGTTCCTTAGGCCTACATTGAAAAGGGTTGATCCCCAAATATTCTTCTTCTGTAAAATGAGATTACAAAACAGAACAACACGACAGCTCTATGAACCAGAAGATGAATATTAAATAACAATATCAAGCCCAGGAAAAGGAAGTCACTTTAACAGAATAAAACTTTGCTCCAGTGGCCGATTTGGTCAAAACTGCCAAGGAAGCCACAAAGCAAATAGATGGTGATACAATACCATGGGTGCTTTGGAACTATACCAGAGCACTGTGGTTCGATAATGGCATTTTCTCCATTTCACCTCTCTTTCTCCCCAGAACTTCAGTATCCTGCAATATCTGACTTCTCCTTTCAGGCTATGTATTACCTTCCTGAATTGTGTGTGTATTCCATCACACAAGGTAAAAACCTCATTTGTGTTCTGCTTGCCCTTAAGCTATTTACAGGTGAATTTTAATGATAGACATGAGAACCAAGATTTTGCCAGACAGTTTAAGTTCCCAGTTCCATTTGATTTCCAGACAGTCCCTAACCCCTTTGAAATCCCCAGCATAGTTACCATTTCAAATAGTGTTTCAAATATTCTTTAAGAAAAGGTAATCATACAAAAATTCTCAAAACTAAAGCAAGTTCGTGTTAAGCAATTTATGCCATTCTCAAAAAATGGAAACCCAGTGAAATATGAATAATTGAACAGGACTCTGTTTCCTAAAGTCTTGTAGAATATTTCCTTTGTCTGAGACTCCCCAGGGCCTGCACTACTGAAAACACTGTCAGTTAAAGTACTTCCATTTCCATGAGCTGCCTCAGAAGCAACTGCATATTTATCTCTGTTGTCATATACCCTATTCTGAAGGTATCAGTTGCTGAATACTTGTCTCATCAGTGCCACTCAGTTTGGGATATCTGAAGGCCCACAGGGTAATCCATCACAACAGCAACCAAAGGCATTAGAACTGGGATGGGGGAGGGAGGGAATGAATGTAAGAATTCTGTTATAAGGATTCCCATAAAAGGGCCACATAAGAACCAGTCTGAGCAATTTTGCGTTCTACAAAAATGCAGAAGGCTTCAGCAGCTGCATTACTGCTGCAGCTGAGAGGGGAAGATTGTTCATCTGGGCTTTAGCACAGTGAAGAGAGCTCCATGGGAGACAGGAAATCCACATTACAGCACCAGGACTTTAAGAACCAGATTCAACCCTCCTATGAAAATAAGCTTTTAAGAACATGAATTACTACTTCAGGATGCCTACAGTACTGTGCCACGACACTGATTTGCCTTCTCACCATGCAGCACATAGCCATAGAACCTTCCCTGCAACAGGTCTAAAAGCTGCAGGACTCCACTTGTGTCAAAGCTTATACCTGAGCTAATATTTATGCTCCATAAATCTTCAAGAGCAAGGTACCAAAGAAACATGCACATAACTTCAGGTTTCCCCAGCCAGCCATACCCTCTTGCTCAGGCACACAGAGATTCACACAGCCCCTCATAAGCTCCCAATTACATCAAAAAGTAATCAGTGCCCTAGGCCACTATGACAAAGGCTGTTTGGTAGGTGTCATTTCCACAGACCTAGGCAATGGGGGAAAAAAAATAACTGCTTTAGCTCCACTAGCAAGAAAGATACTTACTGTCAGACAGGGGGGTTTTTTATTACAAAAAGTATTCCTCTTCTTTTTACCACTCAGTTGTTGTTCCTTGATTAGAGGGGAAGGATTTCCACCAAATGACTTCTGAAATTTAGGAGTTACTACATTTAGTGTGATATAGAAGTGTTATATAAACACAAGTTAAGTCCTGGTTGTTTTTCTTTATGGTAGCTGAAGATCTAGTCTCCAGGTTTAATGTTTGTCACTAAAAAGTCAAATATTTCCAAGCAATTTCTACTGTAGCCCTATTTAAAAGGTGATGTTTCTCAAAAATTAATTTTTATTTTAGACTACAGACAATTACTCCCTATGGCATTGGTGTTTTCTAAAGGTCTGAATTTCAAAGGAAAAAGTAATCCCAACGGTCTTCCAGGGGAGGCTTTTGTTTTATACTGGCTCATCTTTTTGGTAATAGTTACAATATTACTATCGAAAGAGTTTTTTCTAGGTTTGATTTTGTCTTTTTTTAAAGAAACATTTACCAATATATCACAGAGACTTATTGATATTTAAGGGGGAGAAAAAGAGATTAGAAGAATGAAGAATAAGAAGGAATTGTTATTACCTTAGTGTAAGCAGCTATAGATCATTACTTAGCTTGACAAATGAACTAAGCACATTTTGTGAAGCATGGTCCTATGTGTCCTAGACACAATCCTCTTGGATAGAGCATGACTTTAGATTATAGAAAGATTACCTACTCCCAAGTACTCCCTAAATGTCTCCAGGAAAACAAAATGTACGTCTTTCCAGCAATATTGACAGAGTTATTATTAAATATTATATGGAAGTAGCAGTAAGCAATCTAGTATGACAGTGCCCCATATATAAAAGATTGTGGACGTATTACTAGAGGAAAAAAACAAAGCCAGACAAAGCCATGTTCTGATATTGTCTGCTCCTTCTTTTTTTCCTTTAATGAAAAATCCGGCCTCATTGATCTTATAAACTACTTAAGCATACACTTAGGTGAATGGCTAACATACTCCTAGGATTCATCAGCTTTCACACATAGTAATGGAGCAGAGTGCTATCAGAACTAAGGAGATTATAAAAGGCACTGATTGGCACAAGGAGCCACAATGGTCCCAGGAAGGTGTGCCAGATTACATTTTTACTTTGCAAGGTACTGATTAAGCAGAAACCCAACAAGCATCAGGAAATGCTCCTAAAAAAGGCCAACTGTTGCCAGCAGTTATGTCTGCAGTGCTTTATTCTGCATGAGGCAGCACTTTCCAGGTCCCGCTGCCTTCAGAATCCGGTAGGAGCCAGGTGTTAAGAGCTGACTTTCCCAGTATAGCACTGGGAGCCACACTGCTATTCATCCTGTTATGAAAAGCCTGTAGCTTTCTGACCTCCTCCACCTGATTCACACCAAAAGAAGCCAGTGCACATGTACTGCAAGCTGCATTTGCAGATTATTGCCATTTGCAAGGCAGTAAGAGATCTTACTATTTGACAAATTAATTTAGTATCACCCTTTCTTTTGCTCTCTCCCCTTCTCACACACACAGAGAACTTGTTCCTTGCTGCTTCCACACCTCAGCAGCAGGCAACTAAAAGGCAGGCAGGAGGCTGAGCCCTCACATTAGGTCTGCTCACCTGCTTTCACCTGGGAGAAATCTGTAAGGAATGAAAATAAGAGTTCTGCCTTCTGCACGTCAAGTTCATTTAATTTTGCTCTGCTGACCCCTACCTGGCCCTCAGATAAAAGTATCATCTATATACAGTAAGTTGGCAAAACACCACAGGGAATCAGCCTGGGTTTGAATGAAGAGCACTGCACCAAGAGTTTCATTTCTCTAATCAGGGAGCAGGATCTCTTGTGACACAGTTGAGCCAATCAAAATTGCTGGAATTACACAAAGTGCATCCAACTTACCAGTGAGCCCCGATGAAGAATTATTCACAGAAGTTACAAGAACAAGTTCAAACGCATTCTAGACAATTGCTATCTCTTTGCAACAAATTTATGAACAAAAAGGAAGTTTCATGAATAAATTATTCACTACAAGTTCTCCCCACACTGCTTTTTATTAGTTTCAATGCACTTTAACCTATTTCACTTGCAAATCCTTTGGACAGATCAACCTTCTCATTCAATACACTTTAACTAATGGGTAACAAATCCTGAGTAACCAAGCAGCCTTTATGCTGAGAAATCAGTACCTATCAGCCTGTATATAACAGTCTGAGTTTCATTTCTTTGCTGAGCACAACCAATTCCAGCTCCAGGATGCCATCATGGGTTTCTCCAAGAAGTTATAATTTTGAAATAAGTCTTGCTGACCCTAATGCTTATAGAAATACTAGCTGGTTGTGCTGTGAGACACTTGTAATATCTACATCCCAAAACACCCTTTCTAATTTTGTGGCAAAGAAGCCTTCCTGAACAATATTGAATACATTCAATCAGGATACAGCATTAAGATGTCTGTGCCCAGCTGCAGTAAGGCAGCCTGCATTTCCTCTGACTCTAAAACAGCAGAATTAGCCACAGACTCCATCTCTGTTACCTGTACTCTAAACGTGTGTGTCAAAACATGAGGCATTACAGTTCTGTTGTTACAAGGAAATATATGGCAAGTTTAATCAGGCTTAAAACAATACTTACTTATGGGTATAAACATGTGACGATTGAGGTCCAAACAAAGGCACTGGGCTTCACTGAATAAGCCTTTCCTCACTGTAGCAAAGAATAAAAGATGAAGCTCAGATTTGCTCCAAAGTACACCTGTGCCCTGGCTGCACAGGCACCTACAACACATGAAAAAACAGAAATACTTGCTCACCACAGCAGAGTCCAAAGCTCAGTGAAGTCAGGAGCAGGGCAAGAGGGAGCAACACCTGCTCATTCATCATGATGCTGTTGCCACCAAAAAATCTCTTAAAATTATCCATCACCTTGTAAGGTATTGGGCCTTATTACAAAACCCAATCATGAAAAATCTTAGGTTTGCAGACACTTAAAACACACAAAAGTCTTACTGTTTACATAAAAGCCAAGAGCCTAGGTGCCCATCCACTACATTTGCTTTATGGAACTCATCACAAGTGAATCACATCATTCATAAACACTTAAGTATCTATGCTTTCTTACTTTTTCAGCTGTAGCATATCCCATATAGAATGAATACTTCAAGTCAATCAAGTTATAAGCAACTGACTTTCTCCAGCTGCAATATGCATTAGATGAAATTATTCAATATACACCAACTATTTTGAACAACAGAAATAAAGTTACTGCAGAGAGCACTGTCAAAGTAATGTTCTGTTCTATTATTTAGATGACATTCACCAGGACAGCAATCCAACACTCCCTTCATGATGGTTCTAACCAGCATTACACCATCACCCACAAACACAGCCTTAAAACAGTATCTCCTTCTACAGCAATACCTCTGGTGATTCAGGTTTGTAGTGGCATCATTGTATTTAGTACCTAGAATTTCAGAGGTGTATAACAAATTCATTCTCTCTCCTCATGGACAGTAAGTATTAGGAGTGATGTAATTCATACATCTTTATTTCACAATGTTTATCAGTGTTTCATCTGCTCACCCCTATGGGCTGCCTCATTTTTATAAGGAATTACTCAGTATCAGAGATTCATACACTGAAACATTCCAGGCACTTTTGCTTACGATGATCATAATTCGATGTGTGCACCAAATTGATGCTCATGAAACCCTGAACAAACCTGCATAACCCTTCAAGAGCTTCAGATTTTAATATACCCTAATTTATGTTTGCAGTGTTAAAACACTAACACCAAGGAGTAATTGGCCGACATTTAAAAACTCTATTAAACTAAAATATGTTAACATAAACCTGTGTTAGCAGGGAATAGCCAGTTGTCACCTAGAACATTTTATTGATTGTTCCTCTTCCCCCTCTCCTCTTTCCTTTTTTTCCTCTGGTCTGGAACTTCAGGCAACAAAATAGATTCACTGTTTGGAAAAATCCTGACATACTGTTGGTATCTCTGAAAGTGAAATTATTTGCCAACACAACCAGTTTAGTACTTTCATTACCCAGACATACTTTCAGTACCACAGTTTGACCTTTTCACCCAACTGATGGCTTGGAAAACTCTTTGCCTCAAAATATCCATATAGTCATTGCATGAGTAAGGAGAAGGCTCTGAAACACATTACTGCTTATGCCCCAATCTCATCCTGACCCCTGGTGACTCTCTCCTTCTTACTCAGTGTGAACAGAAAAACATGTCTAACAGCAACTCGAGCCAAATTACACAGAAACTCTCCAAGCGGTCACAGGAATCACAGAGCCCTGAAATTCACACAGCACTGAAAATATTTTTCCGTGAAACTTTAGCTGTGTGGTCTTAAAAGTAAGAGACTGAAGGGCTTTCCTGTAACACCCTGCCTGGCAACTCACACACGTCTCTAAAGTACTACCAGTACTAATCCCATTATTTAACTCTTACCTAGATCAGTCACCATGCCCAAAGGAGTGTTTTCGTGATACCTTCCAGAGAAATTTAATCTCTAGTGCTTTTTAAAAAAGAAATAAACAGGTAAAAATAATTCTTACAGCTTTGACTTTCACAGTTTAGGACAAACTTATTTTTCACTCCTTTAAAGTTACTTCAAGTTTTTTAAACTCCACACAATTACAGAGCAAGGGAGAATGGTGAGCAGGATGAGCACTGTCTTTGGACAGATCAAGGGCAGCAACAATTAAGGCTGTAATTCCCTCTTCCAGTACTCAATCATACTTTTGTTAAAGTCAATAGAAATAAAACTAGTCCCTTTAGGAGGAGTAATGATACTTTAATAAAACTGCTCCCTTAAGAGGAGATCAGTCCCTCAGATTGCGAGATCTCAGGAATGGAAGACACCCAGGAAACACTCCTCTAAATTCTTCAGGGAATTAACAATCTCATACGGACAGTGAGATACATCTCCTTTCCCTGAGCTACTTAGAAGTCCAGTGCCTTCGTTGGCAGAGTGGACTCCCTGTGATAGTATCACAGAGAGAAGTGACCTCCTAGAAGTGCCCTTCTCTCACTACCAACTGTAATGGCTGTGATAAACCTTAACAGGGCCAAAATGCCCTATCTGAAAACACAGTATTTGTCTTTAAAGTTGAAAATTTACACATTCTTTTGATTCTCTTCTCTCTCTTTCCTCCAAAGGACTGCCTTCTGCCATCAGATTCTGAAAATAGACCCCATTCTTAATTATACACCACACAGGGAAGCAATTACTTCCAAAAAAATTCAGTAGAAAACATTTACAACTTCAAAAATGTTTAGTTGTGCCTATAGTTGTTTTAGTTAGAGCTTGAAAATGTGTGAAACAAATCTGTATTATTATAATCTTGTCTTATTAAAAAAAAATATTTCAGCCCCAAGGTTCAGCACAGAATTCAAGGGCTTCTTATTCACCAGCTGGTTTTACATATGAGGCAAACATCTCTTCAAAACTGGAGAAAAAGATGGAAATTTTTCCCAGGGTAGTACCTTTTTGAAAATATCTTATAATCAAGAAAGCCAGTCCAGGCACACAACTTTTGTAAAAGAACACTTTTCACAAAATTCTGCATCATATTAAAAAAAATTAATTCAACTTCATTCACCAAAAACCTCTCATTAATTTAGCTGCAAGCAGTGTAACTGAGAAATTTGTCATTAAGCACCAGAAAGTTTTTTCACAAGTACATCTTGAGACAGGTCTCAAGTAATTGAATCCCTGAGAGAGTCAGGAGCGATCATGCCTTCCGACTGGTTCAATATATCAAAAGCAAAACTCAGATCTGTGATCAGGACACTTCCCATATCTCTTCAACTGTCAAAGTCTGCACATCATACATAGTCAAAATTCACCACTTCTCAAGAATTGGCATTATTACCATAGGGAATAGTAAAATTATATAGAAATGTGTTCAACCAGTCTCTGAATAGGGCTGTTTCTAAAAGTCCTCTCTCAGGTCACATCCTAGATCTCCTGGAGTTCTATTGTTCTCTAAACCATTGACATGAGCATATTTTGGCCCTTTAGCTCTCTCAGACAAACCAGCAACTGCACACAAAATCCTATCTTCGAAATAAGACAAAAATACAACTACTGAGAAACATTATTATAATATGCTTACTATAAACATTATAAGTAGTGTGTCTACATGTTTCTCATTTCCAAATCCTTTATAGCCATTATATTTAGCATTTTCTATGGTAAAGTACCCTGGAAGAACAAAGATTACAGTCCTGGTTGCTAAATACCAGCCTAACATCAATAATTCTATTCATGGGATACATAAGTTTTCAGGTATAAAATAGAGGTCTACAGCACCAAGAGCTTACATCTGTATCAAATAAAAAGAATATTCAACTGCAGAAAGGGCCACTACAGCGTCCTAAAATGGAATACTGACCTTTATTTTAAAAAAGCAGCATGTTAGTTGAAAGGAAATGTACCTAGCTCAATATACCAAGAAACATTTCTTTAAAGACATTACCAGAAACTAGAGCAGCTTTCTCCAGGTGCAATTTCAAGTATAAAACAAAAGAAGAAAAGACAGAAATCAGTTTTCATAAGCAGCTTGCTAACTGGCCAGTTTTTCTGATCATGCTTACTTCCTATTGTCACAGCAGGATCATGACAGGCACACAAATTAATATTTTTATCCAGGAGAAGACATCATACGCTCACACCCAACTCAATAGTCCTAATGCCATCTTGTCAGTGGTGGCCTGATGCTCTTATCTGATGACAACAGGCAGGCAAAAGAAGAGCCCCATATTGTTAAAAATCAGAGATGGCTCTTGGCTTGGTAAAATGGGGTTTTTGTTTCAATTACACAATACCACTAAAAATACATGAACAGCAAGAAAAAGCATCCTGTCTGAGGCATAGTAGACAGCTAATTATTGGATAGGAGATTAATAGTATCTGTTAAACTTCCTGAGAAACTGTCATTTTAATTAAACCATTAGAAACATAAACCCCTTCTTTGAATTCTAAAGGGAAAAGACNAGTCCACCACTTTCTGTATTAGTTAGCTCCTGGCTTGGGTAATGAGCACATTGATGGCTTGACAATGAATCATTGTGTTTTATAGTTGTAAGATAAGCAGCTGGTAACCAGGCCACAGTAGGGAATTCATTCATGCTATCCCCAGCATCTCATCCCTCTAGTGAGCACAAGCTCCAAACAAACAGGACATCAAAGACTAAGGCAGCTGAAGATAATTTCTGCTGCTTCATATTCTTAGTGATAAATCTGCAGCAATTATTTTTGCAGAAAATAATAAAAGTTTCACAGTAATCAGGCAGTTAAGTTCAGGAATTAATGTATAGAAAACAATATAGGAATCAACCAACTCCCAACCACGATTTTTTTATTTTATATATGTATTTTTGATATATTTTCACAAGAGAATTTGGGTATTCCTTGTGAATACATATATGCATGTGTGAGTGCATATGTATTTTCACAAGAATCTCAGTTTGCAGTATCTTGACAAATTTAAAAGCTTTTAAATTTTAATGCTTAATCTCATACTGACATTTTAGCTTTCTGTAAGAGGTTCTGAACGTGACAGGAATTTCAGCAGCGTAAAATTGTCAAAAGGCTTTTACCTGCTTGAGAAAGAGCTATTATTGTCTAATAAACAACATGCCTGCAGCCCAGATAGCTCCTCTGAATGAAATGAATGTCCCAGAGGAATCTGATTCAGCATCATTTTTAGATGACATTTGCAATTCTTCTTGTCAATGAAATAAACCTTTTTTTTTCTTTTTAAGCAAGAGATATTTAATTGAATGTAATTAAATCACTCTACAGTCAAGAGAGGTTTTAACAGCAAAGTGCTCCTTGATGAGGTTCATAAAGCAGTGTTATAGTCAAAAGCATCTGAGAACAGCAGCAGACAATGGCCCCAGCTTTCAGGTACACATGGCAATTTCCACATCAGCAGGAATTTGGTTAACATTCAGGAACAATGTGTTGAAAGATTTTTTTTAAAATTATCTGTCTAGTTCAGGTGAGACATATATATTAATTCCTCTGGTTAACATTTTCACATGCAATCACGAACCCACTAATAACAGCACCATTGCTACCACTTTTATTCTGACTTCAGGTACAGGAGAGTCTTCCTAAGCTGTACTTTGCTACTCAGTAATTGTCACCAAAAGACTCCTATACAGTGACATTTAATAGAAAAATCTGAGCATTTCTAGAGAAATAAAGAAGATAGACTCCAGTAGCAGTAATCTAAACTTAAACCTGATTTCCAGAGCAGCACAGCATTTATGCTGTTCAGTATCACTGCTCTTTGGAAGATGATAATGGTTTTTTATCTGTTACCATACATCTAACAGCACATTTGGAACATACGCATTTATTCCTTTCCAGATGTCCAGGACAGGCTGCAAAGCCCATAGAAGTGTTCCTACTGAATTCTTATCTATATGGATAGAGTCCATCACAATAGTTACAAGAACAAGACTGCAAGACTACACAATATAATGTTAGTCACCTTTGAAATATCTTCCGGCCAGATCAAGAAGTAACCAAAATTGGGGTTAAGAGTCCCTAGCTTGGTAAATCACAGAGATTTCAGAAACATTCCATGATTACTGGTTCTTTTAGTCAAGCCTGCCTGTAACTTTTAATTCTTTAACAAAAGAAGCTTTCCTGTTCTGGTTTTGCTTTACCTTATTTTCCTTGTATTGCATACATTACCAAGAGAGAACCTATAGGCATGAGGACAAATAATGCAAGCTTGGAGAAAACTGCCTGGTATAAGGAGAGTTACTGCCAGTAAGCACCAGTTTAGTGAGCTTTGAGTAGACAACTATAAGCAATACCCAGAGAAGTTTGGCTTTATATGACAAACTGCACCATAGTAGCATATTTTCCACTACATCACAACATGGTCTTTCACCATATATCAACAAAACTTGAGAGAAGGATAACAACTGGGATTTTGTTCAGATCTCCCATCCTGGCTCTGTTTGGAGGTATAACAACTTTGAAACTACTTATCCAGTCATCTTAGGGCTATTTTCCTACAATGCTGTTTTTATGGTGGCACTAAAGTCTACATGTACTACCAGCTTCCACTAGTGTTGAAGTTTTATTATCAAGTGAAAAAATGCTGATACATGAAATTACTGTAGGTTTAGCACCTGCTAAATTTGCACTGCTCTATCAGAAGCAGTTCTGCGTCTATAGACTGAGGAAATTGAGAGATGTAATATGACAAGTTTGATTTAAGCACTAGGCTGATTTCAGCAGTGATAAACTAATCATACTTTCCCTCTTCCCTACCCAAGAATGAGTTTGTTTTCTAAAATGAATTTTAGACTTCAGTACTACGACTTGGTTGCTATAGTACAGGACAACTGCAGAGAAATTTTACTCTTTGTTTCTTTTCAATGGACAAGGATCATTTCTTATGGGCCATTTCCCAAATCTAACGTTAAGTAGCCATTCATATAAGTATTTGATTTTGTTTACAGTCTTTCACTTACATAACCAAAATTATTATTTGTCAGGAGTTTCATAATCAGACACTTCAAAAAGGCTGTGTCATTAACAAGGGAAAGTGAGAAAAGCATACTTTCATTAATTCAATAATTATTGCTGCCATCAGAATCTTAGGGAACTGTTGCTATCACAAGGATCAAATAAGAGGTATTTCAACAAACCATATATAAACAATTATTCTTAGAGATTTAAGGATTATGTATGAAAACTCCATTAGCTGCAGTTACAGGAACACATGGAAAAGAGGGTGTAAGTTTTCAAAAGTGTCATTGTAGTCCAATAATTCAAAATATTTGTTATTTCTGAACTTAAAAAAAGTCAATCATTTTACTTCATGAAGGACAGATTGACACTTAAGTTAGAATAAAATCCAGTGAAATAAAATGCTCTATATAATAATATGATCCCAAAACGAAGTCACATTGAGCTGACCATATATGGCCAAAGACCCAGGAAAGATCCCAGGAATGATCCCTACAGAAAGGGCCCCAAGATAGTGAAACCCTTTTCCTCTGAAATAGTTGTGTACCTGTGGATGCAAATTCTTAAAGCATTTTTCACTATCTTGATGAGGGCAGCTGATTTACAGCTGCAGACAGCTTCAGGTAGCACTTTTCCTGGAGTACAGTTTAGTCCATGAAGCAGAAGAAAGTTGGGTCAGGTAAGTATTACAGGAAATTTATAGATTTCTGCCCTGCTCTGTCCCCTGACTCCCACACAAATATTCATAGATAGTTCTTTATTAAACTATTTAGCATGGGACCTCTGGAGAAGACTCACAAAGAGGCTTAAGAGGATAAGAAAGCAGGACTCTTGCTTGTTTTTTTTTTTCCTAAAAATAAACTTTCAGCTACTTGAAACCATTTTGTTATTTACATTAAAGCCTTTGGGAGAAAATACTCAAGTATTTTGTTCATGGAATTAAGCAGAATTTAAAAAAAAAAAGAAAGAAAAAAATCAGAGCAGAGTGAAGAAAGAGCTCACGAACATTTACCCAAGTCTCAAACTCTGCCTGCTCTAGCCATGTTCTGGTTCCCAGAACTTTTCTTATTGTGCTTGGAGCAGTAAGCACAATGAGGTAGGTGTTACTGACACCTTTTTACAGCAGAACCATATGCAGGGCCAGTGCAAACCCAATTAGAGGAGGACAGTGTTCAAGTAGCTAGGACACCTGGCTCATGGGCACAGAGTATGCACTTCCCTAAAAATCAGTGTTTCCCTGGCGGTGTAAAAATACTATCCCTACTTTAACAATCAGCAATAGAAGCAATGCTATGCAGAAAGTCTATCCGAAGTCAAAAACACATAGAATATCAAGGAACTGTGCACATCTCTGCCAAGCAACAAGGCAGTACCATAATCAAAGAAGCATCTTCCCTTAGCCTTAGGCTTCAGCTCCACAGTGTTGGAACTATTACTGTAACCTGCACTGTAAGGATTCACACAGACAGACCCCAGTGCCGTTCTCTTGCCATAACAAAGGCAGTAAAGCTTCCTCTTCTCCACTGACTTGGGCATTTATCACTGACAAAGAGACATAGATCAAATCCTGTGATACCCATAAGACTAGAGACACCAGGCACCATACCCATATAATTCTTTACAAGTGGCAGAGCTGCCAAATGATTATCTTACCTAGCACTGTTCCAGTACTGCTCTGAAATTAGTATGAGGCTAAAGATGCATCTACATTCCAGAATCTTTTGGATTTCTGGTTTTTAAATCAAAACTGTAGGGAAATATTTTTCTAGCTTTAATAAAACATACATGCACGGGCAATAAAAGTACAGATGCATCATTTGAATACCTAAATACAGCTTCCACAGAGGACTGTGAAACAGGTTTTTTCTGCTGTTATAATTTACAATTACTTATCACATTAGCTCCTAATTGTCTTTTCAGAGTGCACTCAATTACAAAATTAGAATCCTTATCTTCCTGTAACAGCCACCTTCTAGACAGATCCCCATAAAATGCACAAATTGACTAGAAGAATATTTTTCCTAATACTGTTCCTGTTCATCAAAAGGTTGCCCTAAATCAAAGCTTAAGCATGCTTTTGTTTTTCTGGTGAAGAAAGCAAACCAGCTGCTTTCTGGAACTGGCTTATTAGCCATTTACTTACACAGAGACCAGGTGGTGTCATGGATTAATTAATTTTCCTATTTCACAACATAAAGAGTTATAAGACCCACCTTGGGCATTAAGGCATTCTTATATAGCATCCTTTTTAACAGGCAGCAATCATTTGCTTTGAACAAAACAGGAAAAAATAAACATATCTTATTTCATCCTTCCCTTCTCACTTCTTAAAGGCAGGTGTGTAGTCTCCATGTTTTGTTCAGCCTCACTGTTTTGTGGATGTGGCCATCCACTCTGAACAGGCTGAAACAATCAACAAAATCAGTTCCTCCTTTGACTGAAGCATTGATACGTACTCTTACAGCCCAAATACCATTAACTCATGCAGAGCAGGAGGGTAAAACAAGAACACAGGAAAAAAACCTCCAAATTTTGTACAAGGCTGTGTCTTCCCCCAGATAATCAAATAGGGTGAAATGCAAAGCCCAGGCTGCCTAAGTCCAGGGCTGAATGCTTTTCAGAAAATAAAATCTGAGCACCTTGCAAGTCTGCCAGGATCAAATCTGTTTCATCCAAAGCAGGAAAGCTTTGACATCCTACAAATTCAAGTGGTAATAGCCCGTGAAAAAGGATAGTTAAATATTAATGACTGTACAAATAACAAGCCTCATCCATTTGCAGTGCCATTTATTTCCCTCCTCCATGCACTCCAGAATGTGTTTGCATTCTCTTCTTAGAAGAGACCTAAATAAGGCTTGCCACACCAATTCATAAAACAGTAGGAATGTAACCAAGTTTTTTAATGTCACTACATTGACATACACACGAATACTCAGACACAGGGACATAAATGCTAACACTGTCGCAAGCATGCAAGAGGAATCTGGACAAATCTGCAGATTAGCACATCAGAGCTAGTTTTCCTCGTGTGAGCTCCTGATCCTTGCTCAGAATCTGCTTCTCCCCTGGTCCTTATTGTCCTCAGAGATGGGTGCAAGGCTGGGTGCACTGGCTGGATTGATGGTGTTTAATTGTGGAACTGATGCTCCAATCACTTCTGCTCAGAGATATTTGTGGCCTCATCCCAGTCCACAGTAGAAGAGACTGTTTCTATCTAGGCTAAGTACACTTGGCTGTATGCAAACAAGGGGAAGCAGCCACTAAAAGGAGCCTGCACTGAAAGTTCCCAAGTTGACACCACTGTGCAAGAAGTATGTTGTGTCTAGAATTAAGGTTTCAGTTTCTCAACATCTATTTTTGGTTGCTTATCTCTGAAGCTTCCCAGGGACAATCTGTATTTTGGGAAAGATTAGAATGAAGACAGCCAAGTTATTTATGAGCCAATTCAAAGTCACAGGGAGTCTCTTGCAGGACTTCATGAACGGGAGTCTTTAACAGTGAAGAACTGATGAAAAGGGATTTTTAGGATGGTACACATGAATAAGTACATAATTCTGCCAGTTTGGCACTGTGTGTTGTGAGAAAGGCATGAGAAAGATGAATGGAGCAGACACCAGAACTGTAAGCCTAAACAGCGAGAAGTACCTTGAAAGCAGGAAAAAATTCTGTCATGGCAAGAATGTCAAACTTCCAGTAGCTTTCAGATGCAAACAGAGCTCCCTAGGAAAGCCCAGAGTTGCGTATGGGTAACCCTTCATAACAGAGACATTTAATTCACTTTCCAGCCTTTACTTTCCTTGACATTTTTGCAATTTTCGTAATTTCAAGGTAGCTGCATAATTTTGCATACATTTAAAGTAAGTGCTTAATCATTATTAATTCCACTGGTATTCTCTGTGCTAACAGTAACCATTATTAACCTATTTGACAATATTGTGGATTCCTTTGGCATTAATGTGATTGTAATATGTAAATCCATAGGAATTAAATTGTAAATTACCATTATTCAATGTACTTAGCTCCAATGCATAATGCTGCAATTTGTGCAGAAGGAAATTACATGCTGACTCATGAGGCATACATTTTCAGGGCTTCATAAGGCTGAATGTGAACAATTTGTACCTATAATTACACTAAAATGTAAGTGAAATATATAATGCAGCTACAACACATTAAAGGAAATATACTACTTATATCCTCAGCCATGTTGCTTAAAGGAAAATGTTTCATAATAAACTAGCTATTTGCATTAAATACTCATGTAACAGATTTACTTAAAAGCTAGCAATATGTCAGCAGTAGTAAGGGCCTTAATCTAAAGTATATTAAAGGGGAAGTTTTGACCATTTTAGTTTTAAATATATCACTTTTTAATCTAACATATAAACCCTCGGGGATCAGTTGCAAAGGCAGTAGCTGGTTTCAGGGTACATTTGATGACACCCTGGCAAAATCCTGACCTTTTCACAGACTGCACGTCTTTCTTAAAGTCCAAGTGATTTCACAGGCCAGCTCCTAGAAGGAGGAGAATAATTCAAACTCACTCCCAGCTGGATGTGGAGTGAGAACTTGGGTCTCAGGTTCACACCCTATTCACCTAAGAACTGATCCAATTATTTCTATGGGCTTTATATGAAGCTACTGGAAGAAATCAGACAATAGATGGCATCAAAATGTCGATCATGTCCAACCAAGATTTCATCCTCTGCTCTCATAAGCATCATTTAGTTCAAACAGAGCTCTGAGAAATGATCAAATTTTTATCTGCACGCTTTAAAGGGACTGATCTTTTAGAGTTATTCACCTGAGTAATTTCATTGATGTTTAAATTTAACAGAATTGCTCACATGTACATTGGAGGTTTGCAAGTTAGTAGTCAGTGAAAACCTTTGTATCAATGAAGTTCAGATAAGAATTCAAGAAAAGAAAAATTTTTGCTCCAGACTGTGTAGCAGCATAAAATCAGGATGAAAATTTCATGAGATGAGGCTTTTATGATCTGCTCACTTCAGCCAGAAGTATTGTGAGAAAAAAATGCGATTATGAAGATGAGAGCTGAGAACTGAATATTCTGCTCTTTTGGGCACTAGATTCATTTGGAATTGTAGAAATAGAGGAAATTTGATGGAAGATATTCTTAAATTTATATCCTGAGGGTTTTTAGGACCAACTCATGAACCCAATCCAGGTGGAAGTTAAATTTGCATCTGTCAATAACCAAGTTTCAGAAGGCAGAGTTGGGTTTCTAAGTCAAATACTTTCACATTTGAGCCAATAAGAACTGAAGCTTGGTCAGGTTCTTAACAGAAAAACACCATGTCTCCTTAGTAATGTCCCTTCAGTAATTTATTGCTCTTCCTAGCATTCATCCAGTGGCTCATGGTGGTTTTTCCAAGCTTTCAGCAGCAATATTACTGAATAAGATGGGACATACGAACAAGTGGAGCACCTTCTCTGAGAATACAGACAATGGACCCTTACTATCAAGGTTCCCTTGTTAGGGGAACAGAATATGTTAGCCTCGCCAGAAACTTCTGAGTATTTCTAACTCACATAATATGCAAAAGTACAACACACGAAGGTCACTGAAATCTTTTAGAAAGAAATCTACCAATTTCTGTGAGCACTGGACCATTACATTCATAATGTTTGAGGGCCCCAATAGTAGCAGGTGAAAAGCAATGTGATTGACATACATCTTCCATACAACTACAGGTATTTTACCAACTAATAAAGCCACCCCTTTGCTCCTTCATTTGAACTCTTTTCTGTTCTTTTTCTGAAGAGAAGTGAGAATTCAAGAACACATCCTCCTGATAATAACACAAGGATTGAAGAAGATCTCTACTGAATTTGAAGAGGACAACTGCACCTCATATCAAAAATTATCAGATAAGGAGTAATGAATTCTTTTCCTTAAAAAAAAAAAAGTTACTTTTGACATGTTTCCCATCCAGAAAAATAGAACAAATTCACTTAAAATTCCTGAAATATTAGGGTTGTTTTCCCACTCAAAACATCTTTTCCCTCTGCTGTGTTATTTAAAAATAATTTTAAAAAGGAAAAAAGACATCAAAAAACTTCACAAACCTTAAATATTTTTTAAAACGCTCCACCTGGCACAACCATAAAACTTTCCCCTGTGCTCCAGTTAAATCAGTTTGTGATTTCAGTTTCTTGTGATGGTTTCTCAAGCTCTCATTGGAAAAAGAAATTCAACTTTCAATATCCTGTGCTGGATCTTCCAGGATACTTTCGGTATCCTGTGCTAGATATGAAGCCTCCATGACCGAGGTCTGAAAGGTTTGGAGAGAGAAGTTCCTCAAACCACAATTGAGGTCCACAAGTGTTTGGACAGTCATTGCTACAATATTACATCCTCTGCAGAGGCTGGAGAAATGCAAGAGAGGTACAGCCCAGCATCACTGTGCACTGCACTGAGGCCAGTCCTGCAGTGCTGGATTAACAGCACGACTCTCTCTCCCTTCATCCTCCTGCTGGCGTTGTCTGCATGTGGATCAACACCTCCACCCTCCAGGTGACAGAAATCCATGCTCAATCTTCCTGTCTCTGCATCCAATCCGGTGATTAAAAGAGAGAAGGGGCTAAGACATCTCATACAAATCGGATAAAATTATGTTTAGTACATTCCTAAATTAATCCAGCATTTCAGGGCACCATTACTTGTGCTGCAGCAGATATTCAGTGTCCTTACATCTATCAGTACAGTTGTAGTGAATGTTAAAACATACTTTGCATTTTCTGCAGCAGTAGTCTGCTTTGCTCTGCTGTTTTGTTTTTTTCCTTTAATGACTGCAGGGACCTCAGGTGTTGTTCAACCTTTTTAGTCAACAAAGCACTAAGTCCACAATTGGCTCCAAACCTCTGTTCTGCCTGCAGCTGCCCAAGTGAAATTTTTGTCATTTTGGACTCAAGTTTTTTAAAATTATTGATGGCAAAGACAGTCATACAATATTTAGTAGATTTAACTACATCCAGACTGTGTAAAGTTTTAATTCTTCCTCCTCCATTTATAGCACACAAATGCACACACACACAAAACCCGAGCAGCTTAATATTTCTTTAGCTTCAAACCATGTCTATTAGCTGGCATAGCTGCAGTCTCACAGTGAGAGGGTGGAGCAACACAGATTCTTTAGGAAAACAGCTTCTTTAGGAAACAGCTTCTTTAGGAAAAAATGTGCTGAAGTGTGCTACCAAGAGAACAAAACATTTGACTTGGCTAAGAAATAGAAAGGTGAGAAATCCCCCAGAGATTAGGGAGGATGATGCATGGACTTCTGTATTTCTGCTGATCACCTTTGGATATGACACCGTTCTAGCTGAAGGACTGCAGGGTGCAGAGCAGCATTACCCACAGTGCAGTAGGAAAGGGAAAGTGTTCATGAAGAGCCCAGTAAGTTCTCTGCAAGTATGTTAGAAAACTGAAAGCAGAATAAGGCTGAATTGTAGATTATTCAATGTACACACATTTTGCCAAAGGGAATAATCTTCCCAAAGTACTAGCAGCTTTTTTTTGGTTTTCACTTCAGTAGCCTCAAAGGGAGGCTTTTAACACTGACTTCTCCCCCCAAGAAACCTTGGAAAAGTGGAGCAATAACAGCCAATTGAGCCTGGTCCTACTGATGTTAAGGGTAAGCCCTACATTGCATGCTCATGTCAGCACTCTTCTAAAAGGATCAGCCAGTGTTAAATACTGATCCCTGTGCAAACCTGGAAAAATGTTTACTCTCATAAGAAGGAGAGAGTAGTAGTATTTTTTCTACGCTATTAGATTGCCCTTTCAACTTTTAGAACTTGGATTTGCTTTTTTTCTTTCTAGTTTGGCAAAAACCTTCCTTTCCAGTTCCCTGGGAAAAATATATGTTACAAATAATCCTTAGTTTTTGTGTTTGGCTTTCTTTGTTTTCTTGTTTCATTTTGCTTTGGGTTTTTTTTGTTTAATTTTGGTTTTTATTTTAATATCTATCCATTCTTGTTTTAAGTATTCTTAAAAAGAAAAAGAAGGGGGAAAAGTCAGCATTCTGAGGTTGATAGATTTTTCAGAGTGATCCTGCAGGTCTTGGCAGAACAGATGGCAGCTATCAGGCCCACCAATCAAACAATTCAACCCAGGACCACTATACTCAAATCTGCCCCCCTTGCTAGACCCATGCAGTTTTTAAAAGAGATAGATCTGATTATCTGAAATCGGCCAGCAAACTATTGTCAGAGTTGAGACTCTTCCCTGCTACTGCAAATCCATAAACTCCCTTTCTACAGCAGCAATGGTGGCCAGAGACCTATCTTCTCCAAAATGTCTTCTGAAGACTCTACTGAAGAGTTTTTGAGCCTTAAAAGGCAAAGGAAATGAACAAGTGAAAAAAACATTAAGGGCCTACTCCTGTAAGACAAGAGCTGCTGTTGAACAAGGAGACAGAAACAACCACTTGAACCAGAAACATAACAAAAGCACATTCAAGTGTGACTCACCTCTGGCAATGCCCATCTAACCAGAGTGAAGAAAACAGAAGGGCTGAATATGATGACCCAAAAACAAAGCGTGGAAAAAGTTAAAGGAGAAATCAAACAAATCAGTTTTACAGCTCTTCCAGACTGAATTCAGCTATGGCTGTATGCTTTTGTAAACAAAAGACAATGTAAGGGAAAAGGAAAGAAAGAAGGCTAACATAATTCATCCATTCACATGAATTAAGTTGCTTTAGTGGTTCTTCACTTCATTGAAACCAGTTGGACATATGTCCTGTGAAGTAAGCAGAGTCCAGCTGAAATCAGACTGCTTTCCCTATGGTTCAAACATGCATAATACATGTGCCTCTGACAGCTTTTCCCAGTCACAGAACTGTGTCCTTATTTATTAGGACACAGAGGTTTGAGTTGGGACTGGGAGTCAAAAGCCACAGGGTCTATGGCTAATTACCCTGTTAAAACAGGCCCAAGAGTCCAAAGGAAGATTAACTTCTCTGCTGGAAATTAAGATCTGCTTGTAATTATCTTGTGTTGTTTCCTACTTCACTTGCTCATCTCCCAGTATATTTTCAATTACATCCAAAAACTACAATAAAACATCATTTTATTACTAAGCCAAGTACTCCAAAATTCAGAATTTCCAGAATTAGAAATGCCCATGCAACTTCAATTTGGCCCTACTGTATATATACATGGTTTTAATTACATGATCGCACAATATTTTATCCACAGAACCCTTGATTAATTTGCATTCCGAACACACTGCTGGGGACTTCAGGGCTATTTCAAAAAGTATCTTAGTTTTTAAATACCAGCTCATCCACAGTTCTGAAAAATAACAAATATTTCAAGAAAATATTTAACTTCATGTTTCTAGGGATTAGGGGAAAGACTGACACAAGGTGGTCACCATCATTGGAAAGAGTGGTTAGAACAGATAATTCGTACCACACATCTACAGAACCACCACGTGACAATTTAGGAACTGAACTCTCTTTCTCACCCCACAGCATAGGAAAGGGTTCCCCTGGAGCCATCCACACACCAAGTTAGAGAACACCATTTCCTAATGTTAGCACTAGAATTGGCTCACTTCTATATCAGTGGTTAAGGCTGCCATCCTCACATATTACTGAACAGCTCTTCACAGAAAACCTTCAAGTTCCTCAAAGACTACTGCTGAGGAGCCCAAACTTGGAGTGCTATTGCAGACTACCTCAAAGGGGTGTGGAATTGGGTTAACCTATGATGTTACACCAAGAAGCCCTTTAAACAACTAGACTAACACTCTCTGGTGTGCAAACACTGCACTGTGGTTTCTAACAACACATTCATGTCACCCACTGCAGACACAGTGAGTTCCCTCTGCACAAGTGTGCTCAGCCATGCCCTAAGCTGTACTCAGCTGCACATCATCACTCCTTAGGGCCATTAGCTCTAGCCAGTCACCTCACTAAACATATTCCCATGATCTCTCATCAGCTCAAAGAACAGTCAGGGCTAGCCACCTAGGGTGGACTAGGAAGACCTACTCTAAACTTTGCAATAGGCCACCAAGTTTTTGACTACAACACCGAGAAAGTGGCAGTTTAAGAGTGAAATCCTCACTACCTCAAAGCCAAAAAAGATGAATGCTTCAGATATTCCTTGGCAGTTATTCTGGCGCATTTCTAAATACAGACAGTGCAAGATGAAACTGGTTTCACTCATGTAGACAGAGTGGATTGAGGAACCAGCTATGGAATTCAGTTTACACTGCAACCCAAAAAGTTGATTTATCAGCACAGGCTTGTAACGGATGCCTATAGGTAGCAATGCTTGGCTTTTTTTTTTTATTACTCATCTCCTACACCAGAGGGCCTGACATTCTGCATATACAGGGGATGCACAAATCAGTAGGTTAAACTCTCTCTTACTTCCTCACCGTGCTGAAGGGGAAAAGTGCCAGATTTTGCCTCAGAGCACAGCAGGTATTTTAGCATTGTGTTACCCACAGACGAGTGACAACACAGTGTATTATACACAGTCCCCAGGAGCCTCCAGGTCACACTCATCCTGACATCAACCAAATGCATAGAAAGTTATTTTCTAAGTTCAACTTTATAACAAAACAGAGCTGAGCTACAGCAGTGGCTCTCCAGCAAGGCAGGGTGGACAAGTAATGCTGCTCACTCTTCTGGTGTGAGAAGAGCAGAAGCAACAAGTACAACTCTGAAAATCCCATCTGACTTTCACTCCCCCCCACTGTCCTCTTCCCTCCAGTGCACTCCTGGGCAATAACAACTCTAAGGCAAATGGTGATGGGAGAAGGGCTTACTGCAGCCTGTGGTACCCGCTGTGGGACTAGAGATGGCTGCTGGGTAGGCTGTACTTTGCCATTACCTCCTTCTCCTTTCTCTCATCATGCAACACAAATTCAAGCTTTGGTTGGGGTTGGTTTCAGAAGAAAAGTTTGGCTCCTTTGGAAGATAACAAAGGTGATGGAGAGCAAGGAGTGTGTGAGGGAAGGGTTGCAGTGGCATTCCAAAGCAGTTACGTTTCTAGGGCAAAAAGTCAGCAAAGCACAGAGGAATTATGGAGACTTCCCACCAGAGCAACAGGGCTTTGAGGCAGAGAGGTTAACAGAAACCTGAATCTTTGAACATGAAAGGACTCAAAGAATTAGAACAAGGGAGAAAGCACTGGCAAGACCACAGACTGCAAAACTGTATTGCCCTGTGCTGTACTAGTAAACACACCACTCAGGTTATTCCTACTAAATAATATGTTTTTAAACCCTAACCATTCAACTGGCTTTTTAAGCCAGCACATGTATTCATTGTAGAAGAAAAACCATCAGAAGCAAATTGCATATACATCATCTTTTGTTTTCCATGGGCATGTGGCATAAACACTTGGACAGCTTGTATAAATGACAATAAAACCCTTGAATGCAAGTTTCTCATCTAAAGCTAATCAAAATACCAGCTGGATCATTTACCACTGGCCACAAGAATTTTCTTGTTTAACTGCAAAGAAGTCCACACTGTTCTCTCTTCTGAAAGAAGTCTTAGGCTGATATTTATAACTTGTGCTGTACTCTCTACGTGTCTGGGAGCTTCTCAGTTTGTTTTACTAGCATTGTTAAATATAGTTTTTTCTGTTCATAAATCTTCTAAAATTGAGTCTCAGAACCATAAGTAAAGAGGGTAGAACCCTGTCTTCTTTTCAGCCTACAAAGCACTTGTTTGCACTTCATGCAGATGAACATTTTACAATGGCAACAAACAGTGAAATTATACAGGAATTGCAACAAGGATCATCAAGAGCAGCTATGGCTATTGATACAGGAATAGAAAGTTTTCCTAAGATAATATCTTGATCGCTCTCATAAAATACAAAAACTACTGAAAAATTGTATTTTCTCATGTATGTGATTTCAAAAAGAATTATTGAAATCGTTAAAAAAACACATAGGAAAGGTTGCAATTATGCAGATACACAAGCCACAAGAGCTCTATACTTAACCTACGCTCAGATGCCTTTGGACTTCGTGTTCTAGTTTATGCACATTATAAAATAAATTTCATCCCACAGTGCCCAAATAAGAGCAGCAAAATTCAAGAGAAAGTAGAAGAAAGGCCAAAACTGAGCTTTGCATTTGGATTCAATTCCAATTAAATTCTTCTGGGCAGTTTCCTCCCTATTATTTTTAATTAGCTCCTTTGACATACACAATAGTGGGGGTGGTTTGGTTTGTGTTTGGTTTTTTTTTTCTAAAAAGTCCTCATTAAAAAACCCACCAAGTATGATGAACACACTACTGACAACAACTAAATATTCCCAAGGCTATGAACATCCTTCAGTTTCAGAAGAACACAGGCAGACCAAGGGAACTGAAAAGAAAAAACAACTGGAAAAAAAAAAAAAACAAAACAAAACCTAAAGTCACAACTTACAGAAGAAAGGCAACAAATTCCTAGGAACTTGTAGCTACTTGCCTGTTACACACCATGCAAATGTATTCCAACCTTGCAAATCAGGGACTTGAATAGAAAGTCCCTTTAATGACAGCTTTCTGAAAGGAAAATAGTCAATTCAAGGCTGCCCTTTGCTGTGATCTCTACAACATTGCATTTAGATTTAGCAGTAGTAAATCTATTGCTGTAGCCAATTTCTATGTTAGATAACTCTTGGCTAATTAGATTCCACCATATCTTCTGCTAGAAGCAGCACATCCTATAACGTATACCTCTGTGACTTGCTACCCTGTGGAATCATTAGAAGTAGCAGTTTCTGTTACTAAAGCACACAACTTCCCTCAAAACACATTGTGCAAATGCAGGGATGGGGGTGTTGCATACTCTGCACAAAGAGTTTACCTTTACTGCATACACAACATTTCTAAAACAAAGACGAAAGAACAATCAGAATAATGTTCTGTAATTATAAAACTATAACATATTATATCACAGTGAGGGAATATGCTCTGCTTCTCCAAAGACATCAAGATTCTTAATCAAATGCCCAGTTCTTTGCTAACTTCAGATGAAGACAGGATCAGCATTACAGCCAGCACTGGATACTGAGTTTTAAGCCTCTAATCAAAGAGCTGCAATAAAGTTGTTTCCAATGTTTGAATTATTGGAACCCTCTATATTTGAGGAACTCATTATTTTCATGTACTGTAATATTGGCAAAGCTGGCAGACAAATTTGCTTGCCATTTTGTTCCTAGAATTAAGTCATCAAATTTGCATCACAAAGAATAAATGCGTTTTAATCAGTTTAATTCCTTCCCTCACTCTCTTAAGCAGCAGACAGCACAAGAAGCACCCACTGCAGTTCCTTCAATTGTTTGTGAAGACTGCAAAGGAGAAAAACATAAATCCACTAATTAACAGAGAAACAGCAATATGTGGAATCTGGCCTCCACTGCAACCAATGGGACTTTTGCCAGCCAAGTTCACCCACTGTGTTTAACAATAGTTGTTGGAAAAAATGTGAATAGCTCCATTAGGAGTTTGGAGTGAGAAAACAAAGTCACTTGGCAGTTGATTATAGTGGAACAGGATGATAGATCAATGAAACGGAGCATATTTACCTGGCATCCTAAGTTTTGCAACACTAACACTGCCATCAGCATGAAGGTATAGTAAGTGCATAGTCTTACCATTTTAGAAATTACTTGACAGGAAATTACAGTTTAACTGGAGGAATAAAGCCTTTAGGTAAGTATTTCATCTTGTGTTTTTAGCTTTATATAAAGGGCAAAAGACAAAGAACAGCTACAGATCAAGCCAGGGGTCATCCTCAAGGAAGGGTCCATTCCACAAGCAGGTACCAAGGTGTAAGCAAACTCCTCTTTCTCAAATGTTCAACCTCAGTCCCTAACTGTGCCACATAATCAGCACTCATCTTCTCTTTTGCAGGGAGGGGGAGTTGTCACACCAGCAGTAGCAACCCACCTACCTTTAGCAGATCAGCCACTCCTGGTGTCAGCATGACTCCGCTTCCTTTGATCCAAAGGAAAATAGAAGAGCTTTACAGGAGGACAAACTTCTTCCTTCCTTCCCAAGGAAGCCATCCAGTTTTTTACCCTCACCTCTTGTGAAACAGATGCTTATAATCTCCTCTGATGGTGTGACTACATCACAGGTGTGCACGATCCTGAGGTTACTCCATTTCTCTTCACTGCCTCGCAGCTAGCAGTGATAGGCAGTTAACCCCCACTAGGATAAAGTGGATTTCCATGCTAAGAAGGGCTTCTTCAGTTGGACCAGGTTCTAATATCTTGTCTCACTCCAATGCCTCTTGCCAAACATCCAGATTCACCTACAGGAACAAAAACTCCCTCTCTGCAACCCAGGGGCCTTCTGCCCCCTGCTCAGAGCTTTTTAGAGACAATTGCAAGCACCTGCTCAGCCCTTCCTGGCTCCCACCTGCCCTGCACAAGGGGAACAACCCCTGCCTGACCTTTCCTAGGAAGTTTTAGCAACATGGATCTTCTTGCTACATCACACTCCTCTTTACCACCCTCCTCTTTACCAAGGAAAACCTGGACATCTCCAGAATATGTTCTCAGAGCTATAGAAAATAAAACATCTCCACTCCTCCTGCTGATTACCACAGCTGAAGACACTCTGCTGTTAGATTCTAGGTACAGAGACAGATTGTTGTACTCAACAGTGTGGAGATAATCAGAAGGCTAGAAGAAAATTAAAACCAATTTTTCTCTCAAAATATAGCAGAGCTTGTGTAACATGACTCCTGTTACAACCCAGTCATTCTTTCAGTGGAACCAACAGCAACATTTTTCCATAATACATGTGAGCAAGCCATAAATAATAAATAATTTACAGCTTGCTGTAATAAAAACCCAGTGTTTTAAAGGGGTAGCGGGGGACAAACTTTAAGACAAAATCACCAGAAAGGAACTGAGCTGAAGGAAACCTAGAGACTACAGGAAGTTGAAGGCCTAGAAACTTTTAGATGTTGACATAAAAATAAAGATAATGCTGATCATTGAAGGATCTGCCACCTGACATGAAAAGAAAGGAAGGAAAAAGGAAAGGGAGAGAAAGGAAAAAAGGGAAAGAAAGAAATGCAACTTCAGAAGTGATGAAGCACCGAGTAGTTTGCCTGACCAAGGGATGATATTGAAGCCCCAACTCTAACTCCAGTCTCCTCGACATCTCCCAACTGGACTGGGCAACAAAACTAAGGTATCTCAGATGATAGACAAATTTTATTTTAATAATGGAAACATGATCCCAAACTAGAAAACATCATGCCGATTTACACGCCACTGAAGGGTTCATAATTAAATTCCTGGGATTGTCATCAACAAGGATGAAATACTTACATTAAGATTGAAAATTTGCCTGTGCCAAGGAAATAGCTAAAACGTATTTTCCAACAGAGCACTTCAGAAGGAATTCAGACACTTGGCCCCATCAGTTTACAACCTCCATCTTAGTTTGGTCCCAAGATTTTTTCTGAAGAAGCAAATTATCTATCCACCTGTACTACAGGATACAAATAGGAAGACTAAGTGGTGGGATAAGACAATATTGCAGAGCCATAGACTTTGTTGGGCACAAAATCTTTGGAAGGTAATTCAATAGGAATAAAAAGAACCATTATTAATTATTTTTTTAATGTTTACTGTCAGACATTTTATTTGTGTTTCTGCAAAACACCTGTTTTGTTTTAATATTCTGCCTCTGACAAGGTCTTTCATAAATATTTCTACTTTACAGTATAAAAAATTTAAGCTCTTAATTAAAGTGTCATTGATGTTTTATGGCAATAAATGCATTGAAATAAATGACAGCATTTAACAAAGTGTGCACATTTTTATAGGGATGATCACTGCTGATGTTCGTGGGGTAACGTGAAAGATGGTAGTGTCTTCATACTGCTCACAAAAAGACTTTTTAATCACTGGGCTCCGAACACCATTAATTAAAAATGGCACTGCTGATGGAAAAAGAGAAGGAGAAAGGAGTAGAGGGGGAATGGGATTGAATGACATTCTGCAGTGTGAATGTTTAAGCAGTTCTGAGTAGAAAAATGCTGCCTTGTATTACTCGGTAGACCCTTTCCCCCTTGACCTTAGATATTTTCAAAATCAGAGTCCTGGTTGTTTGCATACTTATTTCTAATATATTTTAGAATTTGGAATTATTTTTTAAGATCTACAAGGGCTCTGGAGAAGTTCA
This sequence comes from Aegotheles bennettii, assembly GCA_013398125.1. Classification (NCBI taxonomy): domain Eukaryota; kingdom Metazoa; phylum Chordata; class Aves; order Caprimulgiformes; family Aegothelidae; genus Aegotheles; species Aegotheles bennettii. The sequence continues at coordinate 593,466 of VZRW01004802.1, read as the reverse complement.
GTGTAATGGGAAAGGTTATCTTGTTACTGAAGTTCTTTCCTAGAGGTACATTTCTTCACACAAAAGAAAGACCCAAAAAAAGTCTTAAAAGGGACTATTTTCATAGCATGTTATTTGTACACTGCAATTACTGAGCTGGGAAGAGAGGCTTTGAGGGGGACCAGCTGTCGGATAAAGGTATATGTTAGAAGGTACAAGGTAACCTTCTCACAGCAATTCAAAGACATCTCTTAGGAGCAGAAGCACTAGCCTTTGTATAAATTAAAAACAAGATTTCACTTAATTTAAATATATTCTATTTTTGAAATGAACATGAGAGAGCTCTTTAAAGTGAAATTGGTTGTGAATAATTAAACTGTATGGATGCTAAAGAAAAAAGCCACTGCAACTTACAATTATTATCAGGAAAACATACAGGGGGACAATATATGGTCCTGCTTCACTAGGAAAGCTTGTTTCTGTTCTTCCAGCAGCAAGAGACTGGTGCAATGTTGTGCTAACATCAGGGAGAGGGACTGCAGCTGCACTGCAGATGGGGAGGTGCTGGAAGTTTGCACTCTGAAAATTTTCTAGCCATATTATAACCAAAAAGAGAAAGAACTGCTCCTTGCCCACACACCCAAGCAAGCACTACAGGGACTATCCATCATAAAGCAGATTAGAAACCTTTAACCTTATGTTCCAGCTAGTCTAAATATTTCCTAAGGCCATTTTATGTTGCTTTATTTTATTCGATGGCAAGGTAATTAACAGCAAGGACAGGTACACACATGATCCTTTTTCTAATTCACATACTGCCCCAGAGATTGACACCATAAACACCTCCTGTAAAGTATTAAGTGCCTTTGACTCCTATGGTGATATGAAGCTTTCAAACTCATCGAGTGGTGGCAGGCACTCCCCAGTGTCTATCTGCTCAGGGCAGTGGTGTGATGGCAGAGCTGCTAACTCTATTCTCAACCTCCTCAGTGTATCTGGTAACTAGCAGTTATTTTTACTGCTCTGCCTTTGTTTGGGGAAGAGGAAAGACAGTGATTTGTATCCAGAAGTACATACATGAAAGCAAATCAAGTTTCTACTACAGTTAGATCAACCTTGATCCATTAGGAATATCATCCAGACTGTGTGCAGATACCTAATGAAGTGAAGCAGCCAGAGGCACTTTCTCTTTAGTTGAGACAAATCTCACTGAAACATCCTGGAATATTACAATTGGCCAGTGCTGCACAGCCTACTGCTTAAACCTTATTTTGGCTCGTAATAAACCAGCTTCTCCTTCTTGCTGCCTTGAGAACTTAATAACTGGTTTGTGCAAGCCAGGCAGTAACCCAGGCCCTGCAATCTCCCTTTCGCCTACCAGGGAAGTTCTTCCAACTCTGTAAGGGCAGAGAGTGTGATCTGGATGGGGCAGCTGCTCTGATGACAGTACAGTCCAGACTGAAGGGAAACACACAGGTAAATTATAAAGTAGTTTGAACCTGGTAAATATGGTCATAAATGAACCATATTTTGTAGTAGAAATTGAAGTTAAAGAAAAAACCCCCTAGCTGATAAGACTTGCCCACTCTCTTCCCACAATGCCAAAGGAAAGCACTCTTTTCTGGGGAATGGCCTTTTACATCTTTTTCTCATCAGGCAACTTCTATGTTTCCAATGCAGTGTCAGACAATATGTGCAAGCCAATATCACAAGGTTATACAATCTCATCCTCTTCCACCCTAAACTCAGGTCATATTTTCAGGACACTCCTGAAGGAGTCTTAGGAGACTGCAATTGAATGTGTTCCAGCAGCAGGACTAATTAAGGCTGCTGCTGATCTAGGTGGAATCTCCACAGAATACTGAAAATGTATTGAATCTTTCCCAAAAGTTTCAGTGAAAATCAACATCCAAGTAATTCTTTGGAAGCCCCTGTAGTCACAATAACATAGGGAAAGAATTCAGCCCACACTGAGTTAGGATTTCTTGTTAGCATTCAAGGAATAGTCCTCCTCATCTGACCTTCACTCACTCCCGCTGGTTTGTTCCAACATGCACAGTTCCACTTTTCTTTGTTAGGAAAAAGAAAAAAAAATTTAAAAGGAAACACTCTCCAGTTTTGTTTTTATGTGAAAATCTCTCTCACCACCTAGTTCCTACTGGCTGTTTTTGCATGGCTCCAGCATGGTACACTAATGTCCATCTTCAAAACAAAAGTTATTTAGATCATTTTAGGATTTAAGCGGAGCTCAGCTGGGGCAGGGTAAAGGTTGAAGTAATCTTCCAAAGCCCTTTTTAAAGATTAGATATTCATTTTCTATTCCTGTTCTGCAGATAACCACAGCACAGAGTGACAGAAAAAACTAGCACATGCTTGGCTGAACTTCTCATTAATAAGGACGCTGCTATCTGGAAGATCTTGCTCCCTTTTCTCTCTCATGCTGAGAGGGAAGGACACCACAAGAGACATGAAAAGATAAAATACTCCAGCACTTCATAAAGCATAACTGCTTTTATTTTTTGTTAATCTGTAACTGTCACTGGGCTATATATCTATTAGGTTTGCCTACAGGACTGGCAGGAGCCTTGCTGTTAAGATACAGACTGAAGACAGAAGTGTTTTCCAGACCCACCACAGACTGCCTGTGTGATGCCGGGTGAAATATTTAATGAGTGTCTTCAGTTCCCCTACTGTTCAAACAAAGCTTCCCACCTCATAAACATCTTAGATATTTCAAATTGCAGGACAGGGACATCTCACTGTGGGTTTGTACAGTAACAACCATAACAGGCTTCTGATCATTGTGTAAGTGCTACCTTCAAAAAATAATCACATTGCACATACTGCACACAATTAGGGCAGAGAGCTACTCCAGGTTTTGTAGTTCCATATTTAGCTTTCATCACAGGAGTAGCTGTTTGGGCATCTAAATCAATAACTAGGTTTTCTAAGAGGAGAAACAGGAAACATCTTCTCTGGTTTTTAATACTCAATAGAGTATATCACATCCAAAGACAACCAGCAGTACGAGTAAGATTGAAGGCAGCCTGGGCCAGCAGCTAGGAACATAGCTCCATCTGGGGTTTATTTACTTCTAGTCTTGCATGACAGAAAGCACTCACTTGGTTACAAACATTTAACTCCTACAGATTTTAATCATTTAAGGTGCTCGCATGCCTCATTCTTCCTCTGTCTCAGTTATCTATGAACCTTCCTCCAGAGGGACTGGGGACAAAAAGCAAGCTAAGGACTGTGAGGGACTTGGATATTCTAAGAGTAAGGACTGTGCAGCTGTCCATTAAAAAAAAAAAAGTTGGCAGTACATTAAAATTTGCAACAAAATGCATTGTCTCAGAGGAAAAACCTACATAAAATGGAAGTCATGGAAGTTTGTCCTCCAATAACTCTTACAAAACAGAAGAAACAGACGATGCTCTCAAGTAAGGCATTACCACGTGATGCTTCACATGGGTTATAACTGTGATTTTGAAATAATGTATTAGGTACTGCAAGTACCTAATGATTCCTGTGGGTAGGAAGTATTTTTACTCATTCCTAACATTTTCCTTAGTGCTTCCCTGTGCTAGGCAGTACAGGATGTGTAGGAGTTAGCAATCCCCAGTCCAATGTTTGTTTTTAATTAAATCCTTCCTCTGCACCTTGTTCAGGACCTGGCAGGATGAGGCCCTCAGAAATGCGTGTGCAGGCCCTGCAGTGAGGAAGCAGGATTTATACCACACAGCAGAGAGGATAAATCAAGTTCATAAAACATGTTATTTCCAGCTGTGATGTTATACATACTGCTTTTGAGAAGCAGCAGGAGCTGTTTCCCTTCCTCATACAGCTGCTTTCAATATGCAAGAGAATGGTTTAAATGCCTCAGAAGGCACAAAGGATGTTTTAAGAAAGTGCCACGATAAAGACCTTTTTTAAAGAGGAGACTGGAAGAGGAGTATCAGGCAGTAAAGTTGTCTCCTTGTTTGGTGAGAACCTGAGCTGCCCAAATTGTTCCTTGCTAGTCTTGTCGCCAAGAAATACCCTTCTCAGAGTAACCTGTGGTACTCCAGAGTAAATTTACCTCATCTTTGCTACAGCTTTTCCTTCTGGGGAATCTGTTTCCTCAAATAAAAATCCCACCATGGTGACAGTGGATGCTACTCATAATGGGTGTATAACAGACCCATGGTACACACCTCTTCCAGCAGAGGTGACAGGAACACCTTCAGAGGCTACCACCTTTCTGGTTTTGCTGATGAAGCAAGTTTAATCTCCCCTTTAGTCTCCCCTAGCTGAGCTTGCTGGGGAAAACATCCTGCTCTGAGGAAGCCTTTTGTGTGCTGAGTACGCTCTAGAAAGCAGCTGAATCTTCTCAGCTGGCCAGTTCTGTTACTTGCTGTAGCACTTCTCTCATCCTTTGTGCAGAGGTTTTCTAACAAAAAGGACAGAAAATAGCCTGGACAGCAGGCAGCCCTGGTGGTGAGCATATTAGTATAGGTCCACCATAGCTGGTGGGCATATTATAATGCTTTAAGAAAAGCTTTAAGAACGTTTGCCATTCCTACCACAGGAGCAATCAAACACATCCAAGCCCATCCTCACGTGGTGACAACAAAGGACAAGACCCAGACAGCCAAAGCAAAAGGAACTTCCTGCATGCTGTGTGAGACCAAGAGAGTTGACATTAAAGATCTCAGAGCCACAAGTCCAGGTGGGAGATTTTCTAAAGTGATAAGACCTCTCAAGAGCCTGATGAGCTTCTAGATCAGATTTATTATATCTTTGCAATCATCTGCTATTTTCATCTCAATATGATTTGTTTAAATAAATAACCAGCATGGCTTCAAGTGTCATTTCACCCATTACATGTGCAGCTAGACAGCTGAAGAGGCAGGAAAGAGAATAATAGAAAACTGATGAAGAGAGAAGAAAATAATAAATAAGGCCAAAAGAAAGAATGAGCACCCTTAGGGTTATAGTCAGCATCCAGCTGAGAGTTCTGTGGGTACAGAAAAGATTATTTACATTGAAGTATGAATTTTAAAAGTAATATTATATAAGCCTTCCAGCTTTAACAATTAAAGAGAAAAGTAATTATAAGAATTACCCAAATGTTAAATGGATTGAAAATAACGGAAATATTTCTCTCTCTCTAGTGGAATGTTTTGCACGACAAAAAGAACAAGATTCTGAAAGATGGGTAGGGGGTTTTATCATTCATTTTAAAATGCAAATATTTTAATAGGTTTCTTTTAATATATATGATAATGAGCTTATAGATGAGACACAAACCACAGGCCAAGTAAGCAGATGTCTTGTCAACAAGGTCTAGAATTTAGAATCATTAGGGCTCTTTTAAGAAACATACTTACTCTGACATAAAACTGAAGTGTATTATAATATTTCAAATTCACACTGCTCTGTGTGACATTTTTTCCTCATTAAAATGAAGAATGACACAGCCAGAGAGAGCCTCATCTTTCCTGCTTTGTATTTGTAGTTCAAAAGATGTCTCTAGCAAATTGTCCCAGAGAGACAAAATATTAAGCACCTTGAGTGCTGTTCTGCATGCAATTAATTTCACAGGCTTTGAAAGTTTTTAATGTGTTGTGGTGACCAATGAAATAATAATTAGTTGCTGCTCACTGTTCCCATCTTGTTGTCTCTCTCTTTTCTGCAACCTGTCAGATCCTGTTTAACTCTGCTCGCTTTTCTAGGTGTCAATTCCTTTACACTGTACAGCTTTCATGAAATCCCTGAACTTCTTGTTTGCCCTTCAACTTTGAAAAGCAAAGAATCAGATAGACCTGGGCAAAGGAAGCTCAATGAATGATAACCAACACAGAGTGTTTCTGAAACTACAGAAGGAAACAACACATATGATAGCTAAAAATACCATAAAATTTAGGGCAAGTTTCTGAGTTAATTACCTGTTGGGTTGGGTTTTTGCCAAACCACTGAAATCAAAAGAAGGTTTCCTAATGCCCTAAGAGGTTTTCTAGCAAACCTTAAAATAAGTTCTCTTTCAAACACATTCCTTTCTACCTTTAGTCCACACATACATATATCCAAAGTCAAATTCCATCCTCTGACTCTTATAAAGTAGTGAAATTTATCCAAAATACCAGCAGTCACATAGAATATGTTCATTGTCACTAAATACTGTTGAGAAACCTGTCATGTCTTTGGTAAAAGGAAACAAAAAAAAGGAGGGACATGGTTATTTGTCCTAAAATCTCAGGAAAATCATAATTAAAAAGGAAGAGTGTTGTAAACAGCACCACTGGTACAAACAGAGGAATCTGCAACATAAAATTAGCTTCCAACACAGAGACTCTGATGCTAAATTTTACAACAGTAGAGGACAAGCTTTCCTTCAGATCACGCCTTCAAATTAATGAGGGTTTTTTAGGTTTTTTAATGATAACTTTGAAAGAAAAATGTATTCAAAGAACTAAGCAGGAATCCTCAGTGCAGGGGTTTGATGTTACACATTGAAGATCCAGAAGTGAGCATACGTTCATCCCAAGAATATTTCTCTCTGAGACAGAACGTATAACCATCAGTGTATATAATCAACCAGTCATCTCAGCAAAGCTGTTATGTTGTGCACATAGGGAAGCCAGAGAACTCAGAATCCTCAAGTCAGGTGGGAGTCGTGGACAAAGCAGATACAAAAGGGTGATGGAAGTACCAGGTAGGAATTATGAAGGAAGGTAATCAGGGTAGACACAAAAGTAGAAGTGGCAGATTATTCAGGCATAACTCTGATTTTAGCATCCCAATTCATCTCTCAAGGTAATTTTCCATCCATCTCTGGCATTTAGTAAGACTGAGGTAAAGGTAAATTGATATTCCTGATGAGGAATACTCTGTAAAAAGCCCAGCAAAATACTGTGCAGATATCTTGCATATTAACTAGTTGCAAAAAATAACAGAAAAAAAAAAACAAAACAAGATTCCTTCTCCAAGTCAAAAGAAACACAGGAGTTTTACCTTTCTGTGAAAAGCAACTGGTCTCACAGACTAGAAAAATTCTTGGGGTATGTAGCATGAATTCCAGCCAACACCACATAGCTCCTACAAAAATATATTTCTATGACCAGCACTGAATGTATGATCCAGTAAAACAGTCAGGCACATTCTAAGGTTGAAGTACATTAAGTCACAATGAGTTTAGTGAAACTGTTATATACTTAACTTGAGCAATAACTCAAGTATTTTCTTCTGAGTCAGGATCTAATTCTAAATAACACAAGTCTAAAGTCCCCTTTGTGCCATTGGAATAGAACAAGAATCTCAATTCTTTTATTTTAAAGCTGCAATTTAAAGCATTTCAAACATAAAGAGTTGAGTGCAAGCTTATAAATAAAACAGTGTTGCAGGCCATAGGAATAGGGGCAATGAGTGCTCTGGAAACCTCTAAGCCACACTGCCATGCTGAATGTCAGCAGAGATTCTTCAGGGCAGGACAACTTAACAAAATTTCTTTTGTTTTTCAAGCTGAAGACAAACAAACTAACAAATAAAAATAAATTGACAAAGTGTATAAAACAAATTATTTTTGTATATATTTTCAGGAAGCAACGAAACCTACACATACATAGGTTTATTCCAAAACTCATGAATCATCAGAGCTTTGTGCTTCCATTCCTCTAAACAAGGACACTGCCTTGTAAGTATCAAATTCTATGTATTCAGAAAAAGATGAAGCACTACATGAAATTTTCCCAGCACTTTTTGTTATCCAAAGTCAAGACAAAATTTTTAATGTTTACCTGTTTGTTTCTTCTGTAACTGCAACATGTTTCTGTGAAATTTTTGGCAGATATTCCATGGTTGTATAATAGAAAAAAAGTTTAATTCCTTGGGAATTGTAGTTATTGAGCACAAGAAAAAAGAAATCACTTTCCAATAACAATTCCCACATGAAACTTCAGTATGAACTTTTCATTATTAAAGGCGGAAATGTAATTCTGCATGTAATAAGAGCATACCTTGTTTACACAGCACACACAAGGGTAGGAAGTTAAATGAATTCCTGTTTTGGGCTTCCCACAGACTGAAGAAACTAGTTCCATTTTAGCACTTCACAACGTATCCATTTCCAGAGCTTCTTGCACTAAACACAAAGAGGATAAATATCACATCATCCCAGGTTTAAAGTATGAATTTAGCTCTTTCAGGAGAAAACTGAGCAGGACCATATGAAGAACCTACTGATGGTAAGATTATGCAGGAAAGGGTAGGGCTATACAGAGCAAAGCATTATGTTATGACAGTAACACAGACCTTTGCCTTTGTCCAACCGATATATCCTGCCTCTCAACACTGTACAATGGATACATACAGGAGTTTCATCTACATAGTGCTTCACAGCACTGGGAGCTGGGAAGTCCCAGGTAGAGCAGCAGCATTTATTTTTTTTACTATATTGCTGAATGTTTACTACAGTTTTAAATAGTTCATTTACCAAGTTTGGCATTGCTTTTTCTAGAATGAACAAATAAAAATATCGGCACGGCTGTAAAACCTAATATACTTGGTCTTTCCACTGGTAAAAAGGAAGTAAGGTCAACCACTTCCACAAAAGACATTGCTTTCTCTGCCATGTGTGCTTTTTGGTCCAGTTAATGCAGCACACTCAGTAGACTCAGCACATATATACTATAAGGTCAGTGGGTGCAGGTACTGTGGCAGGAACAGAAGATTCCCAAATCATGACACCTGTAGGTCAGGTTGAATCCATACACTGTATTATTTGTTATGGGGTAGACAAGTACTATGTGAAGTGCCAAAGAAAAGAGGACATAATGTAGGGAAGCCTGGATTGTTATACTCTATTTCTAACAGATGGTGGTTTATTTTTCTGTAGTATTCAATGAAATCTCAACAGAAATAGAGCAACAGTAATGAGGTAAACATTTCAGTACTGTTATTAAGAGCAAATCAGTGCTTTCAAGGCACTTTATGAACATTGAATCCCTTTCCCATCATCCATTTTCTACCTTGGCTGGAAAAAAAAACAAACCCTTGCTTGTCAATTTGAAACAGTAAAGCACTTACTTACTTATCTGGCATTAAGTTTAACTGCTAGATATATAACCATTTTATTGCTTCAGACACAGAAAATATGAGATTACACGTATAGCAAAATGATGAGTGGTTTAAGAAATAGTCCACATTGTTTTGTCTTCATATAGCAAAGGTCTTGTTTGTCTCCTTCAGGAGGAACACTAAAATATTTCATAAAAAACTCCTGGAAAAAATGCAAAAGTCATTAACCATCAAATAGAATAAAACTATAGTGAATTTCCAATCTAAAATCCTGAACAGAACACTCACACACCATAGATCCTCATCAATGAGTGACTACCATTTTTCCATTCACTTTCATGAAGTTCACACTAAAATCACAATCTTAATACAGTAAAGGCTGCACATCTGTCATAAGTCCATAGAGGGACAAGATTGAGATTTACAATTAAAAGGGAAAATCAGGCTGAAATTCAGACTCAAATGAGCTTGGTCCATTATCAAAAAAATGGACATGAAAGCTTGGGCTACATTAGAAAATAAAATTTCCTAGAATCTTTTCCTAAACAGTCATCTCAATTGCTGTGAAGTCCTCGATCCAGCACCATTGTTCCATTTTGGTGTTCATCACAAATGATGATGATAATTATAGCTAGGATTTTCAAAGGAATACAATGTTACAGCAAACACTGAAATCCACTGCAACTGAAGTCTATTTGTCTTATGCCAGATTTTAAGATCTTTGTCTATTTTTGACAGACAAGACAGGAATTATGTTGTACAGAGGCAGAGCAGCTACTATGCTCAGAAGTACACAAGACAAGACAAAGGTAGGTCATTATTTAAGGGAAACACAATGTTTTGCCTAAGCTCATATAAACTTCGATGATCATGAAGAACTTGATATGCAGGTCTTGCATCCCAATCTGTTACCTTAACTGTAAACTCTGTAACTTGTAAAAAACCTGTCAGCTGTAATCTGTGAAAAACAGAGAAACCTATATTATTTGTTGTATCTGTATAGAAAAAGTTGTCTATGGACTGCATTGCTAATGCAAATATAAAGTGAGTTCCAAACCGGATTTAGCCTGGTTTGGAAAAACAAACAAACAAAAAACAAAACAAAACAAAGCCAAAAAGCCAACAGCTAAAGGCAGAGTCTGATCACTGACACACAAAATGTGTATGCTGTTTAGGTTGAAAATTAAAGGGGAGTGGCTAGAAGGAAGATTCAGAACAACCAACATCAGCAATTTAAGGCAAGCAATCCGACTACAGACCTGTGTGAAAAAAGTATCTTAGACATTTCCTTCAACAAATACAGGAACTTTTAGCCAGTATGAAATGTTCATAGCTTCACAAAACTGAAATGCTGCTTTTAAGTGAAAAGTCTTTTAAAACTGTTTTCCCCCATACAACTCGGCCAAAGCCACTTCTAAATAAATTTTTTCCCCAAGCTGCATTTTTTGATGAATAAATGATAAAATACGAGGGAAAGGAGCAGATATACCTATAAACCAGGCATGTTGGCTTGCTTCAATACAACTGAAAGCTCTTTGTTCTTGGTGAATTCTCAAAATAGCTATTACAGACAATCGCCTGCTATGAACTTTCTATGTTATAAACAACTGGCCAAAGTGCAAGTTCTCTGTAGGATGACTTGTAGATCATATGCCATCGAATTTTAACATCCATCAAACTTTCGGGGAGTTATTTGCCTTCCACTTATTAGTGTTAATATCGGTATTGTTTATTTAATCCTGCAAATGTTTACACTTCTGTGAAAGCAAATTATTCTATCACAGGGCCAGTACACAGAGAAGCACACCTAAGGAAACAAAGCTGGCCCTGCTGAGCACATTTTTGTTCTTGTGGTTTTGTTTCAGTTGTAATTTAGTGAATAAAATATTCTGGGCCACATTGACTAATTCACAAAAAAAACGTTAACAACCTTTCTAATAATGAAAAATTCACCTCATAGTCTTTGCAAATGACCTTCTTAATCTATCATCTTGGCTCGAGAGGAGCCAACAGCCCACAGCCAGAACCAAGGTTGCAGCAAAGTCCCACAGCAGACAATACACAATGAGATTGCTTTAGATCATACAAGATCAGCCTACACTACTTAATTGACATTACTTACCAATGTGGCACCACTTCACTCACTTTATGGACCTTACCAAACAGTCAAAAGCATTCCAGGCCTTTAGAAAGCTTTAATGACCTTTTAAGAAAAATGGCTTTACTTTAAGGTCTATTCCCAGTGTACCTAACCCAAAGAATATGTGAATATTGGACAGGCTGTGCCATGTGTAAGCATATGAGGCTGCTAAACTGTAAGCAGATGTATGTCCCTCAGAGCATTGAGCATAAGGATAGAAATAACAGTTCCAGGGGTTTGCATGTTAGCAGTCTGTCTGATACCAAAAATTGAAAATCATTTAAAAATTCACTTCTGTGATTTTAAAAAGTAGGTGCATTTGGATTGACCTTTGATCTTGATTGATCTCTTGTGGTCAAGCTGAAGAAGAGCAGAAAAGGCAAATTATCTCCCCAACTCTTTTCTCTATCCAAAAATACCCGAAAACCACTGTGCGAATTTGGGCTACTTACGAAGAAGACAAGAAGTATACACATGTAAAATACTCAAGCAAGTATTTTCTGGGTGGCATTGTAATTGCATGAGACAAACCTGGCTTTCAGAGGAATTTGATGCAGACTTGTTTTCTATTCCAATTGCAATAGCTGAGTGTCATCCAAAATGCGACTAGGCTGAAAGAAACAGAAAAACAAAAGCATCTAAGCATCTCCTTTGTCCCAAATGAATTCAACTTCATTAGTTTTGGCAGCTTTTCTAGGATAAGAAAAAAATATTTGTTTGATCTTTCCCTTCTTTCACTTAAGGTCAACGATTAAAACAGGATCAGCTCAGTGACTACACCTCCAGTTCACAGTCTGTTGGATAAACCTACTAAGTAACGTTTTGACAGCTGTAGAAAAAAAAAATATACCAAGATTTTTTATAATATCTTTACATAAAGGGGAAGATTGTTGCAGTCTCAGGTAGTTAAAAGCCTGGGCCATGAGGCAGAACAATTTTGTTCTAATCTTCTCTCTGAAATAGACCTACTTGTTGTCATCCAACAAGTCATTCACACTAAAAATTTCAGAGACATGTCACCAGCTTGACACACAAACCAAATTCAGTCCTCAGTAAGTAAAACCATCTGCAGAATAGCTTAGGATCAGTTGGTTTCCCTGGTGGCAGGAATCCATAGAAATATGAAAAGGGGGTTCTTCATGAAATAAGCAACCAGTCTTGTCTAAAAAGTTGCATCTAACGTGCTTTGTCCTGCCATTACTTAAGGTGTGATTTTCAAAGAGTCCATCAGTCCTTGAAATGCACTGGGTTTGGATTCCTCTCTGCATTACTGCTGCTAAAAAGCCCCTAAATCCTAAAGAAGGTGTATGTTTAGATAATATGAATCTTAAAGAGTATATTCACCTGCTTCAAACTCTATCTGTTTAATTCTCTAGATACGCTTAAACAGATAGCACTGTGGCCTGGGAAAAATATCCTATTATCAGCTTCAGAGATTTAAGGATTAGACTGCATGCTCTAAGACTATTAAAAACAAAAACAAAACAACTTTCCCTCTGCGCTTGTAATGGACTAATTCCATTTAGAAAATCTTCCTAAAAAGAAACATAATCTTTCTTTCAGGGGAAAAGAAAATAGTTCATAACAAAGAAGGACAGCAGTGGGAAACACTGCTGGGAAGACCTTAGAGCAGCAATGTTTCACTGAGTTCCCTAGAATATCTCATGGGAAAAAAAATATGGTCTCTGGTTCAAATATTGAACAATAATGAGCAATTCATCCCATCTTTTATCAGGTTTTCAAATACTCATCCCAGACCATCATCACCCTTCAACATAGAACCAACGTCTGCTTAATAAAAGGGGTTTTGTTGTCTGATGGAATTAAAAGCACTGAGTTTTCAGCTCCAGTCACAGAGTACAGAGTAAAACTGTGAGTATGATGACTAAAGGTATTTCTAAGACATATTTATGTCTTCTCATTGTTAGGATGACTGAAAACCAAACTTTTTCCTCAAGGATAATGTTGCAATAGTTGGAAATATGCCTTAAATTCTGATTCAATCCATTGAAAGGGTCCATATGGAAACCTAGCTCAGATATCTGCAATGTGGTGGAAACAAAATGTTGCTCCATGTTCCTCCTTGTATCCACTACACATTGTTACGAAGATCACCCAGACAAAAAAACTAAAGATTATGGAACTTTGGCAGTCCCTTACCAATCATCACCCACACTTTAAGACACTACCATGAACATAAGTGCACATCAGCAATTTTCTGGATTAAACCAGTTGTAGTTCACTAGGTATGGAACAAAGGAGAACAGAGTTCACTGTCAAAGAGTTAATGAAAATATGGGACCATTAGTCTTGTAACAAGGAATTATGTGTGTGTGTATAAATAAACATATGACCATATGACCATTACCATATTGCAACTTGAAACATCTCTGTTTTGCAGCCATGAAACTTCTGCATCAAGAAGTCTCTCAAACTCTAGTATAGATGTTCATTCCCCAAAAAATATATTCTTATAATTTCATGTGCTACAAAGCCAGAAATTCGGAATAACTTTTACAGATACATATCCATAATTAAATATAAAAGAAAAAATATAAGAGCAACATTTGTTGCTCAAATTGCTGAAGACTACATGAACACTATCTTTAGCCTGCTGAAGCTAATGCTGGAGAATTTTGTTGAATTTCTCTCTAGTCAGAGTGTGCTTTGAATCTAAACTGGCTAACAATAAAGGAGCTGAATCTGATTTATTTAATCAGATTTCTCTTTTACTAATACAAATTTGATGCCTACTTTTAATCTGAACAGACAATTTTGAAGGGGAAACACTGATTCTTAAAACAAGTGGGGAGGTAAATCTAGGGAGTTCTCCTTTCTGACATGTTTGTTTGTCAATCCTGTTTTTGCTGAGTAAACTTTTGATGACAGTTTTATGACTCTAAATAAAAGAGCCAAATCTACTCTATTTTTCTCTTCCGTAAATAACAGAAAATACAAGAAACATTTCCCCTCCCACAGAAACTCAAAGCAGCAGAAAAGAATCCACCTGATATGCTGTGCATGCCATAGAAAAGAGTAGCACAAATTACAGAAAACTTGAGGAAAGAAAGGCATGCTTGAGATCCCTTTTGACAATGATGTAAACCCTTGCTATAAAAATGCAAACACAAAATTGAAAACATTTAATTATAAATATTGAATAACAATACAAACCAAACAATTGGAATAACTTGTAGTACTAACAGTTCCTCTAAATTAGTTAGACACAAACTTACAAAAAACTGTTAGTTCAATCCTATTCCCATTTAAATGAATGGGAAAATGCTAACAACATTTTTTTAATCAAAAGTCAGATCCAACACAAATAAAAAGGACTTTAAAATTATTACTGATGAGCTTACTTGTTGGTGGGAAAAACCTACTGTGCTCAATACCATGGCTTAATTTTAGTTTAGTTTGGTTTATGTTTTAGGATTCAAAACAAAGTCTGGTTTTCAAAGTCTGTTGTACCTATCACAATATGTTGGATTCATCCCCGTATGTTATTTGCACACAGTTTGCTTGATGACACTATATAAAGTAACTCTCAAATACTTTAAGAATTTCAAATAGGTATCCAAAAAAATACCATACATAGAACTTCATATTGCTAGCTATTGCAAAGAGTCACCAGAACTTCTGAAAAAATCTTCTCCAGGAGAATAAGAGAAAACAGCTCTTTTGATTCCAGTAGACGTTTTAGCAAACAAAGAAAAATAGGACTAATTATAAAAAAAACAAAAAAAAAAAAAGAAAAACAACAACAACAAAAAAATGCAAAACCAAAACAAAACAAACCCAAACATTAGAGACACCATAAAGCTGCTATGCCCTTGAGAACCCAAACTAAAAGAAGGAGACAAAGGTAGTAATCAAAAAGAAGTCTGTTATAACAAAATGTGTTATGGTATCAACTGTTACGAGCAACTTCAGCAGCTATTTGCAGAAAAAATAAATCATCCATCCCTTTCTGAGAGCTGTGGTTCAAGGCTACCTGAAACATAGCATAAGATTTTAGGAAAGCCAACTGAATTGGCTAACAAAACCTCGTCCATCAGCTTACTGATGAAATACTTCGAGATAATCTGGATGTTCATTAGCCAAAATTGTGCCCATGCTCACTGTTGCTGACAAATGTCATGGCTAGAGTATCAAATCCTGTCCACCAAATTAACAGAAACAGGAACTCTAAAATCAACATGTAAAAAAGCTATGTGGGACTTGACCTCAAGAGATGAACAAGATGTGATCTAATTAGTGTTTATCTAGGATTGATTTAGATTTAGCTTGGTCAAAAATGGAGTCAGTTCATTTACTTCCAGCTGAAATTGACTTTCAGCTCATTTTGTGTTAATACATTTATATTCTGCTAGCAGGATGTGCAAGTAAAATATTTTCTTTAAAGCCATAGGATATTGCCTGTACAAAAGATAAAGCCCTAGCACAACCCTGCACCTCCCCCCCTGCACATCATTTGGCTTTAGTACTACATCTTGCATTTTTGCTGTGCTTTCCCTACATTTGGAACAGCAAAAATCTCAAGGTCACCCTCAGGAAGGAAAGAGGTGCATTTTGGAAGGTATCTCTAGTTTAGTGTTGACTTCCAGCCTCACTACTTCAAGCCTGTTGTTCATATCAGACTGGTCAGTATCTCTTCTTGCAGAACACCTTTTTTGGAAGTGTAACTATTCCTTCCAGTCCACAGGAGGTAAGTTTAGAAACACAGAGAGCAAGAAAGGAACTCAGTCTCTTTATGCATGTATAATTGGCAAGTTTAAGTGAGTGCTGTTGTGAACTATTTCCTTGTGACATATTTTTGTAATAAAACTGCTGCCAGTAACAGTGAACATAAAACTGAAGAGAGAGAGTGGAAGAGAGAGAAAGAGCAGAAACACAAAGAAAACACTTTAGAAAAACAAATCAAGAAAATACCCTAATTCCAACACATTTACAGTCTCACTGGGTCTTAGCAAGGAATTTTATAGATATTAAATTGCATATAACTGAGACTTCTACATGGCATTTGAAACAGAGCTCAAGTGTGGAAACAACTCCACAAAGGCAATGTTTCATTACACTTGTGCAGAAATATGATTGGAAGAGACTTCTTGGATCACAAGGCCAATTTTGGACAACTGGTGGCAATCAAGCCTCTGGAAAGAAAATGTCAATTTTCTAGAGTGAATTCCCTAACACAGTCAAGCCTGGAATGTGTTCATACACAACAGTGGTTATGCAGCTTTGCTTTCCCTAAGAGACCAAGCTGATGCCGAAGGAGCCTGTAAAAGCATTCAACTGAGGCAGTGTTATTTTTATTTTTTTTTTTAGATATATCCACTTGTTCCAACAGCATGCTCTCAGCAACATTCTAGAACCACTAATTCAGCAATGTTGATGTTAAAGAGCTCCTAAGAGACTGACCCTGCAAGTCATTGCATTTTTTGTTCTTGAAGGCTTTTGACCCAAGAAAAGCCACTGGAAAACATCCAAGGACATGATGTATCTCATTTTGTTTGGGCTTTGTTGGTTTTCCTAGAATTCTCTGTTCAAACAGTCCACTTATATTAATTTAAATGATCTGAAGTACTGACTGTAGATTTGAGAAAACAATGTCATAGCCTCAGAAGAACCGTTATGTTTGATACATAGCAAAACAGTACCCTTTTATACAGCTTTGCAAAAATGAGAATTAGAATGCATGAAGCATAAGTTCCATTTCCAAATTAGTGCCTCTAGCATGTAGTAAAGGTAGCTGAAATCTTACGCGATATCTGGCAATGTTTCCAGAAATCATTTCTGCTGTTTCTAATGCAGTGTCGTTATGATGCAGCAGGTTTCTATTTTTCTCCATTACTGAGTGCATTGTAGGGTTTATTAGCAATACTCATACATTGTAAAATAATTATATGTCAATATGAATTACTGCCAATATGCCATTATGAATAAACTTTTTAATGCATTGCAACAGGTATCCCTCTCCTCAGTCCCAAAGTTTCCTACTTTCTGAGTGCAGGAAAATCCAACTCATTCCCTGTGGGATGGCTTGGCTTGGCTCCATGGCTTTGATTTCATTTAAATATACAGGGAATTGAAATTTTCTGTGGATTAATATAGAAGAGCCAGAGGGTTGTCTTCAGTCAGTTTAAAACAATGAAGTTCTGTGTTCTTACTGAATTTGCATAACTTACAGTGATGCCCAGTTTTCACCAAAAGCAGAGAGAATGTGGGAAGTCACAGTGGCAAACTGAGTTTTTCACTCTCTATGAAGGATTAATTTGAAAAAAACAGAGGTTTGTCCTACTATTTTAATAATGTTGACAGAAATAAACACCAACAAAAACCAGACACTCTCCAGAAAAGATTCTGTATTTAACCTTTTTCATTCAGAAGAGAAAATGAAAAAAAATCAATCTAGAGAGCATTTAATTAATTGATTCCTGTTCTTAGGAAAATAGAGATTAACACAGCAGCCAAGCAGACCTTCTATTTCCAAAAAGAAAATACAAATATTTATAAAGCAGCAGTCTCAGGGAAAACCCTTCATTTTAGGGTTAGGAGCATTTTAGAAGACTGTATTCTACAGTATAATAAAGGCAGACAAATCAGGGAAAATACATGCAAATAGTATTGATGCACCCTAAAGATGTTTTAAATTTTGGCATTGAATACTCTACATTTGTATATCTTTATGACTTCTCATATACTATGCAATTTCACTGAGATAAAACTGATTTCCTACCCAAGTGATTTTTTTTAATTATAGGAAGTTATTAGTATTTGTATTTTTTAATCTTTGTGCTTCACAGTCTTTAAATGACTGCTTTAAAATTGCCAATTAGATCAAGACTACAGAATCTGGTATAAAGTGTCAAGAAAAATAATTGTTAAAAAATAGATAAAATAATTACTCTTATTCTTTGTGACTGAGTATCACATTTAGATTACGAAAAGAATCTTTTACTCTTCAGCTAACATCTATCAGATCACAGGCTGGGAGATGAACTATGCATGAATTATATCCCTGGCATTGCTGCTGTAGCCTTGCTGGACTTGTCTAAGATCACCTAGATCAAAACTTCCAAGATTAGTCACAAATGTTGTGGTTTACACTTTCCAGAATGAAGACCAGCGGCAAGTTAAGAAAGCAATTGTCAACATCAGTGCCCCACCTTTATATTAAGCATAATATCAGCTCCACATGAATCAGTGAGATTACCAGTAACCACAGGACCATGCTCAGATTTCGTTTCAGTTTATTTCCACCACTGGAGTAGAACAAATACAGATCCTTGGGCAAGATTATTTTAACCTGCACTTCCAGGTTTTATCTCCTGCAATAAAGCATTTGGTGGTACTAGAACAAAGGATAGCACAGTTAAGGAGAGACTCCAGTTTCATGTTCCTTTTATGTCCTTGGTTTATTGCATGATAGGGTGGAGATTGAAAGAGTTTTTCTTTTGCTGGATAAATTAACTATTAATAAGGTCCTTGTAGTTGAAAATTTAGGAAATATCTCAGGCTCGTCATTAGCATAAATGCCAATATATAGCACAACCACCAATGTAAAAGAGCCAAAAACTTTTGGTAAGAAGGATGGAGGGAAAGGAGAGAATATTATTTTTTTTTATTTCTGCTTCATTTAATTTAAACATTTTACATCTCTCATTTCTGAAGAGAATACTAAGACAAAAACTTCAACATTAAACTGTACACATAATCAATCAAGTAAACTGCATGCTCATTTACACTTTGTTTATAAATTCTCTCCTGAAGTCAGAACAACACAGATGTCTCTGAACAAGTCAGTTGGGATAAGCCCACACTCAGTCTACCCTATCTATGAATCACACACACAGTTTCTTCTTTCACCCGCAGGAATGTACATGCAGAGTAACACCAGCAAGGTCAATGTGAAAAGAGAATTTTAGTCATAGTCTGCATATTTGGGTTCAGCTTTCTGATAGTTGGCACTGCTGCAAGGTGCAGCAGAAAATAATCGGGAACCAAGCAGTGCTGGTTGAGATCGACCAAATTTACTCTTTTGTAAGAGTAAGAGAATGAAAATTACAGAGGGCAGAGAGCTTTTCCTCTCATCAAAAGATACCATTACAGTGTCAAGCCCTTTGAGGGCAAAGCTAGCTAGAGAATACAGAAGATGAACCAAGATTTAACATCTTCCCAGGTGCTGAACATTCAAGGAGTCTTACACTTTACTTTGGCCCACTTGTGAACAGTACAGATCCTTTAAATAAATGCATGGTGCCTATACCATTGAATTTTACTTTTCATTTATTTGTCACTCTGGAAGGAAATGGCTTCCCAAATTCTTAACCTTGCAGGTTTCTTAGGGCCAAATTGTAGTCACACCAGTAACATGACCAGTGTCATTCATGTCTTCTGTATTCAAATTCTCCTGTTTGCAGACAGCTGGAAAAAGTTTAGGCAATGAAATGGTAGCTGAGCAGTGCAGAATAACTTTGTTAAGCCCCATACAACAAAGAATGTATCTCTCCCTAGTAAATAGCTCTATTGATTTCCATGGTCAAGGAGTCCCCTTGAGTCTAGAAAAGGAAAATATTCTTCTTAAACATCTATCTATTTTTCATTATAATGTATTTTAAATTGGGAGGGAGTGGAACTTATATTTATCTAGGAACCATGTAGAAAATCTGAAAAGTAGGGATATAAATTAAGTACTTTTCCCTAAGAAAAACAATATCCATGTAAAACATTCCTTATGTTCCCTTTTACTTGCATTCCAGTGTAGATGTTTAGCAAGTTTATTCCATGGTATGAATACAGTACTAATGCCAAAATATTTATATGGCCCATAACTCACAGATACATTCCATTAGCTAATAATAATCATTATTTTTTTATTGCTTTGACAAGAAATTTGACAACAGCACTGCAGAGCTTAAGAAAAAGAAATATTTTGCATGTACCTCCTTGGCTCAACTTCAGTTATCAAAAAACAAACAAATGAAAATTTACAGTTTTAACATCATGACACACTGAAGAAAGAGAAAGAGAAAGTTGTATGAGGAAGCAGTTGTATTTTGAAGCAGTTAGGGAAACTGCTTCTTAATTTGGGAAACACATGCAGGTTCATGGAGATTCACAGGTAACCAGAGGAATTCTTTCTTTGCAAACCACATTTTGTTTCAAGATAACTTTTCTGAGAGGCTGCAAGGTGTAGCATGTTTCTGTGGAGAGTGCAGCCCCTTGTTGCTTGCTTTGTAACTGTAAGATGATACAGTATACTTAGCACACAACTGTGGGCAAAAAAAACGAGCTCCAGGTCTTTAGATACATTTAAACCTGGAGAGGGGGAGAAGGAATAAAATCAAAATGCCAGCTGCCCAGACAAGTCAATATTCTCCTTTCTTTAAAGTTCCTTATTTCCTCCTTCTAAATGGATACTTATTTAATGATATTGATATTCTGATTCCAAAGATGTTGCAATTACACTGTACTGCATCCTGCCAATTCACCTCCTGATGTGGCAATCTTGCTCACCAGTGCAAGGGCTTTGGATTCTCTGCTCCTGTCTCCTCTGTCAACCACAAAAAACAAGTGCAGCTTTGCCCTATGTACTTTCTTTCCATCAGATTCTCCCCCTGTTTTTGTTGTTGCTACTGCTGTTAGCTTGTTTGGGATTAGAACTTGATCCCATATGCTGGGTTCCTTTAGAAGTCTTCTGAAGCTAAGGGTATATTTTGAGACCTCTCCCTATCCATTGAAAGATGCTGCCTAGAATGCGAATCTTGTCACTAGGAAACACTTAAAGGAATATTAGTAAAGTTATAGGTCTTAATCTTTAGGAAAAGGAAACAAAGAAACAAGAGACACAGCTAAAGAAGATTTTCTTAACCTTGAAATTTCCCTCACCAAGCCATATGCTGCAGTTTTGCAAAGGGGATTGTTGCAGCATAGGAAGAACAATGAGTATTAGTTGAATAATCAGGATAGATTATCAAAATATATAAAATCAAAGTTTGTACCCTACAGCAAGTCATAAAGAAAAGCAGCCATCTGGAGCTTAAGAAATGTTTCTAGCTTTGTCAGTAAGACTTTACTATAAACACACAATATAGGCTGCTAATTAAAAAAGCTACAACTAAGCATTCTCCCTCATTGCAAGGATTTTTTTCCATACATGCTTCAACATTCAGATTTGTGATCTTCATAAAAAGATCTTTAAACCTCTGGGGCTACAGGAGACTGACCACATGGTCTTTGGTTTCCCTTATTCACATCCAGTATCTAGAAAAAGTCCAGACCAAAGTTGTTGCCCAGTTCTTGTTTTCTTGCTGATTTCATGAGCTGAACATGGTGTGGACCCAGAGATATCTTTGTTCCCTCTTCTAGATAGCACTATAAAACAGATAGTTGCAGCGAAGATAGATCTGGGACTGCTCAAAAATGTCTTAAATATGGCTTGCAGAGTTTTCCACCCCTTCTACCAGGGACCTCAGGAGGGGTCAGCAGAGGAATTTTGAAAGGCCAGACCCATATTTTCCAGTGTGCACACAGAAGAGGAGGTGTATAATTGTATGCTACAGTCATATATTAATTTATCCATACATATTTATATGTTTTTCTAACCCACAAGCTATACCTTCCAATATACCAGCCACCTCCCCCAGAACAAGACACAGCACAAACAGAGCCCTTCTCGCAGTTGGGTGTGGTAAACATTAGGTGCCATAAGAAGGGCTATTCACAGAACTTTCTGTAGATAAAGGTTCTTCATGGTGTGTTCAAGTTTTCAGCTCAAGCTCCAGTATAAAAAAAAGCTACTTTGTTTTACATGATGAAAGGTGCCCTACTTACTGAGAAGACAAGTTACATTTTGCTCTTTTGGTTTCCTGCTGGTCAGGGTGTACAGATGGTTTTTTGAAAAAAAAAAAAACGGGGGAGGGAGGGGAAAGGACAGATGATACTGAAGTACAGAAGAGATTAACAGGGTCACTAGCTTGTATTCCTGGGGTCTGGCTGAAGGATTCCTGCTTCTTGAAACTTTGAGTAGCAAGAGATGACAGACTCATCACTCAATGAAAAGTGAGTTACGACTTTGCAGTATGAACTTACTTGGCTGCTTTCCATTGCCTCGGCTCTTCAGGATGTGAAGGCTCATGGGAAAGCACCACTTTGATGTTTTGCTAAATTTTCTGTGTAACATATTAGACATGAGTCATATCAGATACAAGTTCAAAGAATCTGTACTAAATTCACAGTTGCTATTGATTATTTTCTGTACTGCTTCAGGTGGCATTTTAAGCAGGTTATTTAATAAGCATATAACTAAGACTATCTGACTAGGAACAATAAGTCTGTTGTGAAAAGATGTAGGACATGGAGTCACACTAAATGACAGATATTAGGCTAATACACACACAGAATTATCTAAGGACAGTTGAGCAGTGTGCTAGCATCTTCAATAAGCCAAGAAGACAACAGAAGTTGTGTTAAAAATACAAAAAATGTGGCAAGAGCTGCCAAAACGTGTGTCACGTGAAATGCAGGACATTTTACACCTGGTATGAAACTGGAGCTTTAACAGAGTAACTGCAGTGCAATATGGTGAAAAACACCTTCACAAAACTGGCATGGAAAAACACCATATTCATAGGAGGGGAAAAAGAAAGTTAATCCTGCAGTTTAGATTTGGCTTTGCCTTCTATTTTGTCATGCAAAGGATTATGCTTACCTAAATTCATATCCTATTGAATATCAGAAAAAGGAAAGTAGATCATCCCAAGCAATTTTTAGGTTGAAGAATAAAGAACAAATTTCCTTTAAGGCTTCAGCCTCTGATAGTACCCATGTCGCTTCTGGTTTCTAGCAAGTTTCTAGGGTTAGAAAGAGAAATTCAGGATTTTATCAGCTTTTGGTCTTGCAGAGACCTTCATGAAAAGTCCATAGAAACAGATAGAGTTAAAAAAAAAAATCAGGCAGATTTAATCTTCAATTCAATTTGTGTCTTCCATAAACAGTCTTGCAGTCTGTTGCTAGAGACAAAATAACCTGCTCTCAAATCCCACCACCCTCTCAGTTCCTGGCTGACTGCTGATTCTTCTGCATCATGACCTAGAAGAGAGTGAAGAAAACTGACTCTCCTTACCTCCAAGAATCTCTCTGGGCTGGTTTTTGTTTTCTTCTTTCCTGTTTAAGTGCCAACTTTGTCATGATGGGTTCGTCAGGATGCAGTGGCACACCCCATAGAATCTATTGGCATGAAGCAGGCAGAGAATCATAGGGCATTCCATTCCAGCAACCTCCCAGATCCCTTCAGACCAGGCTGCCATCCACATAGGGCTCTCTTGCCAAATGTTAAGCAGGAATGCTCACAATATCCTTTGCTTTGGACACAGGTGCCTTGGATTGTTAAAAGAAGAAAGAAGCACCCTGGTTTGGTACAGTTTTTTGCAGTTTGGCTATTTGCTTTATGCTCCATGCTATGCTGCTGCTGCTGCAGTCATGGAAACATGACCTTCATCAAATGAACATTCTCTATATCTGAACAATTGCCACCTTGCAGGAAAAGCCAATGAGTGTCAGTTAGTAAATCTGGTGATAGATGAGCAAGGAAAGAAGGAACCAGACTGTTCTGAACTTTAATGGCTGCAAAGGACTAATAAGGTCAGGAGGAGTAGGGACTGGGCATTAGAATAATCCTGCCTTATTCCCAAAAAATAGCAAATCTGTTGAGTAAGAGACGTACAATTTTTAACCCTAGTTTCTCCTACCATAACCACATTTTAACAGAAGCACAGCAGGCTTAACTATGAGATCTGACAGAAATTTCCAGGTTTTGAAATCACAAGTTCCATTTTTAAAGCTTATGTATCCCTTCACATTCAACACCTGCTCTGAAAGCTCTAGCACTGATACAGTTGGCAGCCATACTGAATGGACTCAAGCAAGGTCTGTGGTTGGAAACAGCTCAGCCCCATCTTGTTATTTGATGTACCTGTCCTTTTTCACTATCGTTCCTTTTACTGAAGCTAGAGCATCAACTGCATGCAGTGGAGCAAATTTGCTGGCTCCATTTCCATGGATCCCTGAGACTTATTTTACCTCATTTGATACTGAGCCTTTCTACCACATGATTCAGGTAATAAAAGAACACTGAAACACATCACAGTTTACAAAAGAAAAAAAGACAAAAAAGTGCTAGTAAATGAAGCAAATTTCTCTCTCCTTCACTTCAAAATGAGAAAGACTGCTTTTAGAGGGCTGACACAGTTTGAAGCACATCTTATGACTGAGACTATACCTCGAAGGCAGGGGCAGTCACAATCATGCAGAAGTAGTCAGCATAGGCTGTACCAACACAAACTAAGTTTGTGCTTCAAATTGGAACATTTAGAGTGAAGAAAAGTATTCTGTACTTCAAAGAATAAGTTAAAATGTCTATTTTGCCATCTCATTAACTTTGAAGAGACAAGCTAGTCTTTTCAGAAGTTTATCAAAAGCATATTGTTTTCTTTAGAGTCAGAACTTCTCTTATGAGCTGCACATAAACTCAGGGTAAATAGGAGGTTTCTGACTCACTCAGGTGATGCAAAAGAACTTTGTCATGAGCATTAGCAAGATCAGCAAGAAACAAACCATTGTCCCAGTAAGCAATTGATGATCTCTCATTGTAATTAAATGTATGAGTATGTCTCATTTTGCTGACTTCATTGTGAATTAATTCAAAGGAATTCCACAGAACCGCCTGTGTAAATCCACCAACAAAATGAATGTCAGCACAGATTGTAAAGACCTAGCACAAAACACCCTAAAATAGCCCTAAGAAACATATGAATTAAATGATGTTGAAGGACTGTATATCAACGCATTAGCAGGCAATCTGCTGCTGCAGCTTACCAACTAACCCTTCTCTTCTGGTTTGTATAGCTTCCTTAAAATATGTACTTTCTCATTTTTTTTCAGTGCCACAAGAACACAGGTCTAAAAGAGAACTGAATTATGGGCTAAGTTCTGCTGACAGTGCCAAAGTCAATGATAAACTTCCCTTTGGCTAAGAGATGGAGAATTAGAAGCCCTAAAATAATATGAACTAGTAAGAGATTTCTTTAAAACCAATAGTGTAACTTTCACTTGCAAAGCAGACATCTTCCAAGAGATTGGTTGATGTTGAAGTCAGAATATAGTGTTTAAACACTCCTCTGTGTAACTGAAGCCTTAGAAAGAATTACTACATCTCTCGAGAATGGGAGGTTATATTCCTTTCTTCATCTGAAAGGTGATTTCATGCTTCAGGAAGTAAAGAAACTTTGTGCATTGACAATATAAATGCAGATGCCTCCCATAATGATTGACGTCAGAGGTCATGCAAGTGGAGTTTCATTTCTACTCCCAGTAGATCATGCAGCCAAACAAATTAACATCTCTTTAGGAATTAGAAAGTCAAAGTTTTGACAGCCCTGGTTTCCCCTCTTGAAAGGCATTCAGTTCAGAAGACTTACTTGAGGTCTGATCTGCTCCTCACAAGTATCTTTTTTAATAGACAACATGAAAGTCAGTGACACTCAAAGTGTACTGTCATATAGAGGCGAATTTCTTTTCCTGCAAAGGACATAAGTGGCAATGAAAGAAACTGACTATTACATACAGCAAGCAGCAAAACACTCTGTCATAAAGTAGTATTAATTACATGGAGCTATCAAAAATCTGTCTCTGTCCCAGTCCTAAATGTACATCTCAAAATGAGACATTTTTTCCAGCTTATATCTGGAAGAATAATGCTGTCTTTTAGAAGATAGTTATATTTCTAACAAGCTGCTCTTGCAATTTGTGTTCTTTTACCAAAAAGGGAATTTTCCAGTACAATAGAAAAGCTACTGCACTACAACCCAAAGCATTTAGCATTGTTGACTTTCATAACTTCTTACCTAGTCTATACTTGTTACATCATCAGGTCCAAAGTATTTTAACAGGATTGAGACTCTTACTACAGTGAAGTTGTTGTGATCTACCCTAGCTGAGGATCTGTCCTTTTTGCCTCTTGGACACTGTCCAAGAGTTCCAGCAGCCTATTTGGGAACTATCCAAACATTTGCATTCCTGGATAGAATAGAAATATACAAGAAGGAACACCAAAACCTTGTCCTAAAGCGAATTTAGAAATACTTAAGACACTCTTGAAGCATTGATCATTGTCCAGTTGACCTAGACAACAGATTTCAAGGTTAACACTTCCTTTGACCTACTGTCATTCTCTCAAAGATAAAAATATCTTCAATTTCACACTGACCAGGACTCTTGGTTAGAGAGATGACAGATAATGATTTAACATGCCTCTCTTTTTATTGCATCTCTTCCCTTCTCCTGCAATTTTTTCTCATGCTCTTTTTCAGTCAGATGTTAGTGTAAGTCTGTATGTGCCACAGTAAGTAGGACATCCATCTTTCAGCTGGTGAGAAAGTGCATCTGTTGAATGGAGCAGCACTAGTCTGACAGAGAATTCAACCAAATAATGCAGAAGCAGCTCGTCGAGGATCAAGCTTCTCTTCCAACTTTTCTGAACTTTTTAATGACCTCTCTTTGTAGCAGTGATTTTCCACATGAAAGGTACAAGTTTGGTACTGTGTCCCTTGAAGCTTACCAAAGCAAACAAAATATGGACACAAATGTGATGAGATATACCTGAAGGAAAACCAGGATTCCATAAAAATGAACCACCCTGCTTTTCATGCCTCTTCACCTTTTCCTTCCATTTTTGAGTGCAGCTTTGTTAAAGCATTCAGAAAATAATGAAGTCTGATAAATGAAGCTGTTGTTAGGATAGGACAACTACAGCATCCTTTGATAGTAACAAGCTTTTAACATGTGTCAAAAATATGTTATGTTTAGTTACTATATACTTCAGACAGCTGGAGTCTAAATAGACCATAGGAGAATAACAATACTATCAATACTATACCTGCATTGTAACTTAGACCAAAAAGGTTTCTATGACTAGGAGTAACACAATACAGTCCTTCATCTCATCCCTTCACTTTCAAGGCAACAAAAATAAGGGAACTTCCAAACAGAACCAGTCTATCCTCACAAAGGCTCATACAAAACAACAAAGTCTGTCTACCTATGAATACATGAGATAAAGTTTAAAAACTCACTACATGACTAAGCATTCACAGGAATGGAAGTCTCAGAGGCTGTCACCAATGCCCTAATATCATAGGCTGCAGGAATATGGTGAGAACGGGCTGAGATCAGTTACAGCTACAAAGATGGTCTCATGAGTCACGTGGAGTTCACTGCTCCTGAACACTCCTGCGGTACCACATGGACACAGCCATCCAAAGAAACATAGGATTATAAAATCTGTGGAATCTGTTCTATACTTCATACTCTGGAATTTATTTTAATTATTTCAAACTAGAAAGCACATAAATTTTGGACAGTACTTCACAAGCATCAAGTGGTGTATGTCCAGACAAATCCACTCCTGTACACATTTCCAGTATGCCTTCATGAAGAATAAGACAAATACATAACTGCACAGTACTACTGCTAATGAAAAATACCCCACCTCTCTTTCATAACTTTTTCACCTCTTTCCTTTGATTCAAGGTTAATAATACCATCATTGCACTGATGCTGCTAAAAAGTTAAGTGAAAATATATTTGAAAACTGAAGGCTTGCACTTAACTCCACTGTCAATAATTTGCTGCAACTTTTTGGGAGGCAGCCTGGACATGAAGTTCATGCAAACACTATCTCTTTGCAGCCTTAGAAAGAACAAAGCATTTCAACACTACGGTTGTAAAAATTTCCTTTAGCAAAAAGATGTTTACAGAGCCTTACAGGATCAAGACCTTCAAATCAGACTATCAAACAATGTGGGTATAAGCTATTTGATACTTTTAACACTGATCAAAGGAAATGACTTACAAACAGTCCAAGCACAATACTTATAGCCATAGCTAAGGAAAGTGTTTGCAGTAACAGCATGCACTGTACAAGCCACAAAGAGCCAACCCAAAACCAAAGACAATCAGATCTATATTCAGAGACCAACTGACAAGCCCTACTCAGAGTCCCAGACTTCCACAACAGAATCCAAATTGGATCTTTCTTTAGAGTATGAAATAGTTATTCAGCGCTCCTTCTTACATAGGCAGACAAAGAGATGTTGTATGTATATCTTCTATACTTTAGTCTTCAGGAAAGACAGCAGGGGAATGAGAGGAACAAAGCTCAAATACAAGGAAACAAAATGGCTCTATAAAACACCCTACAGGGAAAGAAAAAAAAAAAATCGACCAGGATTGACACACAGGAAGCTGAATACCTCACCAAATCATCAGCCTACATTGTGGCTGAAACTCCTGTGTCTGAACAATAAAAACAGTAAATATTATTTATGTGTATAATATTGATCCTTTCATCCTATAAAATCCTAAAACACCTCACAAATACTAGGCACAGAAATCCATGGATAGCAACAGCCATTGAAACAAAGCAATGATTCTCCATAGCTTAAGACATTACTAAAACAAGAAAATACCAAATTATCAATTTTCGGAAATTGACAAAAGCACCAAGAAAAGGATTCTGTAGAAATCTGCTAAAAACTTTATATCAGTGATAGCAATTTTTCCCTTTTCCTTCCTTCATGTCTCTCTTTTTTGTTACTCATTAATAGTCTTCGGTAAGATTCAAAATCAGACTCTCCTCTGGTTTTCCCATGGCACAAAGAGAGAACATGATTGATGTCCTGATCAGTTGCTTATAGCAAAATACTAACCTTCTGTATTTCTAATTTTGAGCTGAGATGGAAAGCCTTCAGATTATTAACTCTTTCCTTTCCTTTATTGTCATATTAAAAAAAAAAATCAGATTCTGTATCAGAGGAAAGAAGAAAGGAGGTATGAAAGAGAGTGATAGGGAAGGGAAAAAAAAAGAAACACCAAACAAATTTAAGTGATATAACAAAAAAAAAACAAAGACTACAGTTGCATTTTATGTATGGTTTCTATATCCCAAAGATTTCACAGCCTAGGGCAGATCAGGTTTAAGACAATGAAAATCCATGTTTTTCCAACAAGCCCATTATACCTGAAAGACAAAAGCACACAGAGACATCCGGACATATTTGAGATTTTAGACACAGAGGTCCAGTCTTGACCCAGACTTGCTCTAGGCTCAGGAAGACGTATATTTACAGTCAATTTACTTTCTGTGCTCATACACACATACTTTCTTGCGCATAGCAACTCAATGGACATCAAACAAAATTGCCACAACTGAAAAAGGCTCACAAGAGTCTTTGAGAGCCCAAGGCACTAGTTAGCAGTTACTCAACCATAGCTAATAAAAGATTAGGTGTGTATACGAATTTAGCTAGACTACAGGTACCCTCATCCAAATCTGTAGTGTAAAACTCAGTCAAGCTGCTCCTTAAACCCTACAGCTGTTCCTTCTTGCTTCAGATCTGCCCAGATGGAGGTTAGCTTCCATGTAAGTGGGACAGAGTGCCTGGGCTCCCATTATACAGATCACACCAGACAATCATCAAATGAACAGTTNCACCTCCCCCAAATACTTTCTATGAAGCTACAGAAGAACATTCTCCTTGTGTTTCTTCCTTTCCTACAGTTTTTCTTCAACCGGAAGGTAAAGAACATCTTTTTCCACCTCAGCAGAAAAAGCCACACTCAAAGGAGCTTCCTTAAGGGTGAAAGAAGAGGGTTTGAGCTCTGCTAGGCTGTTATGGCCAGTAAGTATAGGCAGCCCTTTACTTAAGATTATAGTGTGGTAACAACTGGGATTTTAAAGGCAGGAGTAAGTCCTGCTCAGCTGTCTAAAAGGGTTGTTTTTCAGACGTAATATGAAGAAATTTTGTCAAGTGAAGAACAGCAGGTGAACAGCAATGCCATTCTGCAGAGCAAGGCTCACCCAGTGCCCATTGTCAGGATCTCACAGTGAGGGTCCATCTAAGGTTCCTCAGCATTGTGAAGGGAACCTTTCTAAGGTTCATAGATCAGGCACCTTGAGGGATCTCACTCGGAGGTAGGAATTTACAAATTTCTTTTTTTCTTCTTTAAATGCTAATTGTTGCAAAAGTTTACAGCTAGCTCTAAATAAGCATAGAAGGCAAATGGCATTGCAAGCTGTGTGTTTGTGTTTGCACTGCAGAGGAGCAATGAGCAGACTGGCAAGTTGTTCCTAAGTGATCTTGAAATGGAATAACATTGATGCCACATGCATTATGCAAAAGTGGATGGATTGATTAGAGAGTCACAGAATTCCAAAGATCCATTATACAGCTTCCTTTAAATAATTAAGCACAGGAAAATGTACTACTCCTGCAAAGCTAACCAGGACCATCTCACTGCTTAGAAGATTCTCTGTGCACTTTATTGCTAAAGAAAAAGCTAAGCAGGTTCTCACTGACTTGGGGCATTGCCCTCAGTTTCATGGGCACTGCCATATTCCTTCAGACACATCCTCACATTGCATTGACAAGTGTTGGCTTCCCAGTGCCATGGTTTTTTTCAGTGGGGCCTCTTTGCTTTCTCATGGATTCAGCAGCAATTCGTTTGCTAATGTGAGCAGGGAGTGCAAATGATTTGTTTTTCTAAGCATTTCCCAAAGGTCCAGGGTTAGGTTTTGTGCTTTAGTTCTTGGCAATAGCACTGCACATCCCAAAAAAAAACCAAACCAGGCACTTGACAACAGAGAAAATGTTTCAGTTTTATTTTATTTTTTTTTAACCAGAACTGGCCATAAAGCCATGAGGAGTTATGTTCAAATTCAGCTCTTTAGATAGTGTCCTTTTCATACCAGGTTTGCTAAAAGGTTCAAGCATTGCCAGGTTTTAAGAAGGGTATATAGTAGCCTAAGGAATTGAATTATTTAAGGCTTAAAAGATAGAGCTATTAACCAGCACCTTTCTGACGCCAGTAGGTTTAAGGAAGCCAGTACACATGAAAGGGTGACCCTGTTTGTCACTTCAGCAACATTTTTATGAAGGCACAAAAAGGAATGGCACATTCTGTATCTTCCTAAAAGCTATTTAGAGTAGACTTAATAAGCATTGCCATTTTTAAAGATAATGCCTTCAGAAAAACACACTATTTAGAAAGAATTCATCTAGCTATAAAGTACAAGAACAATGAATTGCCCACATTTCACTAACAGGTCCTTTAACAATCTCAAAATTCAACAGAAAAAAACTACATGGGTATACTTTACATCTAAAGTGACTAATGTGACCTCTGTTAGCTAACAAGATTTGGAGGGATTTAAAAGATCATCTGTATTTTAGAAGATATATGTCAATGTTGAGAAGAATTGGCTTCTGTGGTTCACTTTTATTTCTCAATTAGCCTTTTTTGAACTTACTGCATACCAATGTATTTCAGTTTCTCATCACCTCCTAATCAGATTATTTTATCATCTGATACAGAAATAAAATACCAAGAGGAATCAATAGAAAGAGCAAAGGGTCAGGTACGGGTCAGCCCTGGGCAAGTGGTATGTCTGTCTTATTCATATCATGGCATGAGATCAACTTCAAGCAATGAATCTGACGAATAAAAAAATGGACTTATAAGGGAAAAAGGATTTGATTTCATTTGGCTGAGCAAGTTGCATTAACTGCTTAAATAACTACAGCTGGCTGAAGTTTGCCATTTCCCATCACTATTTTGAATTTCAATGAAAAAAAAGCCAAATAATTGTTCTGATATTTTTGGACAACATTCTATTTTCCATCCAGCTCCACAGAATATGATACTTAAGTGACAGCTGCACTTTCTCCTTTCTTGTGACAAATCAAGTGCAAAGATACAGACTCCAGCCACATTTATCTTTGCATTCACTCTGGGGACTTTCAAGCATATTTAATAACCTGCAAGTAAAGCATTTCCTGTGGTTGGGGAGCATACAAAGGGTACTTCTAAGGTTTTGCCTTTCCACCAGCATGTATTTTCATGAAGCACGTATGAACTTAAATACCTTGAACACTTCCACCTCTCCATCAAATGTGGCTGAAATCAATCCCTAGGTTTAAAAGTTACGAGGCAAGCTGTTAGTCTCTCACATACACACTCAGAACATGACTAATCTCATTTCCTTAAGGATACACCAAAGATTGAACTTACAATTACACTGCATGTATAACACCTGTGTACATCAGCCATAGGAGACTCTTGAGACTTGAGAGCGGTTTTCCGTAGCACTATTGAAACAGCTTTTCCCAAACACAGTTGTACTGAAAGCATTTTCATTACTAACCCAGAGCAATTTGTTGTTAATACACATTGCTGCAAGGAGACAACTTCCTAAGGGACTGAATTTAACTGTAATGGCACCACATCCGTGAGAGAGCAAGTTGAAGAATATCTCACAAGTTGCTCCACTGAATCATTTCCAGGATGTTCTTTTAATCCAGTTTTGGGGTCTTTTCTGGAGGAGAAAGCTCTTTTCAACAGAAAGAAAATAAACATAACCCCACCTCCCTGCCTTCCTGCTTTGCCTCACCAGTGACAACAAACCAGAGCAGCTGCAGGCCATCACTGTGTTACGTTTACTTTTACAGAACATCACCGCCAACTGTAGCAGCACCGAATCAGTATCTTCTCCTTTGCTTCTTTAAAAATTTGTCTCACATTTGCACACATAATTACACCATCCACTTTACCAGATATTTTGCTCCTGTGATCTGTGTGAGTTTTCATTGTTCAGCAAGAGAACAAGGGACAGGGCACCCTCACAGTGTCACAGCAAGATCATGTTTAGAACGAAATTAAATTTGCCCGTTATCCTCCCACTCCTTCCTGTGCTATGATGCATGTGCTCATTTCCTCAATGCAAAAAGGCACTTCTCCCTGCATGGAAATCAATTTAATTGTAGGACTTTACAGACCTGTAATTGCTTCATTACTATTTCCAGTTTAAGAACAACAACAAAACCTCCAGTTTGGTGGGGTTTTTTGTCCTGTGTACAGACAGAATTTTTTTCAAGATGCCAACATTCTTCCCAGAACAAGAAAATTGTTTCCCATCCTCTCTGAAACACCACCTTTCCTGCATGTTTAAAGTTAAGCAGGTATATAAAGCTCATTGATTTCACATGACCTGAGCACAGGTAGAATAGCTTGATGAAATTCATCCAAAATGCTTTTTTGCAAGAATCCCATGATTATGGAGTACACAGGCTAAATCACAATGAAATGACTGATGAACAAGTTAGCCATCAGCTTTATAAAGAAAAACAAAATGTCAGGGTAAATTCCAGAGGTCTTTAATAAACTTTAATTAATTAGGTGTTATTTGATTCTAGTTGCTTTCAGGAAACTAAATGCTATAGTGTCCATAATCACACATTTCATAGTCACCTTTTAATTAAACAGGTAATGACCTCGTAAGGTCATTGTTTTCTACCCAGTGATCTCCTCTACTGTTGAAACAGTGACCTCATGTGTTGCTTTGTTCAGCCATACATAGGAAAGAGATGATGCCATTTTGCAAAACATATTTGGTATTTTGACATTGGATGAAAACCCAGTGTTTGGAAATTCAGTCTCAGAGGGAATGGAGTCCTAGGTGTGGACAACTTCAGCTGAAGTTTCTCAGTCAACTCTAATACAAAATGAAGCTGGACTTCTCCTTTGCTGTCATCAGGAAGTGATAATCAATATCTGAGCTGACAAAAGCCTGCCAGGAAAATGAAAGAGAAAACTGGGGAATTTAAGCCCATTAATCTCACTGGTTCATGGAATAAATTTGGATAAGGCAACAACTAGCAGCTTCTTGTGAGCAGTCAACTTTTAAAATCACTCTAGGCAGTCATATCCACAGCTGGTTCACAACCCAAAAACTACAGCTCTCAGGCAGATATTCCTATCCTACCTTATCCATCATAATTGTTATTTGTGTTGCCAGCAATTGAAATGAGACCATGATCCAGCTCAACCATTGAGGTGTTTGTCATCAGACTATCGTCCCAATGGCACCAAATAACCTGATTTAAGAGTGCAAGTCTTTTTTTTCCGTACATGGTTAAATAAAGAAAAGTCCCTACTGGAGAGCAGGAGGATAATGGAAAAATGGGAGAGTTGAATGCTTACATATACAAAGAAATGTCTGAAACTGAGGAGGTGTTAGATACGGGAGGCTTGATTTTCATTTTATACCAGTAAAGGATATTGTTTCATGTTTTAAACAGCAGTGATCTTTAATATTAGCAAGGAGTTTCCAGGCAGATGACAGATGGAATAAGTCAGTGCAGTGGTGTGCTACCTAGAATCTAGGGAGAGTGTGGCATGCCCAATAATCGCCAAAATCAACCTGTTTTATTTCCTGCTGCAAGCTGGCCTCATATGTGAGCAGATCACCTTCCTCTGCAAGACTCCTTGACAGCACCTAAAGGTCATGTAGTGCTGAAGCTCAGGCCTAGTTGCAATTTTGAGACACTTTATTCAGCTCATACTAGAGGAGAAAATCCAGTTTGCTGGTAGAGGCCCACTACAGCTATGGAGAAAAATAGCATTGTGGAACAGTGCCAGAAGAAGAGATTTGTGCTCATCTAGATGGGGCCTGAGAATGTCAAATAGCCTCTCTTACCTCCCCATCTATAATGCTG
Organism: Aegotheles bennettii; assembly: GCA_013398125.1. Classification (NCBI taxonomy): domain Eukaryota; kingdom Metazoa; phylum Chordata; class Aves; order Caprimulgiformes; family Aegothelidae; genus Aegotheles; species Aegotheles bennettii. The sequence goes on along the minus strand of VZRW01004802.1, from coordinate 558,681 downwards.
AAATGAGTGTTACCAGCTCTAAAGAGATGCTGTGAAGCTAAATCCACACATGTTCTAAAACACTTAAGAGGACTTCAGCTGGAAGGCATGACAGAAATGAAACACTTTTTTATTATTCTTCTCACTCAATGAAATATCTGAGAGGAAAGCCAACATTTTATAGAAATTATAAAAATCTGAGAAACTTGACTCATTTCCCATTCAGGTCAAAAGAAGTGTTTTCCACTGGCTGCCACGTGGGCAAGATTTGGACTAAAAGGCCTATAACAATTCCTTACAAACAAGGTCCCTAAAGCTACTTACAAATAGGTAGCTGCTGTTTGCCTCGACTTTCACCCATCTTTCACCATGGAGACAAGAAAGAGACTGATGAGAGCAAGACCGATGGGTAATTTTGTGGACTGAATTTTGTGGGCTCCTCAAGTAGAATCAGAAAGACAACACACCACAGGCCCATCTCTGTCTACAAAGATCCTCAGCTCCAGAGAGGTGAACACTTCAAATCACTTCTCTACAGTATCTTCAAGTACCATATTTCCACCTGATAGTACTTCATTGTTTTAACTCACTTTAGCTGATTTCAGAAGTCTGGTGAACTAGAGGATATGTTTACATTTCAGATGCAGGTTTATTTCCCAAACATTATTCTGCCAGTGCTGGAAACAGAAGCCCTGTTTTCTGGAAGTAGGCCAACCTCTCAGTACTTGAACTCCATTCACAAAGTGCTAAAGGAAGTTCAGCCACTGCATATATTTGCTTTGAATAGCTTTGCTGCTGTTTCAGCTGGAAGCTGAAGTGAGTATATATCAAATACATGATTTGAGTATATATCAAATTAACATAATCTGCATTGTCCTGAAAAGATACCACTGCCCTGTCACACACATCATTCTGCTGCATTATCTAGGGAGTTTTTCTGCCTGAAGAAATATTTGTGCCTCCTACCTAGCTCCTACTTTAGCTAATGCTAAAAATACCATCAGTTGTTATAATGGTATTAATTACTCCCTCTTCACCTCCATCACTCACCTACCAACACGACAAAGCAGCATCTCAGCATGAAATGCACAGAATGGGATACCTGAGTGCCCTCCAAACAGCTCCCGACTTAAAAATGTCAGAACAGCTCCCTTGTATTACACTGAAAGACCACCTAGCTCAGTTACCTGAGTCAGTGTAGGGAAAAAGACAAAGACAGCATTCAGGGAAAGCCCAGACACAGCCACCTCCTATCAGGAAAGCACTCAGCAGAGTAGGCAGCTGGAATAGATCATCTTGACTGGGAGCTGGGATTGGCAGCTGGGATCAATCATTGATCAGGTATTGGAATAGGTTGCCCAGGGAGGTGGTGGAGTCACCGTCCCTGGAGGTGTTCAAGAAGCATCTGGATGTGGCACTGGGTAATATGGTTTAGTGGTGATGTAGGGAGGCGGTTGGACTGGATGATTTTTAAGGTCTCTTCTAAACTTGAATGATTCATAACTCAGAATATGTGTCTTAAATATAGGAGAGAGAAAAGGATTAGTGATGAAAAGGAAAACACACATAACATTTTTCAGTGTCCTAGGTTTTAATCACCAGGAAACGAAAAATAAATGAGCTACGGGCATTGTATAATTGCAATAAATTTTGAGAAATGAGTAGTGTCCAGAGAAATCCAATTAAGTTTAATAATTTTGTGCATCAGAGACTGGGAGGATGGGGGGAGGGGGATAAATCTAACAAGTTACTGATGAGTATGAAGTTTTCAACTAAAGAAAACAATGTTTAAATTAATATGACACATGGTGTTAATTCTGGCTGCCTTTCTAATTGATTCTTCTTGTTAAATCAAGAGGAACTTGTGCACAAAAAGCAGATGACTGAGAAGCTATCCCCTACTCAGAGTTAACAGTTAACTTTGGCCAGGCACAAAGTGGCTTATTCATTTAAGAACAATTTCTTTTTTAGTTCAAAGGGGTTTTGTTCATGGGTTTTCTAGTTTAAGGCCCAATGTAACAGCAAGTAAAGACCAAGGGACAACATTACTCTCCAAAACTCACAGCCACCAAATAATTTAACCACTATTTGGTTCACATGCATTATTTTTCCATCCAAGAGAAACCTGGAGCAAATGCTCATGATGCAATAAAAGGAGAAAGTCGGGTACTTTTTTCTATTTGCTGATTAATTCTTATACACATCACACTAAGCTTCAAGACTGCCTTGTATTAAAGCATCAAAGCCAAGGAATTCTTTAAATACCCATTGCCAAATGTGAAGTGTTTTATTTTATTAGGTTCCACATCAGGGCCTTGATTTTCCAATCAATTCTGAACTGAAAACTCAACTAAGAAGGCATGAGAGGATCCTAGATGTGTAAAACAATATGATCCCCTTACATAGAGACAGATAAGGAACTTCTGACCTCTATTCTATAAAGTCTGTCATTAGTATTAAAATGAGCAAGTCCAATTGGCTAATTCTTTTAGCTAGTCTCCTAGCTCTAAAAACCTGTAAATTTCTATCTTTTGGAATTTCAATGAACATAAACAAAAGTAGAGTGCAACAATTCAGAGGTGTCAAAAGCACATCTGGAATATCACTCAGAAACAAACTGCCCTGTTCAACTCAGTGAGGTGTCAAATAATGATGAATTATATGTCAGCACTCACGATCATTTCATTCCTTGTACAGCAAAGGGAAGGAAACTCAGATATCATGAGACCAGAACCAACAGTCAGGTTCTATGAATCTGTGAATCTTGTCAAGTTTCACCATTCTATCTGCCCCATTTACTGTCCCTAGTAACACAAATTGGCATTGAATACAAAATGGAAGATCATTTGCTGTAACATTATTTGGAAAGTAACATCAACATTTAATTTTACCCTGGGTAAGGTCAGGAGCTTGGCAGAGCTCAAGGTTATGGCACCTTCACAGAAGAGAACCATGTTTGTGGGCACAGAAAACTACACAAAGGTATTTTGAACGTCTGTAGAATCCAGCAGGTGCTACATTTCATTTCAACAACTCAGGCAGAAATTCTTGGTGCAGGGGAATAAACCTTGAAAAAGATCCCTCTCCTCCTGTTTTTCAACTTGTAAAGAATTTCCTGTCTAGAGAATGCATTTTGTCTTTCATGAATACTTTACTTTTTTCTAACATTTTTGTTTGAAGATAACAACATATACACTAGTGAATTATGATCAAAAGTGTATAAACAGTAAAATGGCTTTATATCTCCCATTTCACAGAATAAACCACTGAGACCATCCTTTCAGCATGCTACTCACCTCAGCTTGCAGCTCATAAGACCTTTTACAGATCACTCTTTTTAGCAGAATTTCACTAATAAATCACTGCAAATCATTAAGTTAATTATTATTGTAAGAGAGTTTAATGATAAAGTTATTAGACCAAACTTGTAATTCAAACTGGTCAACTTCAAGAGAGAAATCCAGAGTTAAACTCCAATAATTTATGTCATAGTGAGAAATTGGAAAGTTGAAGGGCCAAAATACTTTCTCAGTTATAAACCATATGTTTGCGTGCATCCCAGAGACTTCTCCAGCCACAGTCTCAGCCCACATTAAGTGTAGACCCCCTGATATCAGAATTGCAGAAAAAATAAGCTCACCCCTTCAAAACCTGGAAGGGCTGCTCTCTTGACAAAGCAAGAGAGGTTCATTCTTTTGATGGTGGTATCCAAACAAAACATTCCTTGACTTAGAAGGAATAAGTAGGAAACTTTCTTCCCAAGAAAAATAAAGGAAATTATTTTTATGTTTCAACTGAATTGTGATTTATATGCAATGTTGGCAATGGAGTTCACATCACTCCTCTATATCCATGTCCTTTTTCTGCATTTACATTAGACAAACAAAAATTGTTAAGTAACTTAGTATCTAGGTATTCAAGATCTGAGAGTTCAGACAGCATTTAGGTGCTCTTCTAAGCAAAACTGTATATTAGGAGGCTTTATATTATTACAGCTAATTAAAAATAAGATTTCTGAAAGACTATAGGGTTCTCTTTATGTGTGGGAGGGTACAGACCTGAGAAGAAAGAGGATGTCTGGTCAGTTCAGGACATTAACAATGGGAAGAAGACACAAGAGGAGACAATTTCTTTACAGTGGACCATGGACAAGGTATGCTGTGGTTTTTCTCAGCTAAAATTAAAGATATTACCTTTACTATTTTTTTCTTTACTTTTATGGTCTGTGGTAATTATTTGGCATATAGGACAACTTCATTTTTGCATTCAAGTTCAAACACACAACAACAAGAGGAGAAGTTCCCCATTGTTCAGCAAATTCTCTGCTTCCTGTTATTGTTCAGTGCTGGATTTTAATTGTGTGAGTTACAGTATCTTAACCATTTTTCACTTCACCTTTTATTTTATGGCTTCTGTGATGTGTTAAGGAAAATGTTCCTCTCACTGAAGTAGCAGCATACTAGCAGCTCCTGAAACAGCAAGATAAGAATTCTCACCTGACTACTCATAACAAATGAGACATGCCTTGCAGAATTCACCCATTTTATTCCAGGAAGAGAAAATGTGTGCACTGGGAGACAGAAACAGAAATGAGGAATGCCAGATGACCTTGGGCAAGTCACTTCACTTCTTTGTTTCTCTTTGCTGTTGTCTTCCTTGCTAACTGTGGTCTGTCTAGTCCAATTAAAGAAATCCGAAGCAGGAGTGCTCTCTGCATTGTCAGCATATCCAGCCAATAAGGTGCTGACTTCACTTAGATACAAAAGTAATGGTAATAACCATGAAAACAATTTACAAGTGATGCCCTGCATCTCTAATACTCTGGCTAAGTGTTTCAATAACTTGTTGAAGCCCATGTGTAAGTTCTTTACAATGGGAAGCTGCTCTTAACTCTTGTCAGCTTTAATAGAACTTAAAATCTTAGATTCTCACCCTGACAACTTCTCCTGGAAGGCTGCTGCAGAAGTCTACTGCTCCACTGGTCTGAGAAAAACTCTTCTAATTACAAACACAGATGCATTCTTGGACAACACTCACCTTTCATTTTTATGCCCCCAAAGTCTTCTCCTCTAGTGTTCATGCCTGTTCTATATTTAGAGACAAATCACAACTCTTCCAGGCCTATGTTTAACTAGGTGAAAGAGGCCAAACTCTCCCCTGAGTTACATGTTAAACCTCTGCTTTGAGCTCTAATCCATCACCCATGCATTCATTATAATTCTGGACTTAATCTCCTATTAAACCAGGTGAAAAAACCTACAAGTTCTCTATGGTCAGATTGGCAGGGTGACCAGCCCTGGGTCTCCATACAGTTCTCCCCAAAAGAGAAGAAAGGGAACTGTGTCTTCGCTCCTGAAATCCATTGCTCAGTGCTGTCCTTACATGCCAGCACACAGCACCCATCTCAGAAAGGGAGCAGAACAAGCTCCCCTTTCAATATATGCTGTCTTCTTTCCAGCCCAGGATTGTCCACGTATATTTGCAAAACTACATTTAACTGGGTCTAGGGTACAGAAGTTGCTTGGACTAATGGCATAAAAAAAGTACAAAGAGCCAAGAAAGAAACTTCAGCTTAGAGAAAAATACTGTATCATGTTATTTATTTGTAGTAGGAAGGGTGACTTTCAAATGCCCATTGGAAGGAAATGTATAAGATCTTTTTTTCTCTATCCTTTCTATTGACAGCCTATCACTTGCAAACATCCTGATTTTGCCGAGTGAAAATGTATGCCCTCTTTAATACAGATAAGTCATTTGCCATACATAAGCCTGTTAATTTAGGATTAATGTTGCTGAAGTAATTAAAGTGACCTTATGCAAAACACATGACTATGGCTTCGTACTGAAGTCCTACTGGTTATCTGTAGGGCCAACTTCAGTCCAGTGGTATTAACAGCCGAATTGGCTTTAGATTTACAGCTTCAGAGGTCACCAAAACCCACTTTAAAATAAAGGTCTTCTGTTAAATCTTCCAAAGACAAATGAATGTCAGTTGGTTTTTCCCAGCAGCTGTGAGAAGCATAAACTATTCAGTAAGGCTTGAAGAGTCAAAGATCACAGCCAGAAGCCAAGGATGCAGAAATCATATGTTCCCCTCTAATTTCAACAGCCACCAAAAAAAGGTAAACAGAAATGGGTCAGTGGATGGAGGTAGCACTTAAATTGCTATCAGATAGGTATTGTCATATGCATTAACTTTGAATTTGGTATGAACTTCCTTGTCAATAAACAAAAGCTCAGAGTAACTCTCCACTATACTGCAGAACAGCACTTTTAGTATAAGAGAGAATTGTTTAGCAAGCAACTGCTGCCAGATTAATTTATCAAGTACACACTATGGTTATTTCTATATGGTTTCTCTAGTAAGAAAAGAAAAATCTGCTGGGAAATTTACATAAAAAGATACTTCATAGGAAACCAAATGCTACTGCATGGGCAAGGATATAAAATATAAAAGGTTGTTTTATTTGATAACATTTTGGCTTGGTGGTCATTTAAAATGCTTTTCATGCACACAGCCAAAGATCAAAGTATTAATGGAAACAATTACAGAGAACAACTTGAAAGCACCATAGCAATGAGCTGCTAAGGCTGGAAGGTTTACTGTAAAATAGTGTTTACACTGATAAAGACTTACTGATTTTCATATTGAGAAATATTTTGACCTTCCAGGCTACTACATAGGATTACTGCATCTTTCCCTAGGAGCAGGATCACTGTTTCTAAGAATTTCCTCTTGAAGATACAACCATCAGCTTTGTCCATTTTTACAGCTGACACAAAGTTGTCCATTCAATAAAATAGTTCCTTTATTTGCACACGATTTTCAAGGACTTTGTTCAAAAACAGTTCCCAGTATAATAAGTGTCATCTGCTTTTCTCCCACTCATTAAATCTGTATTCTTTCACTGCATGCAACACCTTTGTTCACCTTCTTGATATCAACAAAGCTAAAGAGGGATGGACTGGCCTTGAAAGGAGGCTAGATTATTATAAATTTCAAAGCAGGGGTATTTCAAAGAGTATTGCCTAGAGTCACTTCTCATACAAATTCCAGACACTCACGTTGAATTTTGTAAGACACTGCTATTCAGTCAAAGCCAAGTTCAAAAGAAGCATCCCGTTATATGTATGCTATTTCTGATACAGAAATCATTATTAAAAGAAATCTACCCAGCACTACAGAACAGGGACCAGCACTGTACAGATCTTCAAGTAAAAGCAGTTGCCTGTATAGATCAAGGGAAACAGGTATCTGAGTTATGGGATACAGAGCACCCAGCACCTGACTGGCTAAAGAAATGGACTTGAAACCAGAATAAATCCTAGCTGCAGAGTTCACTGCTTAGAAGAGTGACATCTATGAAATGCATGTTTTTGAATATACATATTGCAGCATCTATCAAAATAGTGTTGAAGTAGAAATATCCTCCCCACACACGCATGCATACACCCTCTGCACAATCCAGAGCCCTGCTCATGGCACTTAACCAACTGCTGCCCCAGGCCAAGAGCAAGACAAAACAACCTGCTCCAGTGAGCCATTTCTGATCTGTACTTGAAATTCTCTGGTCAGGTTTCACAGACATCTACTGCACTGCACTACAATCTGTGAGTAGATCCTTAACTATACCAATCATTCCTAGCCCCCTTCAAATACTTTACTAACACAGACATAATTAAACTGCTAAAACATGAAGACACAGGCTTCTTTCTCACTTACAAATTCCCCTGAAGTATCTTGCAAAAATTTCTGTCCACAGAGAACACTACACTTGCTTCTCTGTTTTGTTTTTTCCTTCCACCATCTGACTTTAACACACAAACATGTAACAATGCCTGGGGCATCATCCCTGACTCCAGGATTCTCCAGGCAATCTGCAGCCCCTGTGGTTGTGTTACAGGTGAGAGATGAACAATAATAAAGGAACATTACAGCATAGAACCTATGGGGATTTTGTGAAGAGATCAAGTAAATAACTTTCATCAGAAGCTTTAGAAGGAATAAAAAAATCTCCCTACTAAGCTTCATCTCATCAGATTTCAGGCTTGATTAAAACATTCACAGTGAAACCAAAGCCTCCCCAAAGTTCACCTCAGTTTGCAGTTTTGCTACAAAGTCATAACTCAGCTGAGACTGCTTAAAAGCCCAAACATATTTGAAAACACTTGGACCCACTTTCAAAGGACCCTGAGCTGATGGATGAGTTTGTGCCTAAGTTCTGGTGAAACTTAGATATGTGTGGTTTGAACTGTTCAAAAATGATAGTGAAATTCCTTGATATACACTTGGCACATCATTGTACCAAATATATTCATACAGCTGTAAGGCCTTCTAGGCTGATACTGCTGGTAACATGCAGGCAAAATGCTTGCAATGAGTATTTCTTCACGTTTTCCTGTTAAGTATATATATATATTTTTTAATCTTTCTTGTGGTGTCACATAAGAGGGTCAGGATCCTGTTATTTTAGGCCCTGCAAAAGTACCAATGCGAGTCCCTGCCTCACAAAATTTTTAATTTAATTTGTGGAAGAATGGGATGTCTTTTAGAAAAAGTGATGCTGAATAAGTGGGCATTTCAATAATTCTCAATTAGGTCAGAATCTGCTATTATTATTGTCAACCTATTCAGTATGGATCAGCATCTCATTTTTGAGAGCATTTGGGATTTTTAGTTTGCACTGGAGAGCTTTCAGTGTAAGCAGGTATCTTGGTATGTTTTGACCTTTCCTCCTTAGAAAGCTTTGTTAAACAATGTTCTGGTTGCCCAATGCAAAAAGAGTTTTAAAAAATGTATATAAGTAGAATTCACTTTTAAAAAGGAGTGGTGAAGACTTGGGTTTCTTTTCTCCTCCTTTGCTTATCTGTCTTAAGATTTTAAAGGAGTTTGATTTCAAAATTCAACATATAACATTACCTAGTGAACACTTGCTCATCTTCCATGAGATGAAGGTGCTGACAACATAACTTCCCTTGACAGAAATAGGTGTGTAACAAATCCTTGGAAATCATACTGCAAATATATCCCTAAGAACCCTTCAGATTTCCTACAGCAGAGTGGAAAATAGAGATACGCTTAAAATCCCCAAAGCAACGTGTATTGTCAGCAAACAGGCTAAACTGCTGCTTCATGGGTAATACAGGTAAAGTGCCCTTAAAATGACTGTACCAGCAGCAAAAAAGTAGCAATTTTTATTACTTACGCCACATCACATCAAAACAGGTCAGATGATGCATTTTGTAGGGTTGTTTCAGGTATGATGTCAAATGATGCATAACAGTCTCTGAGGAGGCAGTATGCTCCAGGTAAAGCCAGGATTAAAGTGAGGGGCCATCTTCAGCAAAGTAAGAAATCTGTGACAGAATGAGATACCTTTTTCATTCCTCAGTCAAGCACGCCACTATGTCGATAAATGCCGAGAAATGATACAAAATAACAGGAGAAATCAGAAGATTCATCAAAACAGAAATACTTGTCCTTTTCCTCAGTTTGGCTCAGAGTGTAAACAAGGTCGAAGCAAAGAAAATATTGTCTAAATATTTCCAAGCCATTGTAGATGGTAGTTGTAGAGCTAGCACACCCTATGGTTATAATCTTTACAGCACAGACAAACTCTGCAACAGGAACAGGGTAAAGTTTGTAGGAAGTTGGTCCATTTTCAGACAAATGTTGTTTGTAAAGAACATACAAGTTTCAAGATACGAGCCTTCTTCAATGACTCAGACCTCCATCCAACCTTCACTCCCTTTTAGGCCCCAGAGCACTATGCCCTTCAAAAGTACACTTCAGACCAAGTCAGTAAAGTTCAGAGGCATACAAAATCCTTAAATTCAAAACACTGAAGAAAAAATGGTGGCCTTTTCTTCAAAATATGACCTAGCAACAAATACCTGGTTTTTTTTAATTACTGAAGCCATGCAAATTTAATTACTGTTCTAAAAATTAGCATCTCTCTCCATTTCAGCATAGAAGGGCAATATCCTCTTCTAGTTCTGTTAACCAACAGCTAATTATCTCCCTGCAAGTGGAAACAAACTCTTCCAGTTGGACAAAGCTGTGTTTTCATACAAGGGAATACAAGCATAAATCTAACGTCGGAGAAAAGCAAATTCAACCTAATAAAACACTGAAGGAACAAGGGCTGAAGTTTAAATAAATGTTCCTCACTCAGTCATTGTGCTATACTCTGTCATCATTCATTCTAACATGATGCTGTTGCCAAGATGAAGCACCATCTTACCAGCAATTACCTCTGTTATAGGGTCAAACCATTTAGAACTTCTTACAGTTTCCCATCTTTAAGGTGCCAGATTTTAAGACTAGATTTTTAACATGGGTAATAGACCTACACAGGAACAGAGAGCCTGAAATTCCTCCTTCACATCCTTTCCATGGGTCAGCAGCCGAGGAGGAGGTTGACAGAAGCAGGGGAAAGGCAGACCTTGTATTATATATATCCTTTCACAAGACATGAAGGGGCACATTCACATTTGGGGCTGTGACAGGACATTCATCATCCTGCTCCTTCTCCTGGAGAGAAAGGAGAGCCAATAATTGCTAGTAAAAGGGGTATCAGAGCACAACGAGCCACCACTCAAGGTGCAGGTGACACGTGTCCTCTAATTCAAGGTATGCTCTAACCCACAGTATTCACTCTAGTTCTGTTTACCTTCCAGAATGACACAGGTCATTCTTGCTCAAGTCTACAGAAAACTACATACCATACCACCACTGCCTTACAACACTAATGTTGGCAACAGTGTGAGTTGTGGGATGTTTGTAAGTGCAATGCTGATTATCAACTCAGAGCCAGCAAAACCAAATTAGTCACATATAATACACACACACAGAGCCCTGTGATTACAATGACATATGTATTGGACAGATGTGTTTATTTCCCCAAAGGAAATGGTAACCCATGACAGTTATTAAAAACACTGAAGAGTCAATTATCTTTTTATTACTTTCTATGCAAAGGCCTTTTCCATTGTTCTACCAGGTCCGTTTCACCTGAATACACATGGAAACTGAAAATACTTACCTGCTCCTCAATGCCAAAGTGAATTTAATCAGAAACTAATTGCTTTCACTTTTCTACTATAAACTCTTCAATTTGCTGTAGAGATTACCAGGGTGAAAATTTTCTGCCAGCAATTAAGTCCAAAAGGAAATGGCCTGTGTTTTGCCTTGGAAGAAAACTGCCTTTAGAAAAATCCTATTTCTTTGCTAGAGTATCAAGGAGAGTTGTGGTTTAAGAGAGAGAATGATGAATGAGAGAAAAGCTGAAGGCTATAAAAGATCTCCATAGTCTACTACCGCTTAGTATCCAATAATTACACCAGTAGCTGCCATCTTCACTGTATCCATGTAGATTTTCTCCCTGCCAACCTTGGCCCCCAACGAACTGATGTATAATATCCAACTCTCCGCATTTGAGTCTTAAACTGCTGGCAGCTGCAAGAAACATGAATCACAACCAAAATACGATATTAAACCATTTCCAAACACCTTAGCCACCCACAGAATATTCACAGTTTAACAAATATGTAAGAATTGCTGAAAACAAATCTTTGAAGTAAAATATTGATCTTTCTTAACCTTACAGTCAGCATTAGATACAGCCTTAGAAAAATGCACTCAGGTGTCATGGTATCCCATAACTACTTCTGATGTGTTGTCACTTCTTTATGGAGTGGTGCTGGTTTCAGTCATGAAATGCAGATTCAGAACAGAGTGCTGTGTCTGCTTAAATAGAAGCTGAGCATACACAGCACATATAAATAATACTAGTAGTAGTACTTTGGGAAAGGATTTGAGATGACATTTGAAGAAAAGCACATAAGTCTATAATGTTGCATTCAAACATATGATTTCCACAGCTTTGTAATTTCCTTGAAGTATTTTTTTCCTAAAACTTTTTGTTACATAGCACATGGAAGATGGTGACCGTTAAACTGCCTGTTAAAGGAAACCCACACAGCTCGTAGAGCCTGTTGATGCAAGCTCTCTCTCTGAAAGAGTTAGGAGCCCCAGACCTCATACTAGCAGTTCCACTAGACACTGAATAGCAAGAGCATGTCTCAGTGCATCTAGCATACCAGTTACTCAGGAGAGCAAACCACACCACTTACACTGACATTTTGTAAAACAAACACTGGATTTCACCCAGAGGATGTTTAATATTTCACCCTGATTCATGCTTACTTTCCAGGAGGAGGATTCCCACCACCTTCCACAGCAGCATGCTCTAATGGTTAGTCACCTTGGCTGTTAAATAATACTTGTATCTTGGTTGTAATAAATCTGGACTTAACATCAGTTCAAAGAAAGGGAAATGGAAGACAGTGCCAAAATACTTGTGAGGAAAGCAAAAGAGCAAGAGGCGAACTGGCTTCCTTGGCAGAATCAATTTTACTTATATTAAAAACAGAGAATTAGAGGTAATTCAGCTGCAGCATTATCTAATTGCAATGGCAAGATGAGGATGGTTTACAAATACCTGTTTTATCAGATCTAAGTGGTCATGCTGTTGAAGGAGAAATGAAAATGTCAATTGAGTAGGGTCCAGGAAGTCAAGTGCAGAAATAAGTAGAACTGAAAGCTAATTTAATGCAAGCTCCAGCCTAATGAAAAGACAGATAATTGGAGATAATGAAGAGCCTACCCATGGTAGGAACAAAATGTTACACAGGCACTTTAAAGTACTACTTGTGTACTTTGTTGAATATGGGTTCCACGGTGCTCAAAAACACCAGCAATAACAAGGTAAATCACAACCCTGATGCCCAAGGAGCTCTCAGACCAGTGAGTCACAGACACTGACTGTCACACAGATACCTTCAGCGGCTCCAGCTGACATGCAGAAAAACCAACAATGAAAACAGCAACAGCACATTGTAGCAGACCGAAGGAGGAAAAGGGGTGATGATTTCAAACTGCAAAAGGGTAGATTTAGATTGGATGTTAGGAAGAAATTCTTTGTTGTGAGGGTGGCCAGACACTGGCCCAGGTTGCCCAGAGAAGTTATGGCTGCTCTTCCCTGGAAGTGTTCAAGGCCAGGTTGGATGGGGTTTGGAGCAACCTGGTCTGGTGGGAGGTGTCTCGGCCCATGGCAGGAGGTTGGGACTGAATAATCTTTAAGGTCCCTTCCAACCCAAACCATTTTATGATTCTATGATTCTTTCTTTTGTATCAGTAATCCTACTGACCACGTGTCTACACTGTCAGCTAACAATGTATCATCACCCCCACAGAAGCAGAGGATCCTGCAGGGAGAAGAGAAAAATAAATACTGAGAATTAATAAATGAATAAATAAGCAAACAGGAAAGCTCATAAAACACAGAAACAAAATGCATGTATCAGACAAGGAAGAGAAAACGTGAACAGGGGAAAGAACTAATACAGAAGCATTTTGCCAGCACAGAGAAAGCAAAATCTGCCAGAAGAAAGAAGCAATATTGTAAAAGCAGGAAAGTCAGAAGTTACAAGGGTTGCCAAAATGAAGGCACTGTTAAAGCTAAAGTGAAGCTGTTAAATGAATAGTGTCTACCTACACCCTTGCACAGCCATAGCCAGTGACAAAGCTGTGAGCAGCAAACTGTTTCAGGACCCTCAAAATAGTTTTACAAAGATAAAGCCTCCTATAGTCCTTAAAGAAGTGGAATTACCCATTCAGTTTGTTGACAGGAGAAAAGGAGGAGTTCTCAAACAGTGAGAACAAGGCTTAGGGGAAGCATCATGGAACCACCTGGAAACTCAGAGGACAGCTTGTTTTGTTACCAAAATAGAGACCTCGTTGCTACCTCATCTGAAGAAATTTCTGTGAATGACAGGCTAGAGGCTCACATATAAAGACATCTTTTAGTTACAAAGGGCTTGTGAGACTATATTTAAATCCCAATTTTGAGCATCTCTCAGAATACTACTGTCAGAAATGGTCTCATTATGCCACTGCCAAACAGGAGCACAATGGGAGACTTAGTACACAGAGTCTAAAACTTAAGTAGGTGAAAAAGAGAGCAGGTCTTCAGAGAACAGATGAGGGAAAAATGACAGGAATAGGAGCACAATTTAGAGTTTGGTCCCTGTGATGCTAACAGAAAGACTATTCATTTATTTCAATGGATTTTGGATCAAGCCCCTGACTTCTGAAGAGCTTTGAAGTTAAAAAGTGTTAGATGAGCACTGAAAATTCTTATCAACAGAAAAATGTGGCTAAAGAGATGTATATGAGTGTCTTTTTAATTTGCTTGGAAAGGTCAGAAGATCGAGAAGAACGTCGACACATAGGAGGTGATTTAATGGGATTTGAGGGGAACACTTCAGACACAAAGTATGGATAACACATGAAAAAGGAGTTGAGTATTTCTTAGATGTATTTCTTCTGCACCATAGATTCATCTAGGAACTGGTTAAAAAGCAGATGAAGCTAAAGCATCTGTTTTTCTAACTTATGAATGCCCTGAATGTTTCCTACATTATCATAAATCAGGGTAAAATACTTTATGTAATTTCTTTCACAGAAATGCTGGTTTAACAAACTTTTACTCCAGCAGTTCCTTGTCATCCCAACATCAGTCATGTGCTATGCAAGCAATTTTTTACCACATGGGGTGGAATCTACTACCTAAAGTTTACAGACATTAATATCAGAAGGGTCTCCCTGTAATCCTTTAGCACCATCCTTCATGTCTTATGACCAGCAGAATAATGTACACTCCAGTTAGGTTAGTTAATAAAGAAATACAGCAACAGTATTTGCAGCTGAAGAGTAGATTAGCATCTTCCAAACCATACAAGCAGTAGGAAGAAGTAGATATAAATAAATACAGATATCTAAATAGCAAAGAGCTGTTAACATCTCATGCTCACTGAGATAAGAAACGTATTTTCCAGAGAAGATACTTATACCTTTATTCTCCAGGAAAACTTTAGTTATACCTCTATTACACCTATACTACCTTTAAAAAAGTAAATTGAGATCACCAAGTCTCTGGGTTACGTTAGATTCCAGAACAGAAGGTCACTCCTATTATCTCACCTACCCCAAACTGGTGCCCTGTTGATGTCAGCTAATACATCTTACGTCTCACTTTCAACCAGCAAGTTCAGCCACAAGTCATGTCAGCTGGCAAGCAGTAACCTGTTAAGGTAAGGCAAAGCAGTCATTGTGATTGTGCATTCCCTTACAATAAAATACGTTTTACTATTATAGATAAACTTTCAAACATAGAACAACTATTCACCAAATATGCCTATCTTCCAGAATTTATGACTCCTCTGAGGAGTGCCGAAGCCTTCAAGAAATTTCAGATGTTTATGAGAACTGGCGAAATGGCTGGTGTTCAGTTATACCACAAACCATGCTGTAAGCAGACTGAAAGTTAACAGAAGTTAATCAGGTTGGTCTTCTGACATAGTAGCTGCATTATAACAGACTCCAATGAGCAAAGGTAACTCAGTGTGGAGCTCACTTTACCTCAGCATTTCACAAAACTCAAATATTGAGCAAAGCAAATCAAGATGGGTAGAAGGCTGAATACGTAGGAAGGTTTTCAGATTGAAATACAACTACAGACAAATCTAAGCATTGCTGCCTGTCAAACCTTGCTCCATGGGTGAGCTGCTGCCAAAAGATGATGTTTACCTCTACACAAATCTCTGCTGAATGTTCCCATATGGTACACACTGAGTGAGAAGTGACAAAAGCAATGGGTAATTTGCACAGCACCTTCTTCAAGGGTCTCTCTGCAGTCTGGAACTAATTATATATCCTGCAAATAAGCTTCATGGTTTAGAATTTGGCTAGGATGCTTTTTTTTTTTTTTTAATAAAAAGAGAGCACTTAGGGCTGCAGTCACACTATGTTGTCATTTCAGCTAATTTATCTAAGCAAATTAGCCATTATGCAGTTGAATAGGAAATAATGTTGACACTGTAAAAAGTGCAAAATAACTATAGAATGGGGGATGATAACGGTAGAAAGCAGTTTCTGTGGGTCTGGAATTTATAGTCACTAAAACAGAGTGAAATAGCAACTGACTAAAATCTTTCAGCAAATCACTGGCTAGGTAAGTTCCCATTGTTTTATTTACCATGTCAGAGTGGAATTTACTGTGGTGGCACTATTTGTTTATGATCAGCATGTCATATTTATTATACATAAAGCCTTGACAAACATTCTGCCTCACAAAAGCAGAACAGTTGTTCTTTTGAGGCTAAAAAAGAAAAGATGAGGAAAACCAAACTCTTCCTAGAGGTGGGATGTGGTTAGTTGTAGGCCTGACATTACAGAACGGATATTTTTGATACATGGGTTTTTTGTAAAATACACTTATTTTAATACACATAGACATAGAATCCAGAAGGAGAAAGAGTTTAAGTTCAAACAGAACTCTTAACCTAAAAAAAACCCAACAAAACAAACAAACAAAAACCCCAAAACAAACAAACAAGAAAAACCAAAACCAAGAAGCATGAATACCATTCTCTCTCATTAGGCTGTAAATATAGCACAAGGTGCCGAGTACATTTGCAGGGTACTAGAATAACCCTTGACAAGTCACATTCCTGGACCTCTTCCATCACGTTTCCAAAGATTTCTGCTCCTTCCAGTTTCTCCCTACTCTTCAATGCTGTTTGTCCTCCTCTTGGGCTCATGCTCCAAAATACATTGAGCAGTCCTAGACACATGGGGAGACTGAGACAGCTAAAAATGTTATAAACAGATTTATCTTATAGCAAAGAAGCCCTGACAGTACAGAAGAGCCAGTAATCCATGCTTCTTCCTATTTTCACTTCCACTGGAAGTGCTCCATAAGATGCTACCAGACCATCTCACTGATCTCAGTCTGATGAATGAATCAGAATAGTCTCTTCAAACCTTTAACAGCAGGGAAGGGATAAATTCAAGAGATGCTCAGGTCCCTCATCAGCCCTCCCAGGCGGATGTCAGGTGCATATAAGGAAATGTCCAGGCAGTGTGCAAAACAGAGTACGATGTCACAGCTGAAACAAAGCTGTTTTCCTTGGTATTTGGCACATATTTTAAATAAATAGTGACTGCAGCCTAGAGGGAAAGTGGCAAATGGAAAGCAGTGGGAACTATTTATGATAGACATCCCAGACACAGACCCACCTCCTGCTGCTGAGAGGGTAAAAAGTTCAGGGTCAATAACCAGGATTTTCCAGCCCTCACTGCTGAGGGAGTCAGCAAAGTTTCCTCCCAGTCAGTGCCAACAAAGGTAAGAGGATGTACTCAGGTAAAATATTGCAAAATATTTCCCCTGCACATATACTCAAAGCCACAAAAACATTTCTAAGCACACACCTAGGTATTCATTCCTAATAGGTACTTGCATTCCTAACCACAGCACTGGGCCTCATCACATCTACAGTATATGGATGTGAGCTGTGGACCATAAACCATGTTCAAAGTTACTATGTCCTCACCTAAAACTTGAAAACAAGCCAGAGAAATGCCTTTTACACCCCTAACTTCACCACAGAAATGGACTCCCACTGTTTACTTCCAGAGTTTGGATGAGTCTCAGCGGGCTGACTGTTTACAGGAAAAATGGCAAAGTTCAGAAGGTTCCTCATCCCCCACACATCCATAATTATCCTGTTCTCTGCAGTTTGGTCAGAGTAGGGATGAATGTCAGTTCTTTACAGCATTTCTATTTTCATTCTAGCATCATATTTTGGCAGTAAGATATGTCAAAATTGGAAACCATCCTGTGTCAAATGACATCTAATTTGCCCTAAACAAAGGAGAAGAGAACTTGTTCACCTTTCCCACTTGCTTCTGCACATCATGTCTTTACAAAGGATCAGAAGCACAGAGTTGTGCTCACTTACACTAGCTGAGAATCCAGCCCAAGAGATATACCTCGTTACCTCCCTGTTCACCTTAGCATCAGGTCAAACCTGAGCTGTCATTTACATCCAAGAGAAACAGATGCTGGAGACAAGACCTTTTTTTGCACATAATCCTGTTTTTATATTTGTTTTGGTTCTTTTCTTTCTTTCAAATAAGCAAGGCCATTTTCTTGCAAAAAGAATGTCTCCTGTCTTATTTCTCCAAGGCATATTCCCAATGGTGGCAATGCTTGTTTTGACCATCTCCTCAGCTTTTCTGGTTCTGTTTTCTTCTTTCAAAACACACTCATCTCCAGCACCCCAATCTCTCAGTTTGCTCTGTTAAGCCAAGGAAATGCCTCAATCCAACCAGACTAACTTATTTGCTGTGCTTTGCCATTTTATGCTTTTGGCAGCAGCCTTTATTGTTTCAGCCCTCACTAAATAAAGACATTTTTAACTGCTCCCTCATTTAGTTTGAATGGAATTTCAGTTGTTATGCCCACCAGTTTGAAAGAGGCTCACAGCAATATTCACATTTATTAGTTGGAGCTAGTAACAAACTGAACACTTGTCACTTTGCATTGCAGCACTGATCCTATTTTCTTTCCTCCTCAAAGAAGCTATTAAAAAAATAATCAGATATTAGAAAGAAAAGTTCAGTAATGGCTCATGTATAAGTGATGTTTTTATCATAGGAGACGTTTGAGGTTTTTTAATTGTTTGGGGTTTTTTTCCCCCCACACCTTTTCTTATTGTCACTGAAATGGTTGACTGCTTTTTCCATTGTATTAACTTATTTATTCATTTCTCAGATGTCTACCAGAAAGCATCTGAGATGCTGTCAAACCACCGAAGAAAATTGGCCAAGAAAGAGTAACAAGAAAAGAACAAAAAAAAAATAAAAAAAGTAAGATCCCCAGGAAAGGTCACCAAGAGTTCAATAAAAAAAAATTTATTTACAGGCCTCATCTTCCAATGCTAGCACTCCCTTGTGACCACAAAAAGCTATGTATGTACACTGGAAGAGCCTGTGCTTACACATATTAGCATCTGTGCATGAACTAGCACTTGTTCCTTAAGATAGGATTATATCTTGCACTATCAGAAGGTCCCAACACATTCCTTTGATACAAATCAGATTCACATCACACAGGCACAATAGACCAAGGAAAGAAAAGGCAGCAAAGAAAAGATAAAAATACAGGTTCTTTTGTGTATATGTAGACATATGTATGTATGTGGACTCTCACACAGAGATTGAAAAGAGGTCTGGTAAAAGTTTACCAGCAAATATGCAAAATCATAACTCCTGTAAGCATAAGAACTTTCAGTCTATGCTAAAAAAATTACAATGGAATTGTTAATACTACCCTGCCTATAGCAAAGTCTCACTGTCTTAGATATTTCTAAGGGACCTATTACACTGGTATCTATGTACCAGCAATGAAAACACCATTCTCAAATAATTTGAACAGTTTTAAACCCAATTTTCTTGTCAGTTCTATACAGAATGTGTGTTCTTCTACAGAGCCCGTAGAAAAAGTTTTTTAAAAAGCATGAAATTTATACTGCATAAAAGGACTCTTGCCTCCTGCACACAAAAGGAGGCCAACTCCTTGGCTCTCTCAATGGCTAGTGAGTGAGTCTAGAAGGAGAAAATAAAGTAAAACTTAAAAAAAAATAAAAATATCTCAATTCATATCTGGTGCACTTCTGCAGAGCGTGAGGGGTTTATCCCAAGCAATAGATAATTCCGTCCACTGTCCTTGCCTGACTGACAAGAATAAGTACCCAAACAGAAAGGGCCAGCAGGAGCACTTATCCCAGTCTAACTCCCCAGTTCACTGCATATCAACAGAAGACATTCAGAGCATCACCAAAAAGCCAGACCAAACCTGTAGCAAATTTACTGTTGTTCCCTGAGGAAAACAACACAGTTCTTGAAGCAATACTATGGTCTCACCATCAGGTTACAGTACACAAATTGCTGCATTTATGAGATTACCACTCAAACATGCAGTCACTCAGAATTTCAGCCAGGTCCTCCTAGGAAAATACAGGCTCATGAAACCTTACCAGGGTTAGGCTGAGCTGGCTCTCACATTAAAATTGCCAATTCTATGGCTTTCAAGCTTTATTTTGGGTCTCAAATGAAAACTGAGCTGGATGTCTTTACAAGGTAGCATTCACTTTGGTCATCACTAGAGCATCCTGAGGACTTTTCTCTGATCACTCCAGCTGCAGCTCCCTCTAACCTGCCACAGCTTTTAAATTAAAGGAATGCATTTTGAAATCATTGTGTCTGGAAACATCTGACATCGATTAAGCCATAACACAGCCTACCAGCTGGCTAGAAAAGATAAAAGCGACCTGCTGCCTCAGCCACTGCTGTCATGGGTGACATTATCTTAGCACTTGTTGCCATGGGACTCGAAGTCACAAAAAAGGATGAGTGAAATCACTCAACATGCTTCAGTAACTCTGAACTTGCACTCTGGCAAGAGGCAGCTAAATCCCATGCTGGGAATCTGATCAGTCATCTTCAGACCTGGGCAGGGCCTCACAGAAGCCAGCGAGACACCGCACAGGCCCTCGGGTCCTGCCTTTCAGACTGAACAGGCTCTGGGATGAAGGCAGCCAGCCTACTGTTTACAATAATACCATATAGGCTTCAAAAGAACGGCAGTCTGACTCTAGCAGGCTCTGGAAACATGAGCTCATCTATTATTATGGCCATTAGGCTGAAGACACCTGGCTGAGAGGCGGCGGGGGAAAGGAGGCAAGCACAAAAAGAGGGGAAAAAATGCACAGAGATAATAATTAGTGCAGGAGGAACCAATATTGTAAGGTGTTTTGTCATGTGTCTGAGGTATAGAACAGCTGCTTAGCTAATAGCATTATACAGGATCATGACAGAAAAGAGCATTAGCAATAATATAGTGTAGGAAAGAAAAGAATTATGGGTTACATACTTTTTCTCAAAGACTAATATAATGTAAAGGGCTCTGCTGAAGCCACTAAGGCACCCTTCAAATCACGTATATTATAAATCAGCAAAGCCCTGAGGCATCATGTTTATATAGACACTTAAATTTAAAATAAAAATACTCAATCTTCATTTCCAAGTAGAGATTCAATTACTTTGAGCTTTAGAGTCTGAATAATATGAAGCATAAAACTAAGTTTTGTCCCCAAGGTATCTCTCACTTGTGGACCATTTAAATCACCTAGTTGCATGAAGCAGACAAAACAAATTAATCTAAAAAAACAACAGAATTTGTCTTTTATCTGTGAAATCTGATGCAAACTGTGAAATAGAGAAATACACCAAAAGCACTTGCAGTACTGAGCATCGTGGAGCCTTCATCAGTTGTACTTCTACCTTTTCTTTAATTCCATAAAGCTCTCCACAGAAAGGCAGGAAATATTTTATTACTGAAACTATTTGACAAGTTGGTCTTAATACCCTCTCACTGTCTAGGTGAATCACTGCCAGACTAGAGCATAATGAGATTTCGAACATAATGCAGTAGAGGTTATTATGATGACAGCTAGAAAGTTCATTGAGACTGCTCTGTAACTGCAAGTTCCTTTCTTCCTTTTTTTTTTCTTTTTTTTTTTTTTCTTTTCTTAATCAAATTAGAGATTGGCCACGAAAGCCTTGATTCTATAGCTGAGAAGAGGAGCACACAGTGCTCTTAATATCTCAGATTGGCTCAGCTGAGTTCAGCAGAGTCCAGCACAACAGCAAGTTAAATGAAAGAAGCCAAAGGATCTGACCTTCCCTAAAAGTCTAGGTTTGCAGATCTGGGGCTTCCTCCCGTCCCTGTCACATGCTGCTATATCAGCATGGTATAAATCCAATTGCTTCTTCACCCAGCTCTTTTACAGCAAATGTTCAACTGCTGCATTGCCATCTGAGGCAATTCTGCTACACTTACACGAGTAACTTCTGCAGCTCTTATTGGAGGGAAAGTGATAGGAGTCTTTTCATGAGTAACACTGAACCATGTACAATCCAGTACCCAGGCTCCTAAATTTCATCAAGGCTTCCATAAACATTAGAATAAAGCCAGATCACCATGGAAGCAGCCAAAGTTATGGGTTTGAAAGGGTTCTCAGAGACAGACTGATACCTGCCTGTTCCACAATGACATGTGGATTCACTTACCCGAGTACAACAGCATCCAATGTCATTTTACGCATGGCTGCCAATTATATTAGATCTCTCCTAGATTGTTGAAGATTTATTTTTCTTGGCCAGCCAATTTGCTTTCACTCTGCAACTATTTTTAAAGCCTTTCTATTTCTACATTGTCAAAATAACTTCCCTACTTGAACCCACAGAAATAAAAATCCTGAAAGTAGCTGCCTTTCCATCGAACCACCCAGAAGAGAATAATTGCAAAAGTTCAAAGTTTCCAGCAAGACAGATATTCAACACATGAAGGCTGTGGGGTTGAACAATGCAGTTGTTCTCACAACTACTCAAGTTTTGCAAGCGTGGGGGAAACCTGTGTACAACATTACCTCTGCACGTCTGTGCTGTAAATATTCCAACATGTCTGTGTGCTCTTTCCATAGGCATTACAGAATCCAAGTCTGGTCCGGAATATGCAAGAGTCAAGAACACTCAACACCACCAGAGAATGTTGGACTGGGCCCAACATGTATAAACAAATGTATTACCCTCTAGGTAAAATGAGATCCTGGTGATTTAGGGTAGGGTAAAGCACTAAAAAGCAATGAACAGTTCTGCCAGCATGGACTTGCAGGCATTGCCCAAGACTGCAGATCTGGTCACCTCAGGAGCTGGCGAGCAGGCGTGTGATACTTAAAACAAACTGCAGAATGTCCCTTTGACGTGGCCAGTACCCACTAGACTCAGATAAATCCAAACAAATATTGATTGCCTGTAACCTGAAGCAGGAAATCAGTGCAAGACTTTGTTCCTGAGCATAAGAGCTTTCCAACCAACTTTTTGCACTATATCAGTACACTGCAATGACTGGAAAGGAACTTTCTTAAAGGTCTCTGTGCAGTGCTCTCAAGCTATAAAGGATTCTGCTAACAGTCCTCTGAGGCTAGATGAATGCCACTTTATACTGCTTCAGAGGTGCAAAGCAGCCTTATCTGGACCAAAAGCATGGCTTTCAGGTCTCCAGAGATAAAAGGCCAGAGCACTAAACCACTCCGTCTTGCCAGCCATTATAAAGAGTCATTTAATTTAACCAAACTCATTTAAAATAGAGCTTGATAAAGAACAGGACCAGATTATTTAATAACAAAAAAGAAACTATTCCTCTGGGTTGGATGACACTCCAACATTCTTGCATGAGAGAAATGATAAAATGTTTAATAAAATTTACAGCATTTCATTCAGATAAAAGTTAGAGGATGCTCAATTTATGGGTAATGTTTGGCTCAGAGCAGCAATAAAAGTCAGGTCAATAAGTGATTCTTTTTCTTAACTTGGAAAAAATATTCTGACTAAATGGAAGTATCACCATAAACTATATATAGACAGAAAAAAGTGTCCCCTTATAGAAAGGTACCCACTGAAAAAATAGCAAAAGGTGGCTTTCTCTTAGATAGCTGGAAAACTTCAAAGCAAAGTGAATTACTTATGTGGTATCTGTAAATAAAATATTGTCTTGGAAAATATGAACACTGAGTTGGAAATAAGTCAGGAAGACATTCCCTGGGAAAGAAGCTGGTCTTTTTAATTAAACACACTTAGCAAGGTCATCAGCGAGCATGCAAGTCTAATTTGATTAAATGGAATGCTTCATACTTAAGAAAATTCCAGAAGAAGGAAATAATAGCAAAAAAAGTAAAGGAGCTTTAAGGAAGTGTTGAGAGCTTGCTGAAGAGTAGCCATGGAGATCTGTCTGTTTAATGGGGGGAAAGGAGGTGTAGAGGATTTTAATGCAGAACTCATCACTGGAGCGTGTTCATCTTTTATGCTTCTCAAACACTTTCTAACAAGGCACTGAAAAAGCCTGAGTGAACTGCAGTTAATACTTCAGTTAATACAGAAGAAAAACTGCAAACTTAAATGGCAGCAAAGTGAGCACCAAATCCTTTAGATTCTGTGTAATGGTTTGCTCCTTTACCCTGCTAATAGCAGAATTACATTTAAGTCCCACACTGTATGAAGGACTGGATGTACCCACAGTAAGAGTCACCTAGCCTGAAGATGTGACAAACTAAAGCCAGAGGAGGAAAAGCTGTGTGAAAGAAAGGATCTGCCCTATTTTGCAACTGAAAACCATGGCACAGACAGATCAAATTAATTGCCTAGAGTTACGTGTGCTCTGTGGTACAGCCAGAAGTGAAATCCCAGTCTCCTGTCTCAATCTAAGTCTAAAGCACTGGCATATCATTTCACTGTTTTAAAATACAAAGAATCAAGCCCTGCCATATGCCAGCAGTGAGCTAAAGCATTCCATTCATGTGCCAGACAGGCAAACTGAGGGAAAGGAGAATTAAAGGTAATGAAATCTGTCAGAGGCTCATTTGTTTTGAAAGGCAGGTCACTGATTTAGGTGCTTAACTCAGGAATCCACTCAAAAACTCTCAATCCCAGATCTCTCTCATTGCACTCTTATTACTGCAGTGTTTTGCACCACTGCTGTACAACTCCACTGTATTTTTTTTAATTATACCATCACTCTCTGCAGACATTCCCCTGGTTCTAGGGTGGAATTACTTGAAACTTATTTAGTAAATACCCAATGCCAAGGAGTAATCTATTCCATTTGAGCTGGAAGCAGAATAGCCAAATACGAACATGACTCAAGGCTCCTCTGACTAAAGGGAAAGAGAACAAGAAGATGGAGAAAACCACGAAAGGAAACTTTCTGGTTCAGCTGTACTGAACATAAACTTATTTACGAAACAGGTTGTTTGCAAAGATTTCATGCCAAGTGCTAGCAGACAGCTGCCTCGTATTAAGGTCAGGCTGCAAGTGCAGTTATAATGAAGATGGGGAAGGGTCCAACCAAGCATTTAGATAGCTGGGAAGTTACTGCTTTCCCTTCTGCCTGGAACACAGATATAATTGTCCTGAAATGCACGTGTGGAGGCACAGGTCCAAACTCATGTGTTCTTCCTCCCTGAGGTCACAACAATGCCAGATACCACATCCTTTGAACTACTGCATTTATCAAAAACATTCTTCCATAACAAAAAAAAGGCAATTAAGTTTTCGAGCTTGGATTTTTTTAAGTACCACAGAGTAAACAATGAGAATAACAAGATTGAGCACAGTATAAACATTGAGGCGAATAGACCATTGCCTGGCAGTAATCACAGCATGAGAGAAGCCTCCCTGGCTTTCTGGGAACAACCCTGAGGTTTGTTTGCATCAACCTCAAAATTTTGTACACATGCCTCAAGCCCTGCAGTTCTCAAGAAATTGCCACCAATAATTGCTGATTTATGATCACAGCCTTTGATGAACAGGTTCACTAGGGAAAGTAGATTTACTGCATGTTTCCTGCTCGGGGTATTTGTATTTTTAAGAAATCGAAGGATATGGTTGGATCACAACCAGTTACCATACAGAACAATATCATTCTCTTGCTGTTATCCAGTGGACTTCACAGCATACTGAACAATCCCTCCATGCCATTAGGGTAAGTTGTGGTAGAAATTTGATACTTAAAGTGTTACCCTTCAACGTGAGTTGCAGTTTGGCAGGTGAAATACTGAGATTCTTAAAGAAAACCATGCAGCAGAATTGGGGCACTAAATACTAACTGCCATCTCAGGTAAAGATGATGTAAACTCTGCCAGTTACAGCTGAGACAGAAGTTGCTGAGACGTAAGTCTGAATTCACATTGGTTTGTCTTAGGATGACAATGTTGGGGGTTTTTATTTTAGTGCTGCCATTGAAAACAATCTCAAATCAACACACCAGAATATAGTAAGCAGTCAGTTTACAAGTCTGGCTCTTCATGTCCTAAAATATCAGGAGTCAAAAAATGATATTAACTTTGGTTTAATCAGGATCCCAGACATGACACAATGAAGCTGCTGCTTGCTGAAGGGTTTTCTGAAGAGAAATAACAAAAAAGCTTTATATATAATGACCCTATTCTCTATTAATCCTCATACATTCACAAAATGAGGCTGAGTCTGCAAAAAATTGGAACATGCCCCACTCAGACCTAATCTGAACCTGAAGCAAGAAGAATGTTCCTACTCAATACAGCCACCACTCCTGAAAACTTTCCAACTTACTGATTACATTTGTACTCTGGGAACAACAAAGGGATAAACAACAATAGGCAGTTAAGCTAGAGAAAAATTACCAGTGATAAAGTAGGACAGGTGATCACTCTAATGCTGTCTTAGCTACCACTTCTCTCTCATTGTTCAAAACCACAGGAAGATTTATTAAGGAAGAAAGGAAGTTGTAACACCAAGTCCTTGAAAGGCCAAGATGAGCCAGAAGAAGAGGTGTGGTGAAATTATCAAAAAGAAAGTGAAATAAAAATATTTAGGTGGGGAAAAAAGAGAGCTATTTTCTCTTAAATATCAGCTTTTCCATTTAACACCACTAGAATTCAGAGATTTCTTAAAAGTTGCTCACAGATTGGGTCTCCCATGTCAAATACAACAGTTGTTTCCCACACAGAGAGTCAGTGACAGCGACCTTGCTCCATAGTTACTAAGAGCTAAGGTGTCAGAGTGCTGCTTTGTTCCACGTGCATGCTCTAAATGGTTCAGAGTCAAGTTAGGTAAAACATTATTTCCCAGAAGTGGAAAAGAAAGAACCACTTCTATAAACTTGACACCTAAATAACCTCAGGGTCAAGCCAAGCACCTCACCTGGATTCAAGGACGCTGGTTTAGAAAGAAGCTTTCTACAGTCCTCATATTTTGTTTGTAAAGAAGGAAGCAGGCAAAGTTAGGTCTCTCCAAGATACAGGTTGAGAGTTGAATGTAAATTCAAAACTATTCATTTTTTACTACCCTTTTTTGGTGCAAGGCTCTCAGAGCAGCTACACTTCAATATGGAAAATCTGTTTCATTTTGATATATTTCAGTACAGATTCAGAAATTAATATTTAAGCATAAAATTAAACAACATAACTGAAATCACAAATTCAAAATTAGTTAAAATCACTATTTCAATTAATGCTATTTTACTTGAATAACTACTCCATACTGTCATAACAAAAAGTGATAGAACTGATCTAGATATAGGGAATAAATTGTTTACAGTGAGGGTGGTAAAACACTGTCACAGGTTGCCCAGAGAGGTGGTAGAAGCCCCATCCCTGGAAACATTCAAGGTCTGGTTGGACGGGGCTCTGAGCAACCTGATCTAGTTGAAGATGTCCCCACTCTTTTCCAACCCAAACCATTCTATGATTCGACACTGATTTTTTTTTTTTATTTCCAAACTGTAAGAAATCTTGCTATTTCAGCTTTTTATTTCATAACAAAATTTCAATCTGAAATGACAGAAGTTCCAATAAAAGGGAAGCTCTTATTCCTGAACAAACTGGATTCACTTTTTCTTGGGTAAGCAACACGTGCACAATGATTATGTTGTTCTGCTTTTCCAAAGGCCATTTCTGACATCAGGTGTACATTATTATACAGCCAACCTCAGAACTTTGCCCTGACACAGAGGGAACCCTGAGCTAACTCAATTAGCACAATCTTGTGAGAAAGTACTCATTAAAGATCACAAGACAGATATGGGCAGTAGAACTTTGTAAGCAGTGCTTACCCATCCTCAGACATGGAACAGACTAGAAATATCCATAATGAAAGAGAAGACACTGAGAATAAGGTTGGACTCATATATACATGTGCCGTTCTTGCATTTAAGAGCTCCTCTGTAAATACAGAACTCAAAACTATGTAGGTGGTTAGTGTTTTTCTGGTAAGTTGACTCACTCTCGTGTCAACATTTCCAGAAAAGACCTCAAGCCTAACTCAATAAACTGCCACTGTGTATGAAGACATACATTGCATTAATTCCACAGAAAGGTAATTTCATTAAAGAACACACTGAAAGACAAATCTAAATGATCAAGCATTTTCTACAAGTTATAACACATTGAAAACATGTATCAGGTTTTATTTTCTCGAGATTCTTTATTTAATTTAGTAACATGAGGACTGGATTTTCGCTACCATCCATTATGTAGTATATTTCTTTGCGATAAACTTGTAATAGGTTATTTACAGTCAGAAAAGAACTGTCAGCCCTGGAATTTCAGAAAGCTGTCTTGATCCTTTAATCCAGCTCACTTGTCCATGTTGTAAAGTTCTCTTTACCAGATGGACTCTGACCACGCTCCCTGTGGATTTTATTTACTCCCTTCTGCTGGGGAAAGGATCACCCAAGCAAGACCCTCCACTTACTCCTCAGGACATACAGGGAAGAATGGGAAGTTCTGTGATACCAGGGAATGCAATGGCCAAATCCCAGAGCAGGAGATTTCTACAAAGCCTCATGAAACATGTGATCAATTACTTATTCTTACCCTGACACTCTCACACATGGTTCCACATGTAAAATAAATCACCATGCAGACAGGCAGTGTCTCTTCAGCACAGAGCAGCCTGACATTTTAGGAATAGATATCCAAAGAGAAGCAACCGGAAGGCAACCTGCCTTTATGATTAAAAACAAACCTTGTTCAGTATTTGCGTCTATACTACATCAACTACAATAACTGTGTCAGTGTAGAGAACTGCCTGCAAGTGCTGCAGTTTAATAATCTCAAAAACCCCACAGGTCAAAACATGCCTGGTTAAGTAAAGCGTGGCAAAACATCAAATATCCTTCACCCATTTCCTTTGGTCAGTCCCAGAAAAAAACAGCAGCAAGACCTACAACATCTGCATGCCACTTCCTCTCTCCCAGGTTCCACTGTCAGCTCCCCTGACCACACAAAGAGCCACCACATTATGTACATACGTCTATTTAAGTCTATCTTTGGAAATAAAAAACTAGAACTCAGCTGATTAGTTTGTTCCTCACAAACACCATAATTAGGCTAAGACTTATTTCCTGACTTTGACAGATGAAGTACATGGTATGTCTGAAAGCAATAGCTACAAAACAATCATGGTCACAGTTTACAAAAAGTACTTCAGAGGAAAATGACATTGACAGCTACCAAATGAAAATGATACAGGCCTGATTTGTCTCTCAGCTGGAAACATTTAACAGGAACAGTAAGTGGATTTTTAACTAGAGTCTCCATTTGTGGTGTACAGGAAGAAGAAGTGGAAACATAACACTAGTTTATGAAGACAATATACCTAAAGCTACTGGTGAAAAACAGTGATACAGTAATTTAAAAAAATCAAACAAAAAAAAAAACCAGAAGAGCAATAAACAACCCCTCCCACCAGATGATATATTAAGAGTGTGGTAGATTTGAAATTCCTTTAGAGAATTTATAAAAATAAGCCCTTTGAAGAAAACTTGTCCACTGTTTTCCATACTTCCATAAGGGAATAGTCTCTTTGTGCATATGGGTTTAGAATGGAGACAGAATTTATTCTTTACTTTGAGATTGAGAAAAAACAGGTCAATTTATAAATTTTGTGGAATAACTAATAGAAACTTGGTAAGTTTGTCATACTGGAAATACTACTACCCAATAATTTTTTTCTAGTTTTGCCAAGATAGCACAAGAATATCTGGGAGTCAAATAATGAAGATTTCCACTGGAAGACCTTGGACCAGGTACCTACATCAACCCCAGGGGCTGACCCCTCGGCCTCATGCTCAGGGAGCAAAAGACAGCACTGCTCAGCTGTGCCTACCCACAAGGTACACACATATCACTAAGGGCAAATGCCAATGACTCTACAGGAAAGTGAACATACTAATGGATGTTGAGATAAGAGCTTAAATGGATTATGGACTTCAGGACAACAATCTTGTATTGACTTCTCTCTAACACAAAATCCTGCTTCTCTGCCCAATAGATTTGTTCTCTGGTGTTCACGGGATTGGTGCCTACGCAGTTAGAAAGTCAATAGGCTGACCGACTTCAGGAAAAGTAGCATAAGCAGGAATAATTTGGACAGAAAAAAATTCTTCATCTTCCAAAAAATGTCAGTGCTTCAGCTCACCATGTGAGATATGAGGGACAAAGGGCAAAACCATCCAAAGAAAGTTGTGCATGTGCAAGAGGTCATTCTGTAAAACACCCACTCACTCTTTTTATTTAAGAAGCTCAAAGAAACCATTGGTTCTCAATGTAACAAGAACATTTTCATTACATTCAAAAACTAAATGAAAATTAGGTCTAAAACAACAAACCTCCCAGATTGCAGGATGCCATTCTCACCTTCTTGTTCCCAAAGACATTTACTCTCAGTTGTTTCATACAATTGCTAAACCTCCTAGTGTGCTTTTTGAGAGTACTTTTGTTTTTAAACACACATCTCATTTATCATCCTTAGTGTTATAGTCTGCTTAGGTGGGTAGACTTGTAAAACTTTCATAGGCATCAGAGCATGTGGCCTTATCTCCCTTGGAAGCCTAGCTAAATTGAGCCAAGGCCCAGGGACTTCCAAGGAGTTCAAGGAAACATGGCTCTTAAGTAATCAAAATCCAGATTCACAAAGGTATTTCAGTGCATGCTAGAATTATTAA
Organism: Aegotheles bennettii; assembly: GCA_013398125.1. NCBI lineage: Eukaryota > Metazoa > Chordata > Aves > Caprimulgiformes > Aegothelidae > Aegotheles > Aegotheles bennettii. The sequence continues at coordinate 528,190 of VZRW01004802.1, read as the reverse complement.
AAGCACCTTGTCTCCTATTTAAAGTTTAGTGACTGTTTGGACATTTCTCTTTAATCACTCAGTGAGGCAATTCCCTCCCTACAGATCCAGAAGCAGAAAGTGTCCTGGTGCCAAGCACAGCAATGCTAGAGAGAGGTTAAATGTCCAGCCAGACACATCTGTGAAAGATGCCCTTGCTCACCTCAAGGAGCAATTACTCATGGATACAGTCCCAGTGCAGGTACGTGAGCAAGATGCTCACCAGTGTAAAACGCTCCCAGCCTCATGCCTGGTGTCGGTTGCAGAGCTCCAGGGACTGGCCAAGGCCACGGGCACGTACAGAGGCTTAGAACAAGGTCAACATTGCAGGAGACTTTGAGTCAGCCTTTGGTGAAAAAGCAACCTGTTAATTCGTGTTGAAGGCTGCTAAAGGTCACTGACACAAGACTGCTTTAAACCTCTCACAGAGCAAAGGGTATCTTGTTCCCTTGCTCAGTGCCCACAAGGCCCAGGGATCACAGTGAGCAAAGCTGACAGGCAAACAAGCAGGCAGCTGGTTTCAACCTTATACCAACTGTGGGGACCATCACCAGAGATTAAACAGCATAGCTTCATTTCTCGGGATGACCAAGGGCTGGACAACAAATTTTGACTTAGGAAACACTGACCAGGACTAAAGAAGTCTGAAAAAGAAGCATCTGCAATAACAAAAATGAGACAAAGAGACAAGCAGTCTCAACCTGGGAAGGCAGAGAGTTTAGCAATCTGGCAGAAAAATACAGACACTGTTTCCTTCTTTCAGTAGTAAAAAAATATTCTTTTTAAATATGTCCCAGAATTGCTGCTTTAAAATCCTCAAATAACCATATTTAAAATGTTCGTCCCTAAAGATTTGACATTGAGCAAGGCAAAATTGTTCTTGCTCAGGTTAGGAGATAAGAAAAAAGAAAACAGAAAGAAAAAGATAAATTACCAAAGGAGGAAGTTAGCTTTTCAGATCATATACAAATCTATCCAAAAGCCCATTTATGCCAGAAAGCAGATGTGTAGGGGGAAAGGTAAGCCCAGAGGAAAACAGCCTTCCAGGAAAACCCTCACTCACCTTGCAACCTGCACACTCAGTACAGATAGAAATACATCCCTGCAAACATCTGGATACTTTATTTTGCCATTAAGAAAATATTACTGACCGTTTTTAGACAGTCTACAGATATAAGGAGAGCTCATAATACTGGTTATCATCAAATTACATATAAACTTTATCGTATATAAACATTTTATCAAAATCAGAAAGAAGAAAAACAAAACAGCAGAGACAGGCAGTAACTCCCAGGAAAGACAGACAGTAACAGTATGTCAGCACTGGCAGAGTCCCAAGCCTGGCACTCCTGACTCACATCGAGCAATGTGCCCGGGCAGTGTTGAACTGGCCTGGGATTTAGGATTTATGCAGGTCTAGAAGGACCACAAGGAAAAAAGGACAGTGTAAGGAACTCTCCCAAACCACTAACATCCTCCATGAGATGTAACAGCAAATCATGAGCCTTCTACTCAAAGGAAAAGCAATCAAACTTATGCTACTATCACCTTTCATACACTCACATCTTACAGACACATTCGTGAGACTGAATCTGTAAATTACGCAGTAGCAAGGAGCATCCTTCTTATCCTCTTGAGTCTGGGCCACAGAAGAAAAGTTTGACCTCAGAACATCACCATTGATTCCAGTGCTTTGAACAGAAGCCAGTCTGACCAGGGGATCCAGTCAAGGGACCAACACTTCTATGCCCATATTTCCCCCAGATCACATTAACTCAACTTCAGGTGCAGTGGTTTGCACCTTCAGAGACTGGAAAACTACACATACATTCTGAACTCTTAGAAACTCAGACTATCACCATTGCAGTCTGGAGGCACAGCCCACCTCACTTCTTCACATAAGCAAACCCTTACTCTCACAGCTTGCTCCAAAGGAGTAAAAGCAGCTATGTGACAGAAGATGACAGGCCCAGTCTTAGATCTTGCACAGCCCCAGCTCAGACAGCTTTTAATTTCTCAAGTGTCGCAAGGGTGAAAAGAAACATCTCATTCGTGCAGACAAGAAGCAGAAGGTTATGAACTGTTCTGTTATACAACTACAGTCAACACACATCAGATGCGTGAAGCAGAGTGGCACTTCTCATAACAATTAGCCCAATGGTGATTGCAAATATTGCAACTGCCAGAAACAGGAACAGTAGTGAGTCAGAGCTTCTACTGCTGTGTATTGGCAGCTGGCACTCCCAGTACAAACCCACAGACGTAACGAGACGCTCTCAAACTTTTAGCTCTGTGTGGCAGACACTCTTATCTCTTTTAGTGCTTTTAACCACACAGGGCCATGGAGTTGCTGGCTTGCCAGGTACACACACCACCAAGCTCTGCTTCAGACAGGAAGGATATCCAGGTACATGACGCTACCTGCATCTCCCACAGTGCAAGTCAGAGTCCAACCAGAGTGAATTTAAGAGTATAAGGACTGTTTATAAGTGGAATGTGACTGCCACAGGACAGAAAAGAGAAGCACACTATGGATTAAACCCTGCCACTGTTCCTAGTGCCAGCACTAAACATGTGCTCCACTAGGGACAGGGTTAACCTTCAGGCCTATTTTAATCTGTCCAAGGTCTCTGACTGCTGAAGAGGAAAATTCTCCCCTGCTGGGAGATTATATTAAGGATAAGATCACCTCTAGTCTTTTCCACCCAGAAACAGGTGGTGTTACCAAGAGAGTGCTGGACCATTTGCTACTTTTCAATGTTTCCATTCTTCATCCCTAACATGAAATATTTAGTCTCTTTCCTCTTCTTCCACTTCCCCACATTAGCAGAGAAGTACACATTTTAAAACCAGATGGGCATTCAGTGCAACTACTGATTTCAAAGAAACTCGTGTGACTTGCTAGCATCATGTTTTACACCCTCTTTCTAAGTATCTGGCACATGAGGGAGTGCTCAATGCTGGGACTCTGACTCTAAGACACTGCTTCTGATTTGAGAGAAAGGAATAACAACAACCTTGTGAGAAGATTTTGTGTCTTTATCTTCTGTTTATGTGCTTTCCACAAAGGGAAGAGCTTTGCATTCTCACAGTACAAGGCTAATGACTGCTACTGCCTTGCATTATTCAACAGGAAGTACACAATTAGTTTCTTATGTTCAATTTGGTGTTCGCATTAGCATCAGGTTATCATAAAATACAATTATGTGAAGTTGTAAATATCTGCTCATCTTTTCTTTGCTGAAAACTGAGGGCAACACTAGCACTTCAGAAGGGTCACAGCTCTCTAACAAAGCACAGCAAAACTTCTGCATATGCAAGCTCCCAGGGCATGTTCCCATGGGGGAGGGTGGAACTGAAAAAATACCTCCAACGCCTGATACAAAAGGACTGCAAAAGGCTAACTTTGAGCATTGAGGAACAGCAGAGTAGCACACAACTTGACAAACATTGCAACAATACAGGTATCTCCCAGCAAGTGAGCGTGAGGACAAGACAAGGAAAGAACCTTTACCTTCTACAGACCACCCTGGACCAGAGACAGGCATCCAGTGCCTTGTCACCCAGGTCTACTCAGTAATCCTTGCCAGCTCACATCATAGCTCTGGTTGTCCACCTCTGAAATGGGTGACACAGCAACACTGCTCCTGTTTGAAAATACTGTAAATCTGACTACTGGAAGGTGAAGATGAAAGCAAGGCCCTGGCAGCTCATGACAGGTCTGGGTTTTATGAGTCTGGCCAGAGAGCCTCCCTGCCCTCATGCATGACTCTGATTGCATCTCCTTGCTGCGTTATCCTCCCTGAAAATAAAGCAGCATCTACCTCCCCCTTGTGGTCCACTGCAAAGAGCATCCCAGCAACACGGGTTACTAGGACAACCTGGTCCTCTTGAGTCTCACTGCCTACCAAAGACCACCTAACATATCATTGCCATAAATTGGTTAGGCTCCAAAGAACTGTGCTTGCAAGAGTACATTTCCCTTTGTCTCCTTGTCTCCTTGTCATGTGTTGCCCTGCTGAAGTGCTATGAAGGGACAAATCTGTGTCATGTAATGCTCACGGGTTTAACACAGCAGAGTCTTATGTTAATGGCTTTCTATAGATCTAAGTCATTAAAATAAATTGGCACATGGAGCCTTATAATAAGGCTCCTACCCCAGAATAAATAAAGAGAACTTCAAACTAAAAGAGTGGAGCTTCAGGAAGCAAGCCTCTCCACGGGGAAACTACACCCGAGGTCCAAGAGACCCTACTGATTTCCTCAGTACACTCAGAGAGTGACTGGAGACTCAGTCATCAGTGCAGACCGAATTTCTCATCATTCCAGCCTACCCATCAGGACACCCTGCAAAGCCTGCAGGAAGCTGTTGATTGGTATGAAACCATCGGGGCTTTTGTCAATTTGCAGCAAAGCTCTCTGCTTATTGACTGCAGAAACAAGACAGGTACAAGAAAGGAAATAGAAGGCTGGAGATATGTAATGTCCTTCAACCACATTGCTAGGAAATAGCCCTATTCAGAAATTATTAGAGGGATGCTTACAGGACTGAGATGGTTCATAAACCAAAGGTGCTTGGGTCTGAGTCTCCTTTCTCCTCAGATCTCCTTTCCAAGTAATTCTATTTATCCACTTGTTGAAAAGCAACGCAGGTCTCTCTTCAACCCCTGCTAATGGTGGTGTTTATATTGTCCTTAGAGACTGTAGGCACTCCAAAAGAAAAGCTTGGGGAATGCTCCTGTCATATTCTAGTGCTGGCCTTACTGAATTAAAAATGAAGGGTTTCTTCCTCAACCCTATTTCAAAGAGCCTTTTAAAGACAGTCCCACAAAGGCAGATGGATAATGTGGAAGGATATTCTCCTTTCTGTGCTGTCTGGAGCATTATGTTTCATAGAATAGTAGACATAGGGTCTTTTTTTGAAGGATTGTAAAGAATTCTGTCACTACTTTTTTACCTTGCTTTTCAGATGGCTCTTTAGCCTATAACTGTCCCTGTACTGCTGGCACTGTACTTCTCCAGATAAGTAAGCTGGTTTAAAGAGAGCTTAAACAACATCTATACTACTGTAGCAGTATTACCGTAAGACACAGAAGACACTTTTAAGTTATCTCCATGCTTTCCCACACCAGGACAACTATTTATAAAGAGACTCTGAAATTAAGTCAGTCTAAGGATCTCCCAAATAAAAGGCTTCAGGAAAGAAAGTACCAGAAAATACATTCTCTTTTTTTCACTGCAAGTGTCCACTGTTAAGGATAAAGCATCATCCCACACCCAGGAGAACCACTCTACACCTGTCCTTGCTTCTGTTCATTTACAGACACAGACAACCTTGTAATATGAAGGCACAAATGTTCCTAGATGTGGTTTTCATGCAGATGATGTGCCTCAAAAAAATAATGAAGCCCTCTCCAAAACACACCTGAAATAAAACCTGAAAGGATCATATATTAAATTGTAAATACATTTTCTTTTAGGTACACAATGGCTAAAGGCCTCCCAGAAGAGGCTTGCATTTCATCTAGACTGTGAGCCAACTTTTTACACGAGGACCAAACAACTTCTGTTTTTGCTTTGATAGATTCTTTCTGCCTTTAACCAAGATAAAAATTAAGCATAGGACTAATTATAGCCACACATGATTATTCTCATAATTATTACCACGTAGTAGACAAACCAACCCATGGTTTATTAAAACCAAAGCATTTTTAGTCTGTGTCCATTTCAGTGGAATCAGAACCAGCCCAGGTGTCATATTTGGACAGCAAGTCTCCAAATTACAAGATAAAAAACCTGTTACTTATTTTCTGTCAGTACCCAAATCATCTCCAACATTAGCCTATAGACAGCAAAACAAAAAGGATAATGTGAAAGTTTCCATTTTAAGTGCTTTTACAGAGAAGGCTAGAATCTTCCCTCTAATCCATTCACCACAGATAGTACAGTCACTGGTGTTCAGAGGTACATGGAAACACATCATCAGCTGCTTTGAGACCTAGAAAGGCTTAGCTCAGGGATCCGAGAAAGGAACAAAATAGAAACACTGCCCCTTGGGATTCAGAACACATCTACCCACCTCCATGATTTTGAGATGTAGGTGAACAAGCACAGCTAATAAGAGGATATAAGCGAGGAAGCTTCCTCTCCACATAGATCACGTACGAATGTTGCCACTAATGTGTCACTCTGTGGATTCTATAGAGTCAGAGCTTGTAAGCACCTCCTCATGAAAGACACTGTTTCCTAAAAATGACTAATAAAGTTCCTGAAGACCATTTCCCAGCACCAACCAGGCTCCTAAATACAGAACTGGCTATAGCATTTGAGTGCTTTCCAACTAAACAGCAATAGCAGAGACCCAATGATGTGCATCTCCTGCTTTTCTTTCTTTTGAGGATTAAAACTTTGTGGGAATTAAGTCTTAGCAAAACCTATTATAGAATCCTACCCCTAATGAGGCAATTGGAGTTTTGCCATCAGCTTGCCCTGAAAAACTGCCAGGATCTCATTTTCACTGCCTGACTCCAAGCAGACTGAAATCAGGAAGAGCTCTCCTGCTTATTCCAGTGTTTACAGCCTGAAGTCCCTAACAATTTGCTTTGTATTAATTGCCTTGTAGAGGCACATTTGAGTTCACCTCTGACTAGCATGCAATAAATTTCAGAAGTCCTATTCTTCTACCAAATATCTCCAAGGCTATTTAAAGAATATTCTCTGATTTTCTTTGTTGTTGCAAATTCCAGAAAAGAAGAGAGCCTAATAAATACTGTATTTAAAATCCATACTTGCTCTTCTCTACAAGAAACACTGAGTTCTTCAACGTTTCTGGTTAAGAAAAATGAGACCAATTTATTTTTTTCTCCCACTGAGGTCATGCAAGTATATTAAGCTGATTTTATTTGTTGAGCCAAATTCCAGAAAGAACTTATTTAGATGGTTTAAAAATTATTTTTGTGACCTATACTGCTCTCTTGATGCCTTCCATGTAAGTTTACTAATTATTTTATAACTATGACATTGGGCATTTGTAGAATCTGCAAGCTTATTGCACTAAAGTCTTGATTCAGAAAAATCTCTACATAAACAACTTCAAGCAAATCCTTAGGTTAAAGTATAAAGAGTTCTCACATAAAATTATTTTCTTAGTTTTTTTATGAGATGAAGTCTCACTGTAGATATCAATGAATTTATTGAGAACACTGCAGTAAGTGTCCATTTCTCACAGTGCTGGTTTCTGAGTGAAAATTGAAAAAAGTTGAGGTGATAGTTAGGCAAAAGTCTATTGACTACCTATAACATTGACTATAGACCCATTAACAGGAAGAAACCTCAGCAGTATTTTAATCAATTATATAATTAAATATGCAAAGCAGACACTCTCATCAATTCAGTAATGAATGGCAAAATGGATGATAAAAGAGCATAGACACCAGCCTATTTTTCTATTACTCCAGCTTTTCTTTTTAAAACAGATAGGACAGACCAACTGATTAAATTCCCTTTAATTTCCTCTTCTTTTAATGTCAATTAAACTTCCCTAACATGAAGGGAACATAGGGAAAAGCACAAAGCAACAATGCAATACTAATTACCTAGCAAGGGAACAAGATGATAATGATTACCCATGAAATTTTTTATCTACACTAAAAGGATTTTGAAGGAAGGAGAAATTTGATTGGCCTGTGTCTACGTGGCTTATTGATACAGGTTGAAGCAGCCCCACCCCAGTCACACTGGGTGCAAAGATGCTGCCATGGCACTGTCGCACGATTTTAGTTTTCACAAAACAGAATTCCTATTTTCTGGTTGGTTGTGCATTTGATCTGCATAATCGCCCCACAGCTATGCAAAGCTCCATGCTCTGAGCAGCTGACAGCAACATTTAATCCAAGGTCAGTGATTTCCTTTAATTATTGTAATTTTATTTTCTTTTTTTCAATCAGTCAGACTCTGCATGGTTCTCTGGTCTCCCTGCTGGAACAGATATGTTTCCCCAGCTTGTTTAAAACAAAGTCTATAAACTCTATGACAAACCTGGGCAAACACCCTTCAGCAAATACCCTAACTGTTCTACAGGTGCACAGGAGAAATAAATGTGCATAGAAAGGAGGAAGACTTCAGCCAAACAGTTTTCACATAGTTATCCTTCCTGCCTTGACTACCAGCATCCCACACTTACAGGCCTTATGCAATTGGCTCAGAGGACTGAGGGCCAGGCTGCCTATTGCTGCAGAAGTTACTAAAACAAAGATGAACCCTCTAAGATTTCCCTCTCATTCTTTCCTCTGAAACCTGAGTGGTTGCTATTCTAGAAGCTCTGTTTCTCTTAAACTCACAGATTATTGAGTTCTCCCTTGACAGCCATTCTCCTCCCATAGCAGCCAGGAGTCTTCCCACAACAAATAGAAAACATCTCATCATATCTTCCCCATGCTGAGATATCATACCCACTTTATCACTGGTAGGGTCCCCACCCGAGAGGGGACAGCAGATGGGATCTATGGGGAGGTAAATGCATTTCCCAGCTCAATGACCTCCCACATGGGTTCCCACTTGGAGATCCCAACACAGCTGGAGGTGGGTGCTGTGAGAAGCAGCTCCCTGTGCTTTACATAGAAACCATCAGGACTCCTACAGCACAGCATCGTGCTGGGACAGGCAGAAGGAGAGAGTTTTCTCTCTTGGAGTTTATTCAACCCAGCATACACTTATTATTTCCTCAACAGGAAGCCCCTTCCAGTTATCATTATAATAATGCATGTCTCCATGGATACATAGCTTCCTTTATAATAATTCACCCATGAAGAGGCAAGAAAAACAGACAGTAGAGAAAGCACTGAGCTCTCTTATTTTTGTTTCAGTCTCAGTGAATAGGAATTCACTTCATGTTTTAGGAGTCATTAGGAGCCTAAAGACTGTAGCAGCTTTTAAAAAATTGGCCACTTAAATCCGAGTTGCCGTGACGTTACCGGTGAGATGGCCCTGCATAAGAATGAGTAAGTCCCTTCACAGAGTTAACCATGCAGCAAGCACAAGAAGACATACCAAAAAGGTCCACCTTGCATTCATAGCTCACTGGGCAATGCACTCAGCCTGTCCAAGTACCCCCATGTTCCTCCAGCTGGCAGGGATCCTAGTGCTGGAAGCAGATGGTATTTCAGTACTCCACAGGGCAGCAAACACATGCTGAACTAAGACAGGTAGCTGAGGTGGCCTGACGTCGTCTTCCTTCTTTACCCCAAATCCAAATCCAGGGAAGAAAGAACTGTGTATAATATAAACCAACTCAAAATCCACTGAAATTTTCACTGGCTGCTACAGAGTCAGAGGGTTGAGCAGCCAATAAACCTGTTAAGGAAACAAAGTCTAGAAGAATCCATGCCTCCAAATGATGGATTTTTAAAATGCCTCCAGAACCATTCCCCCCCTCTGTCCTTGCAATAAGCTCTAGATTTCTTGACTTGGTAGAGAAGATTCAAGCCTTTTTCAGACTCTAATTAACCAGGCCCATTTTCTAATACATAACAAATACTCTATCACTGCAGCTCTGCTAACCAGATGTTACAGCACAGGCACTTTGAAGAGGGAACCCTGCAAAGAACTAAAGAAGTAGGATGTATAATAACATTATTTTATGTGAAGCAGTAGTTTCACATACATTTTAAGTTGGCTCAAGCTAGGACAAGCAACAGAAGAGGCAGTCCCGCCCTCCCCCCAGGTTCCAGTTGTTTGTTCCCAGCTCCACTCCTTCATCATTCTGACAAGTATTTGTGTGGCCTTCTGGAGAAGTGGATCAGTGAACTTATCTGAATTAAAACAATGTAGTTCACCAAAGAGGGCAATTCTGGAATGGGAAAAAGTCGCCAGGGGCATAGGGAGGGTTGAACTACTGCTCTTGGCAGTAATCACAGAATCACAGAATCTAAGGGGTTGGAAGGGACCTCGAAAGATCATCTAGTCCACCCCCCCTGCCAGAGCAGGGTCACCTAGAGTACATCACACAGGAACCCATCCAGGCGGGTTTTGAATGTCTCCAGTGAAGGAGACTCCACAACCTCTCTGGGCAGCCTGTTCCAGTGCTCTGGCACTCTCACAGTGAAAAAGTTTTTCCTGATATTTACATGGAACCTCCTATGCTCCAGTTTAAAACCATTTCCCCTTGTCCTATCATTAGTCATTACTGACAAAAGCTTGGCTCCATCATCCTGACACTCACCCTTTACATATTTGTAAACATGGATGAGGTCACCCCTCAGCCTCCTTTTCTCCAAGCTAAAGAGACCCAGCTCCCTCAGCCTCTCCTCATAAGGGAGATGTTCCATTCCCTTAATCAT